>CM029539.1:1484953-1929953 GCA_017141395.1 Laodelphax striatellus
ACAACTTCCTGCTCGCGATAAGTTTTTCAACTCAATAACTGATGAGAATATAAGTGAAGAAGATTACCAGCATGCAAAAAAAGTGTGGGAAGCATTTGAAATGAAATCTTTTGGAGAATACCATGATCTTTATTTGAAGACAGACGTTTTGCTTCTTTGTACAGTGTTTGAATATTTTCGTGACAAATTCTACAATATTTACGAACTTGATTGTACACAATTTCTATCCTTGCCTCACCTAGGATGGTGTGCAATGTTGAAACACACAAATATTGAACTTCAACTATTGACATGCCCTGAAAAACATTTGTTTTATGAGCAGGGATTGAGAGGTGGATTCTCGGGAATTAGTTTGAGATTTTGTCAAGCTAATAATAAATTTATGTCAAGTTTTGATGAAAGAAAACAATGTACACATCTTTTGTACCTGGACTGTTGTAATCTGTACGGATTTTGTATGGGAAAAATCTCCCACAAGGTCAATTCTGCTGGTTAAGTGATGAAGAAATATCTAATTTTAAGTGGCAAGATATAGATGTTAACACCTCATCATATGGTTATACAATTGAATGTGATTTAACATACCCTATTCATCTTCAACAACTTCACAATGATTTACCGCTTGCACCTCATCATGGTTGTCCACCGAAAGAATTATTCTCACACTATCAAAATGTAGAGATTAAAGAAAACATAAGTGAGACAGACATTGATGCATGCGCCCACAGCAGCAACAGCAGCAGCAACGATGAGTTTGATAATGTAAGGCGCGAGTAAATGTAGATTGCGGTATAAGTAATGCAGCTAACAAAAACTTTTGACCACACTTTATGATAAAAAATTACATTTTAAATCTGGTGAACCTGCAGCTATACACAAAGCTAGGTCTAAAGTTGACAAAAATTCATCGTGTATTGCGTTATAAGCAATCACCTTGGTTGAAAGATTTTATTCAGTGTAACACATTATTAAGACGTCAAGCTACCAATGAGTTTGAGAGAGATTTGTGGAAATTATGTAATAATTGTATATTTGGCAAGAGTTTACAATCGTCTCGCAAACATCGTGAATTTAAGCTAATTACAAACCCAGCTAGACTCGATAAAATTATAAGCAAACCAACAGTAAAAGACTGGTATCAATTTGGAAATGATGTAGTCGGTGTAAGTCTTGCAAAAACAGAATGCTACCTCAATAAACCAATTTTTTTGGGTGCTACAATTCTCGATTACGCAAAACACGAAGTATACGATTTTCACTATAACTATATATTGAAAATCTTTGAAAATTCTGAAGTAAAATTATGTCTAACAGATACAGACAGTTTGCTGTATTCTATAACAAATTGTGATGATATATACGAAGTAATGAAATTGAATCCACAAAGATTTGATTTTTCAAATTATCCAAAAGATCACAAGTGCTATTCAGCCACTAACGCGAAAATCCCGGGATTTTGGAAGGATGAACTTGCATCACGAACAATGTACAGTTTCTGTGGTTTACGTTCGAAAATGTATGCATTCACATTTGAAAATCAATCATCACAAACTGTAGCTAATCTTGATGTTAAGAAACTAGCAAAAGGCGTACCCCGCAACACAGTTAAGCACAGATTGACATTTGAGCACTACAAAAATTGTTTGTTTAACAAAACTCTACACTATGAAAGTTTTAATCAAATAAGAAGTAAACTGCATGAATTGTTCACTGTAAAGCAAACGAAATTAGCTTTGTCACCGTTTGATAGCAAACGCTGGATCAACCCCGTTTTCCCCGAATCCACAAAAGCGTGGGGACACCGTGATATTGAGAGATTGAATTCAGATTTCAGCGCTCAACTGCAGAGAGCTAAAAAAAGAAATGCAGAAGTAGGAGAAGGAGACGAAGAGGACAAAGACGAAGAAGCTCTCACAATCAAACGAAAACGTCTTTCTGTACTGACAGATCATGCTTACTCGCTATAATCTCGAAGCATAGTGTGAAAAGAAATTTTCACACTGTCTGAACTGAAATATTTTTTGGCAAACAACACCTGCCTGTCTGTCTGTCTGTCTGTCTGCAAATATTGTTGCATTCAGAGAGAGCGAAAGCGGGAAGTTGATTTTCATTTATTGGACAAGTTGTGTTGCATTGTGACAGCTCAGTGACTGGTTATCCTTGAAATGCACAGTTGTCCGGAAACGGTCGTATTGAGCAGAGGAGAAGAAAAGGAAGAAGGAGCAATAGATTATGCCGCGACGAATAAGATTGTATTAGCTACACCTGCATCGGATCAAGTTCGAGGTAAAATCGCCGTTGAATTACATAAGCAAGTTAGAAAAAATTTTATAACTAGACCAACGATTGTTAAGAATCAACATGACCTGATTCAAATTGATTTAGAGACTTATCATCGTTATCAAAGCATAATAGAAACTTTAAATATTTTCTAGCTGCAGTTAATTGTTTTCAAAGAAAGGTTATGCAATTGGTTTGAAAACAAAAGGTGGCAAGGAAGTTGAGCGCTTGAAGGCATTTTACGTGCAGAAAAATGTCGCAATTTACAATGCGACCGCGGGTCTGAATTCTATAATCCACACGTTAAAGCTTTAGTTGATAAATTTAAAATTAATCAATATAGCACTTACAGCATTCAAAAAGCGGCTATGGCCGAGAGATTTATACAGCGTGAAAACTCGTTTATTTAAATATTTTACAGCAAATGGGACATATAATTGGATTGATTATATAGATAAATTAATTTCTGAATATAACAATCGAAAACACAGAGTAATTGGTATGGCACCTTCACAGGTGAATAAAATAATAGTGATATTGTGTTGTCAAGAATCAATAGTTTTCATAAGAAACGTTTAGATAAACTACCAAAAATTCTAATAGACCCAAATTTCAAGTTAATGATATTGTCCGTATTAGCAAACATAAACATATTTTTCAAAAGGGTTATACAATGAATTATACACCGAGCTTTTTTAACACAGATTATAAAAACATCTAAACCGATTGTTTATAAAATAGCCGATTTGGAAAATAATGATATTAGTGGAACATTTTATGCAGATGAATTATTAAAAACTCAATTATCACCAGCAGAACAAAAGTATATCTTGTTGAAAAATTATTCGAAAGAAAAATAATCATGCTAATTCGATGGTTAGGATTTTCAGATAAATTTAATTCTTGGGTTCCATTGGAAAATTTAGTAACATAAAGAATACTTTGTTAAACTGATTTTTTTTTCGTTCTAGACTGCAATGTTTGAAACAGAAAGAGATAGAGAGACCGTATAAAAATATAGCTAAATTATATATGTGTATTTTTTTTACAGCATACAGATGAAGAAAATATGCAAAATATAAAAGAAACAGGCGAAATAACAACATAATCATAATCATCATCATCATCATCATCATCATCATCATCATCTGCTGATTTTGATAATGATGTACGCTGTGATGATTTGTCACAGCTTAATGATATATCAAATGATGTTACACAGCAAATTTCAAAAACCATAGTAGACTCAGTTAATTCAGTAGAGACAAAACAAAAACGTAGAAAATGTGACTTAGATGTGTTAGTAAACTCTCATGTGGCTGTGTTGTCGTCTGTCAATAATGCATTAAGTGCAGAAGAATATCTCTACAGCGATATTCATAAAATTGATCATTTTCACATTGTATTTTTGATGCTAAGAATAAAAATAAACGCAGGCTTGTAAAAGAAATTGCAGCACATGCAAATTCATGTAAATTTTTGAATTGTAATCTGAACAAGAATGTTTGTGTTTGTCATCTAATTACGCTAGGAAAATTAATGATTTTCGAAAAGCTGAAGAATTGTGAATTTCACATACCTGTAACAATGATATCTTCCCCCAAAAAGATTGGTGAGAAAAAACCAAGAAGAAAACAAATGTTGGTTAATTTGTTGAATTTTACAGACATTTAAAACTTTTGTCAAGGCTAAATTATTGTGTTAATCAAAACAACCTACTGTAATATGTTGCTAATTGTAAAACGTATAATAATCATTTTGGAATTGTGTTAGTTGTATGTAAGTTTTATTTGTTGTAATTAGTAGTAGTAATTAATTTAAGATATTTCTATAAACAATGTATAACTTTAACCATCACTATAGACGATATGGATTTGTAAAAAAAAAATAAATTGCACATATAAGTATACGTTTGTTTATTATTATGTGTGCATGCTCCGCATCCATATATTTATTAGATATTAACATATTTCAGTTAGTTGATGAGCAGATGTCAGACTGTGCGTGCGCATATCCTGTGAGAGAGCGATAGTTAGTTTACTTCTAATTTCTAAAACATTGTGTAAAACAAAATTCATCATCATCATCAAAGCAAGAAATTAGTCTACTAGATTTTGATGGATTATTGTTAAACTCTAGTTCACAATCAAATTGTGAGAAGAATAGAAAACGGTAGATATTTTCCTGCTCAATTACGTTGTTTAATTATCGGGCCATCATGTGGAAAACATCTCTTATTATCATTGATTGTTAATGAAAATGCATTAAAATGTCTATGTGTTTAGTAGATCATTGCATCAGCCAAAATATAGACTGCTTGAAATGATTTTTAATGGGTTGAAAAATATTGGTTTATTCATGAGCGGGATATTGACAATATCCCTCCGCCAGAAAAGTTGAGAAGAAATTCATTGGTTATTTTCGATGACATTATCTTTGAAGGTCGATCGAAAATTACATCTTATTTCTGCATAGGACGTCATTATAATCTTGATTGCGTTTATTTGGTTCAATCTTTTGCCGCTGCAGGTAAACATAATCTACGCGACAATGTTAATTATATTATTTTATTTCGAACTGATTTACAAAATTTAAAGTTAATATTTAGAGATTATGTTGCATCAGACATGAGTTTTTCAGCATTTCATAAAATGTGTGATAGTGTATGGAGATCTAATAAGAGGGCATTCATTACAATCAATCTTGAATTAACACCACAAAGCGGTAAATATAAGAATGGTTTTGAACGTGAAATTATTATTAGCTAAAACACAGGTGCGCGTGTGCGCTGAAGAAATTTATTAGTATTAAGCGCGCGTTAGATGTGTGAACAGCGTCAGGATGAAAAACAAGTCGCTAACGAAGTTGAGTAGTAGTAGTAGTAGTAGTAGTAACACTGTTGCTGATGGTAATTTAGATAGCCATCATGTTCGTAATCATCATGTTCGTAATCAATTAAAGACGAAATCAAAATTGTTACAGAATACTATTAGCAAGTTAAGAAATTCAATTGTTAATAAACATAAAAAGTTGATTAGTAGCAGAAGAGCTAATGAACGAGATTTACAAGATACATTTAGCCCAATAATAAAACCACTTGTAGAATTGAAATCTTCTTTTGATAATCGCAATAATAATAATAATAATAGGAAACATGTTAGAAAAAATGCTGAACAGAAGTATGGAAGAAGAAGAAGGAAATGAGGTGGTGATAAGTTCAGATGATACTGCTGATGATCATATAGTTGATGATGATAATTCATACCCACAGAGTAATTTACAGAAATTAACGCAAAATATATACAAGAATTTCTTGTAAAAAAGAAAAACGTTTCTTTTGGATTAAGTTATGATAAGAAAAGCAATCAGTTTAAATTCGGACCTAATTCAGTTGTAAGATTCGACAATAAGCATTTATATGTAGATGCAATTAGATATCCATTGTCACACTAGAACTCATTTTTCGAAATAAACCAGATGCAGATTTATATGGTGTAAGCTCGATAAGACAATATAAACGAATACTAACGCAGACACGTATTCATTTGAATAAACGTAATAATTTGAAAACCGGAGCAGGATTTAAATATAAACATGTTATCAAAAAATATTTCCATCTATAGCGTTAACTGTCAGTGCTGTTGGTAGGCAGAACAGATCACGCAGACGAAATGTGCGATCTTTTCAGCTTAGTAGACGGAGAGGCAAGTAGGTGATGAAGATCAAGAACATGATGGCATGCAACAGCTCTCTTCATCCACCCGCTGCTTGCTCGAAAAAGAAAGATCGAAGAATCTCATGATCAAACAAGTTTAGCAAACTTATCATCAATTGGGGATCTGCACAGACGATTGAATGAGACTGGTTTAGGTGGAGGAGGAGGAGGAGGAGGAGGAGGTGGAGGACGAAGTGAACGTACAAATCCTATCGCCTCTTCGTCTAACACTATGAATAAATCATTTTATCGTAATCTTCCTGGAGATGTGAGATTATCACGTAATAATGAAAGTAGCGGTGATGATGATGATGATGATGATGATAATGATGATTATGATGATGCTGAAGTACGCGGGAAAGGAATAGGAAAAATTAGATCGAAACTAAATATGGTTAGGGCAAACAGAAAAACCAACTGTAGAAATTACGTATATTTTGACAATGCAGATGAACTTGTCGAAAGATTAGCTTTATTGATAGGCTCACAGTCAGCTGGTCATGATAACCATTCAGCTGAGATTTCATCTATAATAAGCCAACTTTTTGAAGCAGGAATAATAGAATAATGTTCACACGTAATTAGGTTCTAATTAGGTGTGAGATAGTCAGCTAGTCTGCTAATCAGCCGATTTGTGGGAAAATATTTTTTTTTGAAAAAAGGCGGGCGGTACTAAGCTGGGTGAGGTTCTATCTTGTCTTCATGATCCGGCTATCTCACAAGATACAGTAGCCATGTTGGTTACAGCAATTAATGTGGTGACAAAGTCACATATGGTGCCGGCGCGCATTGTGGTGATAGCGGCCATTGTGGTGCCGGCGTCAATTTTGGTTACAGAATTCCAATTGGTTACAGCGGCCATTTTGGAGACATAATCAGATTTGGTTACAGTGAATAGGTTGGTTACAGAGAACGCTCTGGTTACAGCGTCCATGTTGGTTACAGCAACCATCTTGGTGACAGCGGCCATCTTGGTGACAGCGGCCATCTTGGTGACAGCGGCCATCTTGGTGACAGCGGCCATCTTGGTGACAGCGGCCATCTTGGTGACAGAGTTGGTGACAGAACCAATGTTTCTATACTACTATCATAGTTTGCTTAACATAGTTTATAACATTTTATCATACGAGTAGTTCGAACATTTTGAATTAGCATTGCGTGTCTAGTAATGTTATGGTAGCCTATCTCAAAGCGACGTGTTCAATTCAATGTTATTTTGAATTAACATTTTTCCTTATATATTATGTTCGTTGAAATTTAACGAATGAATATTTTATGGCATAGGCCTACAAACGCGTTTAGAAATGAGAATCGAGTATTGATTGTCAAGTAGAATCAAATAGAACAAAGGCTTGCAATTCACATTTGCGATAAAAACAACTCTGAATTGCTCAGTTTCTAATAAATTAATCATTGGAATTCAATTTTGCGTAACTTCCGCCTGGTAACTGAACTGTCCAAAACATTTGTTCGCTTGTTGCTAACTGAAAACTTTGGTTTGATTCGAACTGCACATTCAGCAAAATACTCGGATTGTGATATCGGCTGATGGCTGCGAGTGGCATTCAATCCATTGTATTTTTTTTTTCAAATTAGGCTATCTAGAATTAAATTCAAGAGGAAACAAATTAATTAGCAGTGGAATTTTTTACGAATCAATGCAGAATTTTCCTGGAAGGGCTTCGAAACATTGACATTAGGTTTTCTCGGAATTTTATTTTCATGGTATGAGGTTTGAGCCCAACATAGATAGAGGCTTCCTCCTTCCTGTTAACTGTTACTGTTAGTGTACCGTGTTACTGTTGTTTACTGTTAGTTTCTAACATAATCTACGATAATCTTCGGTATGAGGTTTGAGCCCAACATAATAGGCCTACTGTTAACTGTTACTGTTAGTCTTCTGTTGTTACTATTAGTCTTCTGTTGTTACTATTAGTCTATTCTTGCTTGATAATGTTCACTGCAATTTAGATTGATCAAGTCGGGTTCACTCATTGCTATTATGAATACATTGTTCACTTCTGATTAATAAGTGTCTTTCATACCATGTCAGTTTCAATTTATAAATCGAATTTAAAATAAACATTATTGATTGTATTGACTTATTTCCATGAACATTATTTGGGAAATGTGAATGAACTTATTGGAATTTAGTTAGCGACTAGATGGTGGTTGAAATAATGATTAATTTTCATAGAGAATTTCAAATAATACTATTATATCTGTGTTTATTTTTTCTATAATATTTATTACATGCAAGTGTTTATTTTTTCTATAATATTTATTTCACCCAGATTCTCATTTTTATACCAAGTGAGTATTTAGGTTATTTCAATGTATTTTTTGTCAAGAAATTGTAATATTTTGTTTGTCACGGGTCTCTGAAGATAGAACTAGAACACACAAACAAACCACCACTCTCTCTCTCCTTCTTCATCTCTATTACACATACTCTCTCACTCTTACTCTCTCACGCACTCTCTCTCTCTCTTTCTCTCTTCCTTCTGATCACTTCTACTTCTTCTTATACTTCCCCCTCCAATCACTTCCAAGCCATTTCCAAGACGACTGCTATAGTAATGATGTTCTGACGGAAACGACTGATGACTCAGTCTACAGTATATGACCCACTATGATGCAATATAAGATAGGAGGAGAAGGAGAATAAGAAGGCGAAGAAGGCGAAGAAGAAGAAGAAGAAGAAGAAGAAGAAGAAGAAGAAGAAGAAGAAGAAGAAGAAGAAGAAGAAGAAAGAAGAAGAAGAAGAAGAAGAAGAAGAAGAAGAAGAAGAAGAAGAAGAAGAAGAAGAAGAAGAAGAAGAAGAAGAAGAAGAAGAATAAGAAAAGGAAGCAAGAATAAGAAGAAGAAGAAGAAATTAAGAAGAGCAAGATGGAAGAAGACGGAAAAATGGAAGTTTATATAGGGTGTGTAGTAATCATCGAATTCGACTCTCGATTGAAGGGTAGAGCAAATTTGTGAAGTCTCGGCTCGGCGCCGCGCTTCCAAAGATAAACCTTATCAGTTTTCCTCCTTGAAATGTGACTGATAAAAATAGGAAATTGAGATGTGGCTTGAAAGTCACTTTCCATTTCTCTTCTCCGTTCCTCCTCCTACCTCCTACTTCTTCTTCTTCTACTTCTTCTTCTTCTCCTTGTCCTCTTCTTCTTATCATTCCAATCCTCCTCCTGTTCCCATCTTTCGTTCACTGATCGTTCCTTCAGAAAATACAGAAATAAAACTCCACACGAATGTTCCGTTATTTCAATCTCATTATACTTCGACTGTGGTTTGAAATGTATTCCAATAATTTTGAAAGAAATAAAATTCAAGGAGGTAGGCTGCATATTCTGTTTAGAAATGAGAAGTTCCATATTATTTTCGAATAATTTAGACCTCTTATGCCAAAGAGTTCTATTATGGGCCTATTTTGGGCCTATGCGACTCCATTTTTCCAAATTTGTCACAGTTTGTTACTACACCAGTTCCATGTTTCCATACATATACATTAGAACAATAGTAATTCGTACAGTCGTACATAGACTATTAGATAATTTAGTAATACATACATTTAGAAATAAATCCTTTTAGTAATACAATAATAAGAGTAAAACCACACATACTCCAAGTATTTAGCGAATATTGTCTTATATATATTATTAGTGTTATTTTAACAACCTTGTAATTATTGATCCACTGTATTGCTGACCTTCGCCGTATTATTAGAACTACACATGAACGTGTAGTAGCTCTGATTGAATTTCTCATGAAAAATTCTAGTTTTTTGTCGTCCAGTAACGACCAAATTCCCTCGAAATTGCCAGCTCAGCAATTTTTGTTCGCCTGATGACGGTGGCAGTGCAGTGCAGAGCAGAGCAACAATTTCACTCATGAAATTTAATATCGGCCTGTAGACTCAACAACCTCATGCTTCAGTTACTGCCACATTATGAAAACTCATTCCCCACTATCTCTTGTCAGCTGCTACTATTCTTTTTCTTTTCTTATCCACTTCTCATTATTTTATTTGTCTCCTTTTACTACTTTTTTTCCTCCTCCCTCTCTATCATCTTCTCGCTTTTTATTTCATTTTCCTTGTTTCTGTTTTTTTTATTAGTATTCTTTTCCTCCTTCACATTGAATTAGTCCTTCTTTTCCTTCTCTTTGTTTTTTTCCTTCTTCTCCTTCCTCTTATCCTTTTTTCTTCTTCTTCCTCTTCTTCTCCTTCTCTTTCTCCCACCTCTTCTCCTTCCTATTTTCTTTCCTCTTCTATTACTTCTCCTCCTTCCTCTTTTTCTTCCTCTTCTCCTTCCTCTTCTTCTTTCTATTTCCCTCCCTCTTCTCCTACTTCTTCTCCTTCCTCTTCTTCCTCTTATCCTTCCTCTTATTCTTCCTCTTCTCCTTCTTCTTCTCTTTCCTATTTTCCTTTCTCTTCTCCAACTTCTTCTCCTTCTTCTCCTTCCTATTCTTATCCTCCTTCCCTCATGTCTCTCCAATGTTTTACTCATTTTATTCTTTTTTTGTTTATTCTTTATCTTGTCTATTGTCTATACTCTTCTTATTCTCTGTTTCTCTCTTTGTCCACTATTTTTTCGTTTTTCTTCTAAGTGTCCCCCCTCCACCTTTTGTTCTCGCTTTTCTTCTCAATCTGCTTGTTTCTCTTCATCTTCTTCTTCGCTCTCCTTATCCTTCTTCTTGTCTCCTCTTCATTCACTTCTTCCCCTTGTTCTCACCCTTCTGAATTTTCCTCCCTGTTTTCCTTCTCCTCTTTCTTCCCTAACATTGTTTCTACTCCTTGCTCTTTCACAATACCCTGTTTCCCTCCTCTTTATTCATTCCTGGTATCTCTCCTATTTTCTTCCTCCATGTTTTCCTCTCAGTTCTCCTTCTTCTCCTTCTTCTTTTTCTTGTTCTCCCCCTACTCACCCATTTCCTCCTTGTTCTTTTCCTATTTTCCTTTTCTACCTCTTCTTCTTTCCCTTCTTGCTTGTTTTTCTTGTTCTCTTTCTCTTCTTCTTCTTAGAAGAGAAAAAATAATTCACAATGTCATCTAGATGTGAGAGTAGTAAGGAAAATAGTAAGAGAGAAACTGGAAATGTAAGAGAGGTCGTTGAAAAGAAAGAGAAAAGAGATGAGAAAGGAGAAAGACTCACATTGTTATCATTTAACAGCAGCTGATGTTGAGCGCTCAGAAAAATAACAGGATAATATTTATCCAGTTGTAGATAATGGGGTGCTTTCAGTATTGGTGGGTAATATAGCTTTCAGTATAGCTGGGAGGGGTAGTTCAGAGTCTTAGGGGGAGAAAGGATTTTGTGAGTGGATTTTTTATCCTCTTGAAAAGTTTTGTTTTCTTGGTTGTTACCGATCATAAAAATAATCCAAAAGTTTGAATGAACTTGAAATATTTATGTGGATCGAACAATTAGACATAAATAATGAAGTCAAACTTTTCAAAATAAACATCGTAAAATCAAGAATAATACGGAAAGGTTGACCTCACAAACATTTTAAATGAACTGTTCTTAATATTTACTGTTGCAATAAATGTCACAAATGTATCATTTAGCCCATTACCAGCAGGAAAGCACACAACTTTTGAAATATTACTTGAGTTGGAGATGCATTTGCTTGCAATTGCATTCATCATGAGTGCATCGTTCTCCTGTTACCGAGTTGCATTATTATGCACCTGCATAGAATTCACAATGTAGTTACTGCATTACAACGGTGTAACTGCAGCTGGAAATGCATTGAATTACCTAGTATGATCGAATAACACGATGCTTAGGAGAGATTCGCTCCCTCAGCCTTGCTCCATCGTAGTTACACTATTATTCTGTTACTAAGGGGACTGTGCCTTGTATTCAGTAACACTGAATGAGGCAAGGATTGTTCTCATTATTAGAATGAGGACAAGAATTTGTTCTCAGTTCGAGAACAAGGATGATGGAGGTGACAATTCAGGATAATAAAGGGCTGGAAAGGGTTTAGAATGATAAAGGATAAGATGAATGATAAAAATGGAAGGATAATGGGGATTTGTAACTGTGCTATAGACTATATTTTTGGTATCAATTCTTGTAGTAGCCTACTTATGTAATTACGAAGATGAGAATTGTTTAAGTATGTAAATATAAATATTGGGAATTGTATCAAGTATGAATTCAAGTAACTTTCATAAATGTAGCCTAGAATCTCATCAAAACAATTTTTCGTATTAGATTACTAGTAAACACTATTAGTAAACACTATTATTAGTAAACTGTATTATTCTGATGGATCCCTGTTCTCTCTAGCGTACTAGTCTAGCTCACCATTGCAGTTAATGTGGGTGTGTAGCCTATTGATTAAACAGAATTTGGGACTGAGACTAGGTTAGTCTCTGAGACACTAATCGAGTCTGAGACAAGAGAGAGAAAGAGAGAGAGAGACTGAGATAAAGAGAGTGAGTAAGAGGCAGTCTTGCTCACAAGCAGTGGTGGGTATGGCGACTATGAATACGACAAATTGTCACTGTATCTGAATCAAATTAACAAACAGCAGTTGCTTCTAGACTACTCTCCATCCACTTTCTATTCTCTGTCTTTCTTCCTCTTCTTTTTCTTTTTCTTCTTCTTCTTCTTCTTCATCATCTTCATTTCTTGCCCCCCTCCTATTCCTTCCTATTCATCGTGATAATTATTATGGAACAGAAGAGGTTTTCAGGCTAAAACGCTAGTTTCAGTTTTAACGCCTATTTTTTTCTCTTTCCTTGATGATAATAATGCATCGAAGAAATGAATATGAATAAACCGATACAACGGAGTATCCAAGGACCCGATATTGTAGTGTACAGATTAACAGAAAAAACAGGACAGTATACTTTCAAGAATTGCTCAAGTAGTAAACATAGTAGCTATTTTCTGCAATTGAGAGAAACGTTTCAACATTTGGATTACTTTCATAAAATTAGAATAGGCTATTGTAATAAATAATGAACGTAATGAATAATCTCAAATTATCAATAATGAATCTATCACAATAAAAAATGTATGGATAATTGATTAAAACTTGAAATTTGTTAGCAAAAAAACTGCCCCGGATGGGACTCAAACCAGCATCTCGGAATTGAATCTGGCTTCAAAGACGAGAACGTAGCCTTTACCAACTGCGCCATCAAGGCATTGGGATGAGAGGCTGAAATTTGAGTAGTTCAATGTCATTATACTTCTCTGTAACATGTATTTGAAATGCAGTACCTATTTTTTGCTTGTAACTTTTTTAAATTCAACCCTCAATATTCAAAATCAATAGGCTTCTTACTTCATCTATGAAGATATTATATTCCAAATCTCAAAAGTGTACGATCTTCCGTTCGTTAGTTATCGTGCGGACGGACGGACAGACGGACACCAGTACGATCGCATTAAGAACCCTATCGGGTCCTTAATAAATGGAACAACAAAATGGTGGATCACGGAAAATTTCATAGGGGAGTTTCCCAACAACATTTCTGGTTTGTAGGCTATTAGCTTCTAGGACAACAAGTTGTTACTGGGACCACCGTTTTCTGCTGCGACAAGCGACAAGCAACCAATCAAATCGCTCGAAAGGCGTTAACAGCAATCTAGAATATAATTCGACATCCTTTTGAGAGAGCGATCGGTTATTCGCATTGCGCGCCTCGCAAACGACGCTGCTTTGAATCTATTTCGGATTGAGCGATGAACAGGAGAAGGAGGTTGAGGAGAAGAGAGAGGAGGAGAAGAAAGGACACTCCAATTTCCGGTGCTGAAGATGGGGGGGAGGGTGTTGGAAGGACAGTAGGGGGGGGGGGGCGTGAGGAGTGTTCATGACTTTTAAGTAGACGCGAGCGTTTTCACAGACGATTGCAAAAGGAAAGAAAAAGTTGAATATCGACGATGGATGGTGAATATATAGTTGAAAAATCTCATGTCAATTTTTCTCCGCCTCATACTTTTCATTCTCCTACTTCTCCTACTCCTTCTCCTCTCCCTCCTCCACCTCCTCCTACTCCTCCTCCTTCTACTCACCTACCTCCTACTTTTACTTTTTGCCAACATACCCTGCTTCATTTTCATATCCCGTCTTTTTCTTTTTTTCATAGTATCCTCTATTCCTCGTTCTTCTCTATTATATCATTCTGAATCCTTCATCTAAATTCGATTTTTTCCCTTACTGTTGATAATTACTTTTTTCTCCCTATTTATCACCTGAATTTGTATTGTCATACTTCTTCGCATACTTTCTCCTTCATCAATGATCTTTCTTCTTTTCGCAGAGATTTCCATCTAGTTCTCTTATATGATGTTCGCATCATCTTTACTACATTGTTTCTCTCTCTCTCTTATCTTTTTACTCTTTTCTAATACATTTTCCTATTTACTATTGCTTCAATGTTTGTTTCAATTACTATTGCTATTTGCTATGTTTGTTTCAATTTTCTCTACTTATTTCTCTATTCCCTTAACCATTATGACTTTCCAGTATCATGGAGAAAGCTACGCTTACGTAGGCGTAACGTATGCTTTCTCCATAATATTAACATTACTGCTCAGTGCTCATACCTTACCTTACTCATTGACATTGTTTCTATATTGCTGCTTCCATATACTTCTTTGTGTTATCATTTATTTTTTGTCTACACTATTTTTATCTCTTTCTTTCTTTCTTCATCTATTTCTCCTACTGTAACATTTTCTACTTTATATCCTCAGTGTCCTTTTCTTCCTTTAAAACTTCACCCTTCTTCTTCACTAGCTCTTTCACATAATCCTACTACTTTTCCTCCTCCTCCTCATCCTCCTTCTCCTCCAACGTCTTCTCTTCCTCTTCTTCTTCTTCCTTCTACTTTCTATTTCTCCTTCTTCTTCTTCTTCTTCTTCTTCTTCTTCTTCTTCTTCTTCTTCTTCTTCTTCTTCTTCTTCTTCTTCTTCTTTTTCTTCTCCTCCTTCTCCCCTCCTCCTCCGCTACCACGTACTCTCTCACCACATTTTCCTCCGTTTATTTTCTCCCTCACCCTTCTTCACCCCTTTGTCAAACCCTTTTCACGGATTTTTTCCAGCGAAATGTCATCGAATAGGAGGAATATGAATGGATTGAGCGGCGTGACGACACCTCATGAATGAAATATGCACCATGATTGCCGCGAGTCGCTATTCATCTTTTTTTCAACTTTCTTCTTCTTCTCTTTCTTCAGTCTTCTCTTTCTGCATCAGACCTGTTTCTTATCCTCTTCCAATTTGTTGTTCTCCTTCTTTCTCCTGTTCCTCTTTCTGCTCCTATTTCCTCCTGCTACTTCTACCACCTGCTCTTTCTTTCTCTGTCTATCTTATTTCTCCTTCTTTAACTGTCTTCCTTACTTTTCCTTCATCTCCTTTTTTTCTTGTCGCAGCTTCTCCTTCTTCTTCCACCTACTAAATCTCCTACTCTATCTTTTTTCTGACCTTTTACTCTTGTTCTTTTTCTTCATCTCCTCATTCTTTCCTTCCTGCTCCAAGTACTTTATCTTTTTTCCCCTTATTTCATTCTCCTTTTTCAGTCTTCATTCTTCCTTTTTTCTTTTCAACTTTGTCTCTATTATTTTCCTCTCTTTCCAGATGTTTCCGCTTTCTCTTCTACTCTGTCCTCTGTTCCGGTTTACCTCTAAATTATAATATATACAGTATTTATCTACTACTCCTGCCTTGATTCCAACATTAAACCATTTCTTCCTCTTCTCCCCTTATCCTCCTCACTCTCTCTTCCTCTCCTTCGTGTTATTCCTCTCCACTACTTTTCACCTCACTCTCCACACTTTCTTCCTCCTCTTTTTCTTCTTTTTTCGTCGAAAAAGTAACCGCCATCGTCTTCAAATCCATTGCGCGATGATGGCTGTAATCGATTGAGCTCCTTTCAACACCATCACTGTTGTGTATGTGCGTTGAAACGGCAAAAAGCCCCCCTTTCTGCCCCCTTTCACGTCACCCCCTCTCTTACCACTTCTTGATCCCCCTCTCACTCTTTCTCTTTCCTGCCCCATTCTCGTGCTCTTCTCATACCGCTTTCCAATGCCTTTTTCAGGGTCCCTTTTTTACATAAATTCATCGCTCGTTTTGCGCCCTTTGCCCTTTTGTCAACTAAACATCATCCGCCCCCCATACTATTCCACTCGTTTTTTTCCCGCCTTTCCCTCTCTTTCCACCCCCCTCTTTACCGCCATCCTTTTCCCCTTCTTTCACTCTTTTTTCCTCACATACCCTCTACCTTTCCTACGTCTTCCCTCTCCTTTGCTCCTCCTTCCACGTTTTATCTATTTCCTATTACTCCCTCTTTCCTTCTCCTTTCATCTTCGTTTCCCATTACCTTCCCCCTCCTTCCCTCTCTCCTTTCCCTTCTATTTCCCCATCCTTTCACCTCCTTTCCCACTCCTTTTTTACTCCATTCCCCCTCATCACCCTTTCTTCCCTCTCTTTTCCTCTCCTTCCACCCTCCTTACTACTCCTTACCCCTTATTTCCACCGTCCTTTCCCCCTCCATCCACTATCCTATCACCACTCCTTTTACTGTCCTTTCATTCTCATTTCCTCCTCTTTTAACCCTTCTTCCCCTCTTTTACCCTTATTTCCCCCTCCTTCCACCTCTTTAAACCCTCCTTTCCCCTCTTTATCCCTCTTCTCATTTCTTTCCCCTTCTTTTCACCTCTTTCCCATCTTCCCCCTCCTTTCCCTCTCCTTCCACCCTCCTTTACCCCCCTTGCCCTTTCTTCCCCTCTTCCTTAACCCTCCTTTCCCTCTCCTTCACTCCTCCCTTAGTCATCCTATCCCACTCTGTTCACTCTCCTTTCCTAATTCCTTTCACTTTCTTTAACCCTCCTTTCCTCCTTTCCCTCCTACTTTGCCCCTCCTTTCCCCCTCCTTTTACCCTCCTCCCACCTCCTTCCCATGTTCTTCCCCCCTCCTTTACCCTTCCTTTCTCACTCCTTTTCCAATCTTTTTCTCCTCTTTTTCCCCTCTTGTCACCCATTTTCACTCTCCTTTCTTCTTCACCTTTTCACATTTCACCCCTTTCCACCGCCCTTCATCCGCCCCTTTCACCCCCGAAAGACCTTTTGAGCCGTTTTCTGTGTGAGCCGTCCGGTCTCTCTTGTTGTGGCAGCAAAATCAACACACAATTTTTGCATTTAACGAGTCATTTTGTGCGATGCTGTCTGTCACCGACTGCTGACTATTGAAGGAGCTTGTTGCAAAGCTTTTCTTGTGACAGTGCTTTGCTGGTGTTTGTGCGGTCGCATTTATATATGCCTGGCAGTGGAATCATTGTAGGGGCTTACCAATGATGCTGGTTTGTAGACCGCTTCTAATAACAGACGATTCAAAACAGGCTTTGATTGGAGAGGGAGGGAGTGCGGGTGAAATGGAACGAAAGGAAAAAATGAATCGAAGAAGACTGGAGGAAAACCTTTTTTCTACCAAAAAGGAGAAACTAGAAAATGAGAAGTAAGGAGAAAAAAGAGATAAGAGCAAATACTGAAATATATGACTTATCAACTTAATACGTATTAAAGAAGACAAGACAAGATTATAGTCACAGTAATTCATAGTTGCTTGTAAGCACACCATGCAATGACTAATCGGTGTGTGTTGCTTCATAAGCAACTATGTGAAGTTATGTGACTAAACGTGACTATTCTCGTCTTGTCTTGTCTTGTGTAACCGGTGTACGCCTAGCCTTACATTAAATGTAATATAAGAGGTATTAATTTCATATTTCATAGGAGAGTAATAGAAATAGGAGAGTAATTAACAGGAACTAAAGGTGTAAATTGGATGAAAGGAAGAAGCTAATATAATTAATTAGTGGTGAAGAAACAAAAATAATATTGACAAATTTAGAATAGAATTATAAGGATTAGTGAAATTATAGATAAATTTCATAGTAGACCTTCTTATAGAATTTACAAAGAAATGGAGTAAAATTTCAATCTATTCAAATTTTTTTCTCAGATAAAAGCAGTGCCTTATATGTTGAGTTGAGAATTAATTAGAATAAAAATTTTAGGGTGATTTCTACAGTGCGTTCCATTTCATACCAGTTAATAGCTCCTTTATCACGAATTCAGTCAAAGACAAAGTCAAAGCTCCTACGGAAATCACAACCTTCACCTCTTCAAAAACATAGATCAAATCAAAAATAGGATGTATATGTATTATAAATAATAATAGGGAGAGAACTGAATAGGATTACTCATATAGTTGTTATTTATAAATATTGCTGAGAAAATCTTAAATCTTCATTGTTGTTGAGAATACTCTGTAGCCGCCTGAAAACATCCTATAATGCTTGGAAATTACTGATACTGTTAGGAGACTAAAAGCTTTGTCATAGACAAGTACATGCTTTTAGGCGGGAGTGAGTAACAGTAGGATGAGTAAAGAATAAAGAGCAAAAAGGGTAAAGTGACCACTCTCGCACAGTTTGAGGTCAGAGCAACATCACAGCTGATCAACTATCCGTTCAACACTCTATTAGAGGCCTCTTGCCATTACAACAAGTCTGTGATATAAGTAGCGAAACATATCAGCTGTTTCCGTTGTTTGAGAATGGAAACACTTGATAGAAAAATTTCGCTGCAACATGTTGGAATACGAATTCCGTTGAAATGTAGGCGGGTAAATGTAGGCGAAAAAACCATAGTCCTCAAATATGTGATCTTCGCAGCAGGCGAATATGCATTATTATTATTTTGAATTTTTCAAGAGAAAAATCTGAAATTCATATTATTGTGGGCGAAAATAATATGTGAAACGTAGATACTGTCTCCATTTTCTACATGAATGAAAAGAGAACAAATTTCACGTAGTTAATGTGTACAAGGTTACTTAATATTCCCTGTACAAAATTATTAATTCTCATCTAATTTTTTTGAGGACAACGTATTTTCTAAAAAAAGACAGATATTTTTATTAAAAGTTCCCTCACACGGTGTTTATCGAATCCACCAGCCGGAATAGAATAATGTAAACAAGGAGTCCAACAACAAAAAAATGTGGCGAGAACATAAAGGAAAAGGCAACATGTATTTTTTCGGCTGGCGGCTCCATTGAAAATTAACAATAATTGTATTGTGCAGGGGGATCGTTCGTGCTGCTGCAGCTGGGAAATTGACGCTGCCGTTTTCCGCTTCATTAGGGCTCCGGCTACACGACCGTATTTAACGGCTGCATACGGGCCGCTCGAGAATCTGCTGACTGTGCTGATTTGCATGTTGATGAAAATATGGAATATTCAGTGCTGATTGGCGCTCTCAACGTTGGGCTATTGGCGTTCTAACGTGAGAGGGGGGGGGGTGGAAGTACAGGGGGTGTGAATTTTGAGCCCCCCTAGCTGCTATAGCGGAAAGACAATCTGCTATGCATTGATTAATGTTCGCTCTCAAATAAGCTATGCCAGATGCAGTTCACTTTTCCATTCTCTGTGGTGTTCCTTTCTCACATCCCTTCCTTTTGAAAACCATTCTTTTATCAACTCATTTCCCAAGTACTTCTCATAAATCAAAATCTTAATAGTTAGAACTCTTCGTTGACAAACATCGAACAATCTATGCTTGGCTATAACGGAGTCAAGTGCAATACAACTAAAGAAAATTTAGAGACAAATTATATGAAAAAATTAATAAGTGATAATTTCATCGAGTAGTTAAAAGAATGAAAAAATTATACCTGCCTAATTTGCTGTTTATATATGCATCTTTGTAATATGATCATTTTGGTGATAATGAATAGACTGTGTCAGTGATGACGTGAACAAGCAAAAACATAACCTGAAAGACATATACTTTTACATGTGTTTCTAAAAATATTTGGAAACATGTTTACATTTTTTTCAAATGCAATTAATTGCAGGTTTTCAAACAGTTCTGTTGCGACACATTTACCAACTCAATTTGAATTGAATTAGAATCACAGTATTTATTTGCTACTGCATTATTTGCTAGATTTGGATTCTTGCTCATCAATTCCAGTTGCATATGTGGTGGTGTATGTGTTTGTGCATCAAAATTAGAAATTTTCCAAAATCGCAACATGTTCCAGTGCTGATTATGCTGAAGTGCAGTGCGCTGATTTGCTGACTAAGCAGATCTGAATGGCAGCTGCTCAATTCTTGCCGTGAGGTTGAATATTTAGCGAGTCGTCTGCAAACGTTTATCATGAATGTGTGATAAGGCAGGCATGCATTTCAAATCGGCTGATTACAGACAATAGATTGGTGAAGAATTAAAAATTGTGACAACTCAGGTATGATTTTATCCATTTCATATTATTATAATATTTACTACTACAAAAATATATAGTCTTTGAGATTTGTAAAAATAGGCTAGAACTAAAACATTGAGTTGAGTTTTAAAACGTAAAACAAAACATGACTCCAATTCGAAAATATTTCATTTAAATTATATAGATACGTTTATTTATTCAAATATGAATATGTTTGTTCAGAGATAGTCGAAGCCTATTGATTGTTATTAGAGGAATACTTATCATTATCAATCATAAACATTTATAAATCATCATTCTGAAGAATATCGAAGCATATTATGTATCGATGAATGAAATTAATTGAATTTCATAGAATTATGTCAACTAGAAGCAAAATTTTATCGACTTGTAGAGTAGGCAAACTCGCAACATCTGAAACAAGCTAACTGGATACGGCCATTTTGAATTCTTGACCAATCCGAAAGCAAGCATTCGATTATGTCTCAACTCCTCCTACTCTTTTCTGATTGGTCGGAAATTCAAAATGGCCGTACCTAGTCAGCTATCGTAGTTTCTAATTCACTTGAGGGCAGCCAGTTTAAGTTATAGATGTAGTATGACCGCTTATTCTTGAAGTTGAATAAATAATGCATTTATTCGACAATGACTTGATATGTGATTCGAGGATGTATGAAAGATACATTTATAATGATTTGTCGAGATTTATTATTGATATTGTTTATCTCTTCAATAACTTTGAAAAAGCTTTAACTACCTCGTCATTGAATTTCCAATTGAATACTTCTGTGTTGAAGTCAATTTCATATTATAATAATCATTTCAAATCTAAAAACAGCTCGACTACAGCTTTTAGCATAGGGATATACTGAAGTATTTGAGCAAGAAATAACATTTCAACGATTTTATAAGAAATATTTTCATAGAAGTCTATGTTAACAAGAGCAACAAGTTTTCAAATAATAATCCCAGATGATAAGTTTTGTTCAACAGCTATGACATCAACAATGAAAGAGAAAGATAAGTAGAGAGTATGCAATATGGAAGAGAAGACAGAATAAATAATTAAATCCGATTATGAAATAATTATGAAAGATGAACAAAAGGACAATGAAATAAGGCATCTAATAATGTTGATGATCATCTTTCCTTTCTACTACGAAGCGCTTGGAAAAGAAGAAGAAGAAGAAGAAGAAAGAAGAAGAAGAAGAAGAAGAAGAAGAAGAAGAAGAAAAAGACAAAGAGACAAAAGAAGAAGAAGGAGGAAGGAGCAGAAAAAGGAGAAGAAGAAGAGGAAGGAAAAGAAAAGGAAAAAGAGACAAGAAGAAGAAGAAGGAGGAGAGAAAGGAGCAGAAAAGGGAGAAGGAAAAGAAAAGAAGAAAAGAGAGAAGAAGAAGAAGAAGAAGAAGAAGTAGAAGGATGAGAAGGAAAAGAAAAGGAAGAAGAGACAAAGAAGAAGAAGAAGAAGAAGGAGGAGGGAGGAGGAAGAGGAGGAGGAGAAGAAGAAAGCAGGAGAAGAAGAAGAAGAAGAAGAAGAAGAAGAAGAAGAAGAAGAAGAAGAAGAAGAAGAAGGATGAGAAGGAAAAGAAAAGGAAAAGAGACAAAGAAGGAGAAGGAGAAGGAGAGAAGGAGAAGGAGGAGGAGGAGGCATCTGGAACTGCAACTCAACTATAACTCCAGTGGACGCCGCCGCGCTGCGCTGTCTGCTTCCAGCCAAGTATGAATCCGGTGCCTTAGCTGCTTCTGGAATCAAAGTTTCACTGCTGAATAATAAAGTTTTAATTGGATCTAGTCAGCAATGCGATTTGCAGCTCCACTGCATCCGCAAAATGATTAATTAGCGGATCATCTCTCGGTCTCGGCCGCCACTCTCCAGCATGGATACAAATAAACAGATTTCAGATTGTGACGTCATGCACTGTTAGTTGTAAAGTGAGACGACTTTGTTGCAAGTTCATTGTTGGCCTGGTTGGGCTGAAACAGGAAAATACGGCCGTTAAATAAGTCCTATAATGTTTCATCCAGCGACCACATAATACAAATAGACGGAGCACTCAGGCTCAGTATTGAAGCCAATTCTGGCGCCTAGACCTAAGTAAGATGGCGGCGGTTTACATGGGTGGGAGAGAGATAGAAAAACAGCTGGCATAATCTTGTCTCTCTCCCACTCATGTGAACCGCCGCCATCTTACTTAGGTCTAGGCACCAGAAATTGGCTTCATCACCCGTAATGTTGAAGTAATAGGAATGCTCCGTCTATTTGTATTATGTGGTCGCTGGTTTCATCACTGTTGTTTCATGTTGTGTTACGTGTAGGAGGAAAATGCCACACGTTTAGTGTTTAAACAATTTCTGATCCAATCCTAATAAATTATACAATTGTCTACTGGGCTGCGAATAATCTCAGAATCTAGGATCCTAGCCTAGATCTAGGTGTAATCCTCTTTGTGAATTCTATTAACCGTGCTATTTCCAATTCTATAATAGTAGTTTATGCAATGGTTGTATTATGAGAGCCTTTAAACGACGAGTGAGATGCTGAGGTTAAATTAACTGTGGTTATTGTTCGGGTGAATTCTACTAATTCGTTGTTGTTTAACAAATAACTTGTTTTCGAGTGATTGAATGTTCCATTAAATACGTTTTAGTAATTTTTCATAAAAATTATACAGTATAATGTTTCATATATACTATGTCAGGGTGAGATTGCATTGACAGCCCACCAACATATTTATTATATTAAAATAATGTTATAATGTTATTACACGGGTGTACTTTACTCACTCTTTATTGTATTTGCGAAATACTCGCTTATTGCGATTTTATTGTACCTCAATTTGTTTCAACTGAGTTATACTCATGTTATTGTTACAGTTAACTGTACAGCCTATGTGTTGTTTACTTTCAATCTTTGAGGTTAGTCTGATTTGAGCGCGAAACTGTTAACCGGCTTTTGCCAATTATAAATCAGCTGTTTTTGACAGGTAGGCAAGTCAACCCCTGATAAGGAGAATTTATGTCAATTATTGTATTCTAATCTGTGTGATAACCTTTCCTGAATAAATCTGCACATTCCAGCCCCTCTAAATTACTTCTTAAATTTACTTGATTTCTATAAATCACTTTAATTGTCTTATGTGGCACACTTGTCTTTAAAAATTCGTTGTAGCATTCCTATTGGTGGAATTTATTTTTCTGCGCCCTCATTGGCGAAATTAATTATGACGTCAACCTTCTTCCCCGAAATATCCTACTGGACCTTCCGGGAAGAACGACTTGGCTTTGAGATTTGATACAAGTAAGAGGTCCGTTTGAAACCTCATTTTTGTTTTAATGTAATTTTATGTAAAGTGCCGTTCTTTGCTGCCTAATAATCTCGGTATTGTTAGTTGAGATTTTAATAATGCCAAGCTAATTTTTGAAAAGTAATAGTGAAATTTATACTAAAATCGGTTCACCACCATGAAGCAGGCATGCCACGAGATGTCCACTACCATGAGATGAAGGCGTCATCTCTCCAAAATCTGTGCGCGTAATATCATGGCCATGAGAGTGAGTGATTATTAATTGATTTATATTAGCTTGAGCATAGATCGTTGTAAAACAACAAATACCGACTCCTCCTAGAACTGGTCAGGGCAACCCTAGGCAAAGTCCTAATCTCTGACATATTTTAAAGAATTCTATCTTCAATTGAAAGACAATCTAAATTATCTCAATTAATTTCATTAATTCATGAAATATCTCTTCAGTCACATATTTTAATTATTCAAATTTCTTTAATTGATTCCATTTCAAAATATTCATTATCTATATTATTCTTTCATGTAATAAATGTTAATATTTTACAATCTCTATTTTATTTAGAAACCGTGTTCAATCCTGGTTGCAATTTATTTATCTGAATCATTTCAGAATTTATTTTGTGCAGTTATCGAGGTCATAACGCACATAAATTACATTCCTCGACCTTTGTCGCAGGATTTATTTCTCATTATTCTGCTCTTCTTACTCAACCTTTGTTGAGAAGAATCAGAAAGTCTATTTCAGTATCAGTAAATCTGACGATTTATTATTTAAAAAATTTACTCAGTAGTATGGGTTTATCCCTTGATTGGATTGTAGAAGTTTTAATTAGCAAATGTTAAAACATTCGAACATCATCCACCCGGCATAGACTCCTGTGTCTTCTTTACTGTATTTATTAATTTTATATTGATCGTATCTCTCTCGGCGAATTGGACTGCATGAGAATATATCGTCGCATACGACATTCGAATGCTGTTTAATCCGACGAGAGATGATTCATGGTATTGAGAGGAAGATCACCCTCCTACTCGAATTAGAAATAATTCCACCGACTGCAGCTTCCGGCGGGTTAAATTCCCAAATTATCCATCCAGGCGAGTTGGTATATAAAAAACAATCCCACAACTAGTAGGCCTATATTCTCGTATGTCTGAGAGGAGGATCATTTCGATCACTCTATATAGAATAATTCAAGTGCAATGAAAATTTATCAAGACAATATTAAAATTATTTATTTGAAAAGAAGAGGAAGAAGATGTTGTGGAAGACAATATTACAGTGAAGATGATGATGATGATGATCATGATGATGATGATTGCAAGTGAGATTATGAGCACAAACAGGTAAATAAGATGAAGGAGGAAGTAGAACAAAGAGCTGGAGAAGAGGAAGAATAAGGAGAAGAAGAGTAAAAAGGAGCGATAAGAAGAAGAGGAAGGGCGTTGAAGATGGAAACGGAGTGGCAGGCGGCACTTCAGCACATCCCACTGATATGACACTTCAGCATTTTTCTGCGGAAAGCCGGAAAGATATGATGCTCTTTTCCATCTGTCTACGCTCCGACTGCTGCACACATCGTCATCACCTTCTTATTCTTTTCCTCCTCCTCCCTCCTCTCTTCTCCTCCTCCTCCTTCTCCTCCTCCTCCTCCTCAATCTTCTTCTCCTCTTCTTGGGTTTCTCATCTTCTCTTTTTCATTTTTCTTCTTCTTCTTCTTCTTCTTCTTCTTCTCTTCTTCTTCTGCTTCTTCTTCTGCTTCTTTTCCTTCTTCTTCTTCTTCTTCTTCTTCTTCTTCTTCTTCTTCTTCTTCTTCTTCTTCTTCTTCTTCTTCTTCTTCTTCTTCTTCTTCTTCTTCTTCTTCTTCTTCTTCTTCTTCTTCTTCTTCTTCTTCTTCTTCTTCTTCTTCTTTTTCTTGTTCTTCTCCTTCCTGTTCTTCTTCTTCTTCTCCTTCTTATTTTACTTCTTTCTCTCTTATTCTTTATCTTCAGCGCCTCTCTACGTCATTTCAAGAAGATGCTACTGACGATATCCTGCTGAGGCATTTGCTGTCTGTTTGGTGATGGAGAGGGGGGGGGCGTGTCCAAGGCATGAAAGTTGCTACCCCCCTCCCCCTCTTGATTCGTCTTTTACATCGTTTACTATTTTCATTTTCCTCTTTCTCTGCTCTTCTCTTCACATCAATTCCTTCTTTCCTTCTTCTATTTCGTCTCTTCCTTTCATATTTCTTCTCTTACAATATACAATCGTTTGTTCCACAATTTTTTCATGTTTTTGTTCATTTCCAATTTTCTTTTCTTCTCCTCACCCGCGTTTTCTCCTTATTCCTCCCCCTTCTATTGTCCCTTCCTCATTCCTCACACTTCTTTGTTTAATCATTTGATTTCTCGCCTTTTATATTCAAACTTCTCCGCTTTTTCTTTCATTTTCTTCTCTTCATCCTATTTTCTAAGATACTCCTAATATCTTTCTATACGCCTTCTCCTTTTGCCTCTACATTCCTCTTCATTCATTCTACTTCTTCGTTCAATATTCTCCTCTATGTTGCCACTAATTTTCATCCTTCTACTTGTTCAGTATTTTTCTCTATTCGTTTCCTTCACCTTCACCTTCTCCAAATCCGTCTCCTTCTTAATATCTTACGTTCTTCTTTCTCTTGCTTTCTCTTCTCTTCACTCTCTCTAATCTATTCTTCCTCCTTTCTCCCCACTTTCACTTTGCGTATCCGTATCCTCTATAAACTTCTTCTTCCTCTCCTTTTTCTTCTTCTTCTTCTTCTTCTTCTTCTTCTTCTTCTTCTTCTTCTTCTTCTTCTTCTTCTTCTTCTTCTTCTTCTTCTTCAATCTTCTTCCTTTCCTTCTTCTTCTTCCACTTCTATTCCCCCCAGTATAACGGTCGGACCTTCTGTCGGCGATTCATCAAAGTCCGCTTTATGACGCCATTCGCTCCAGAAGCTGTAATCATCATTCAGTCTCACAAAGAGAGCTGCGAAAAGAGAGCACCGAGCGAGAATAATGTTTGTGTGACAAGGAAGAAGAGTGAAAAGTGGTTGGTTTCCCGCGTGCGTGTGAGTGGAGGAGAGAGATCTCTGCACCGCCAAAAATTGATGGAACACATCAGAAATCCACTGCCCCCTCCCCCACCACCTCTTCCTCACTCGAGAGGATCGTTCCTCTTCACATGTTTCATGCTTCTTTCCTCTCCACACTCACATTCCGTAGTGCGAAAATACCCGAAAGCACTTTTGGAGGTGACATACTGTGTCCAGGGTCTTTTCGTTACACTCTATGACATTTGCCACCCTGATGTCGAATCACAAAATTCCTTACACGTGCAGATTTATTATGCTTTTGTCTTCCCTCTTCGGATTTTTCTTCACATAAGAATAATATGATTCTGTGGTATCAATCCACTCCCACAGTGGGCGATTTATCAGTACAAACATAGCAATGAAAATCAATAAACATCTACAAGTAACATATCAAATAAATTTAAGTTTCTATGAGATAGTGTCTCGATTCTTTAATAAATTTGTGGTTGTAATATAGGCCTATCGTCTAGTATTTTTGTTCAACAATATTTTATTTCTTTCCATAAACTGAGTCAGTTGCAGCCCTATTGGCAGCCATTTTGAAATAATTCCATCCCACAAAATGGAGCCAAGTCATCAGCCAATGAGACTCAGCTAGGGGCGTGTCTTTACTCGCTTGAGATTGGTTAAACTGGAATGACGTAATAGACGATCATTGGCCAATAGAAATAGAAAGGGGAGTTCCGTTTGCCTGTAACTAATGATTAGACTGCTAATCATGTTGATGACGTCATTTTTAATTAGATTTCATCATAGATAAGCAATACTCTCTAGTCTGTATTCTGTGATTTCAACTCGTGCAATTCTCCAAAGTTATTTACTAATTCGATTGTTTGTCCAATGATCGAAATTCATTTTTGCTTCGTACTGAGTCTGATTATCACATCAATGTCTCATATCAGGTCTGAACACATGACGTCATAATATGTCTCATCCTAAATGTCTCATATTTGTCTCATTATGGACATTATTCTCTCGTAAGAGATAGCCCGCTTCCGGTCTGAGGGACAATTCTCCGAATTATAGGTTTCTGGTTTCCTGTTATAATAGCGCCTATGAGAAATGGTCAGTCTCGGGTTCCCTGTCTGTAATACCACTTATCTCCAAGAGTATCCTGTCCACACGTGTGCATTTCTATTCATCGAGGTCTATTCAATACAATCACGAGTGTCCTTCCTCCTTTGAATTCAATACAAGGCGCTTATTCATTGTTTGAGAGTTTGCAAAGCATTGTTGGTGCTTCAATTACAGCATGTTGCATTGAATAAGCTGATTTCGAATGAGAACAGTTGATAAGCTTTGCAACTTGTGTCATAGATTTGTGGAGGTGTATACGAATTATTGGAAGCCTGGTTGGGAGATATGTTCCTGAGACAAGTTTTGCAGTCTAGAAAGTTGACTGTTAGCTGCTGATAATTTTGTATGATAGTACGCGATACCTTGTGATACACGATACCTAATGATACACGATACCTTGTGATACAAGGTCCTCTGGTTAAAGGGAAAATATTTGTTTTCATATACTAATTTCACAACTTTCCCTAATTTATCTTTTTTCAAAAGTATTGTTAGTATTTCAATCATTCAATTTTCAACAGAATCAATCTATTTCCTATTCTAGAGTCATTTGACAGTTGCATCTCTGTATTTCACTCTCAACAAATAAATACTGTAAAAGTATTGCTTCCTTATTCACTGCAAAATCATAGGTCAAGTTTATAGGACATATGAGACAGATCATCCATCTTCGCGCATACCATCAATTTAAAAGATCACTACTCATATTTGAAATATATTTAAGTTTAAATTCCGTATGAATTTTCACAATTCTTTTCGTATATTCAAGCTAAGTTTTTAGCCAACACAAAATCTACAATGTTGCCAAATTAATTATGTATCATGTTATTATTTCCAAGAATGTCATTTTACATAATAAAGTATTCCATTATATTCCTTTTCCATCTTCTTCAGAACGGTACAATTTGGATGAACGTCTCCTTTCTCACTTATATATCTCCTTTCTTCTCTTGTTTCATCTCTCAATTTCTCTCTCTTCCTCTCCCCCCAGTCACTCTCTCTCTCTCCCTCTTTCTCTCTCTTGTAAACACACACACACATACACTCAACAACTATTTTGAACTGCATGATTTCACGGTGGTAAGCGCCTCATAGCGGAGATGATCTGACTACCAGAAATAGAGTAGTGAGAGGAGTGGGAGGTTCCATGAAGGGGTATAATGCAAATGTCCCTGTTTCGGGTTATAAAGGACTTTACTTTCTGGAGAGGAGCAACTTGGTTTAGGAAGTACAGGAGAGGGGGGGGGGTCTTCTGTGTATTAACCTATAGCAGCTCTCTTCCTCTCCTTCAATCCCTTGTGTCACTAACCCCCCCCCCCAACCCAGCCGAGGGTCTGCTTATTGTTTTCCCAGGTCAACAATTACCATTTAAATTAGATACTTGTCTTCAAGTACTTGGGAAGTACTCAGCGAGTGAGTAGGTGAGTTTGGAGCAGTTTTAGGAGTCTGCCTCTTCTTCTCCTTCTTCTTCCCTTCTTCTTCTTCTTCTTCTTCTTCTTCTTCTTCTTCTTCTTCTTCTTCTTTCTTCTTCTCTTCTTTCTTCTTCTTCTTCTTCTTCTTCTTCTTCTTCTTCTTCTTCTTCTTCTTCTTCTTCTTCTTCTTCTTCTTCTTCTTCTTCTTCTTCTTCTTCTTCTTCTTCTTCTTCTTCTTCTTCTTCTTCTTCTTCTTCTTCTTCTTCTTCTTCTTCTTCTTCTTCTTCTTCTCTTCTTCTTCTTCTTCTTCTTCTTCTTCTTCTTCTTCTTTTCTTCTTAAAAATTCTCTCACTATATTCTTCTCCTCTTTCACATATCCATTTTCACTCTCCAACTTACTTCATCCTTTTACCACGATATTTCTTCTACTTTTACTTTTAATCTCCTAGTTTTTCTTAATCTATCTCCTGTTGTTCTTGTTACTTCTTCGTCTTCCTTGTCTTTTTTATTCTTTAGAAAAAATTCTTATTATTTTCACCTCCTTTTTCCTCTTATTATTCTCCCTTTCCTTCTTTTTTTCCTCTTTCTCAATCTTCCACTTCTTCTTTATCCCCTCTAATTCTTTCATTCACTCTCGGTTATTCTCCAATTTTATCTCACATACATACTAACCTGTATATGGTTATTACGAGGATGTATTCTCTTTTGATTTCTTTATATAATTTTCTGTGTATTTTTTATGTTAATATGGATGAAAAAATAGCTTTTCAGCTTTACCCATATCTGAAAAATAGTTCGATTCATTCATTACAAGCTGTCCCGGCGAACTTCGTATCGCACTCTTCACCCCCCCAAATGTCCCCCTCTTCTCCCCACAAATGTCCCCCCTTCATGCCACCCCTAAAAAAATGTCATCCCACAAATGCCCCCCTCCATTCCCCCCCAAATGTCACCCCCACATATCCCTCTTCATGTCAACCCCCTCTTTCCCATCAAAATTTGATGTCACCCCCCTCCTCCCACCAATTATTTTTTTCATATTTATTTATTTATTTCTTTTTAATTTTTTTTATTTTAATTTATTTTATTGTTTTTTTAATTTATATTTTTTTAATTTTATTTCCGTTCTTCAATTTTTTATCAGTCCTATTCTAATTAAAAGAATTTTTTTTCATATTTATTACTTTCTTTTTAATTTTTTTTATTTAAATTTATTTTATTTATTTATTTTTTATTCCCGTTCTTCAATTTTATTATTAGAAACAATAAAAAATGCATAATACGAACGATAACTCATTCTTAATAATAATTGATGATTGTAGCGTAGCGTAAAAAATAATTAGAGTAGAAAACCTAGAGCAAAAAGAAACGGTCCAGAGCGGGGTTTGAACCCGCAACCTCTAGGTTATAATGCAGAGACTCTTGCACTGAGCCACGGAGACTTAGAATAAGTTTGCTAATATATCTGATCTTAAATTGCGATCATCTTTCCGTTGTAGGTACACGTTCGTGCCGGCAAGTTTGAACGTAGCTCTGTGAATTATTTGATAGGTTATGTCATTAATGTAATAACTATTTATTAATTATAAAAGGATTTTCTTATATTTTAATACATATTATGTTAACCAGTGCTTTAAAAATTCAAACAAATCCAAAATCATCTAAATCGGTTCAGCCGTTCTCGAGTTATAAGCGAGCGTACAGACACCAACTCTCTTTTATTAATATAGATTTCACTCTTCTCATAGACACAGGTACAATTCACTGGAACACAAACAACTCAACTCAGTGGAATGTAACATTAAAAAGCTGTCTACAGAACTCCCACACCCTTTAACTAATCTAGAGTCTGTGGAGGGGGGAGTGTAGTAGGGGGTTGGTATGGTTAGCATGCTGAGAAGGTGTACTCCCCGATGAGTTTTCACATTTTGCCTCTTCTTTCTCCCCCCACTCACTAATTTAGGGGGTCTTTACCCCCATCCGCCGCCATCCTGAACCCAAGGGGGTGTTTTCGTCCCCCAGCATCCGGCTCCATTCTAATTTAGAAGGCACTGGCTCCCCTGCGCGATAATTTGTTAAGGTAATTTTCACCTAATTACGTGTTGAATACAACATTGAATTCGTTCACAAGTCCCGCGCCAACCGGGAAGAAAGGAAGAGAGAGAATAAGTTTGCGAGAGAGAGAGAGAGAGAGAGGGAGTTAGAGAGAGTCAGTGAGAGGAAGCGTGAAAGAGGGAGGGAGAGAGAGTGAGTCCAGAGGAGAAAGTAAGCGAGGTAAGTAAATGAATGAGTTAAAGAGAGAAGAAAATTAGAGAGAGAATGAGAGAGTAACAGAGAGAAAGAGAGAGATTGAGAGTGAAAAAGAGATTCAGTGGAGCGTTGATGAATTGAGTCTGAAGGGGAATGGCAAAACTTCGATCTATCAAGTATATCGAAATATCGAGGTTCGAATTATTAAAGTCCATCTTACAATACTTTGATTTATAGAGGATCAAAACTCTCACCTTTCTAGATTCATAAATATTGTAGCATGCAACTTCGATTTACTAATGTTCTCTTATTAAATCCACGATTTATAAAGGTCCGAAAACTGCAAAACATCGAATTATTGAGGGTTTTCTACCGAACCTTCGAAATGTTGAAGTAATATTAAATTCAATTGATCCAAAAACTTCAATTAATCAAGGTAATATCCATGGAATCTTCGATTCATAAAGGTAAAATAACATGTGGTAGGATACACAAATTCTAGGGGAATTGGAAAAATTCGATTTATTAAGGTTCCACTGTAATGTTTTTGAATCTAGTGCGCCCCACAAATTTTTATGGCCATTCTGGTTTAACTGGGGAGAAGTTCTTGATTTTATCTTGTTCTTGGAAACAGATTATCAATGTTCATTAATCCAACATTTTAATACTTTAATTGCATTGTCGAAGATGGTATTGTTATTCATTAAGGTTGAAACTGAATGGAGATTAGAAAAAACTAGAACTCATCACCAACATTACCAAAGAGATAGAAAAAGTAGGTTGCAAATGTGCAAAGCCTGGAACAGAAAATCATAGAAACGTAAATTATAGCCGATTCAACCTGGAATAATAAATTATAGTTTGACTGCATTATGAGTGGATGACGTGTGAGGAGAAGAGGGTTTGAGACCCTCAAAACCACTTTTATTTGTTCAAATTTCCTCTCAAGTGTGGCTGACAAAGGGATTTCGGTAGTAAATTTCATTGGAAACTACCCTTGAAGAGTACTCAAGTTAGGCAAGGGAGGGGTTGAACTAATTAATTATTATTCATCGAAAAACGTTTCGGAAAAGTGGGTAGTTTGGGGGGAGGGGGTTGATGAGGGTTCCCCTCCCCCTACAATACAGCATTAGTTGACCTTAATTAAGCAACTTCATCGTTGTATATGTGAAGTGTTTTCTCTTTTCCATTGATATTTTTCCAGCAGACTACTTAATACTAATTTTCATAAATTACGAATTAGATTAATTAGTTTGATGGGGTTTAGTGGGGATTAATTTTTTGTTGAGGGGGAACGATTTTTTGTATAGGGAACTGCTACTAAGTATGATCTTGGACTGATCGAATAAATGAATTATTATATTTCTAGTATGATTATTATAATAATGAGTTGCTACAATTTTTATTGTTACATTTTCTTATTTTGTAGGCCTACTAAGCTTTACGAATATTTACATTAAAACAAATCATCCCATAAAATATTCAGCTTCTTCTGAGGTATTATAGTTACTCAAGATGATAATAATTGACCAAATACAGGTTGAAAATGCAATAATTCAATCTCCATTAATTGTCGATCCATTCTGATCCATGATCTGTTTTGTCGAAGAGTTGTTATTCTACCCTACTACCATCATGGGTCAAGCTATTCCTGACAAACTGTAAGGAATAAACTGTAAAGATTCATTTTCTGAATTGATCCACTCATTTCCCAGTCGTCTTGAGGGTGTGGGGAGGCTGACTGTTTCTTATTTTATTAGTTTTCCTGCAAATAACAGACAGCTTCAGTCTTTCTTAGCAGCTTGGCTGGCGTAAATCGGCGGTAATTTTATACGCATGGCGAGGCATAAAATTTTCAAACTGCGCGCCCTCTAAATGAAAGTCTCTTTCCTTACGATTTCGGTTGAGGAAAGAAGAGAGAGGAGGAGAAGGAGTAAGGAAAGAAGAGAGATGGAAGAAGGAAGAGAAGTTGATGATGATTATAGGAAAAGGAAGTCAGTGGAAGGGGGGAAGAAGCAGTAGGAAAGGATGGGTGAAAGGAGGATGAAAGAGAGAGTAAAAGAAGGAGAAAAAAAGAGAGAACGAAGGGAAGAATATGATGATTTTGGGGGAAAGGAAGACAGTGGAAGGAAATTGAGAAGGGGTAATACAGATATAAAGAACAAGAATAAGAAACACAACAAGACTTCTATAAAAAAGAAGAGACAAAAGAGGATTGTGATGACAGTCTGGAGGAAGAGAAAGAAATGGAAGGAGGAGAGAAGAAGAGGATGAAGAAGAAGAAAAAGGAGAAGAAGAAGGAGAAGGAGAAGAAGAAGAAGACGACGAAGCGATGGAGAAAGAGGAGGAAGGAAAGTGATTAGAATAGAAGCGAGATGAAAAAAAGGTGATGAAGAAGTAGGAGGGGAGGGGGTGTAAAAGAAGTATACAGTAGGATGAGACAGAAAAAAAGATAAGACAGAATAAGAAAGGGGAGAGAAGAAAAGGAAAAGAAGGCTGAAGGGCATGGAGGACGAGATGAAGAAGAAGAAAAAGATAAAGGAGAAAAATAGTGAAAATAAAAAGAGGAGAAGAAGAAGCAGAAAAAAGAAAAAGAGGTAGAAAAAGTAGAATGCAGGAGATAAAGAAGACTGAAGAAGGAGAAGACTAAGGAGGAAGGAGAAGACGGAAAGAATGACAGAAGGAATGTTACAGAGTAAAAAAGGAAGGAATGAAAAGTGAACAGTTACAGAGAAAACAGGTTTACGAAGAGGTGTGTGGGACAGAAAGGATTATTGGAAGAGTAGAAAATCAGGAGAAGAAGCGTAAGAAATAGAGGAAATGAGGATAGGAGTAATAGGAAGACACACAAGAAGAGAAGAATGGGGAAGTGGAAGAGGGCGGAGTTAGCATATTTTTATTGTAAGTTACATCAGGCTTCATAATAAAATCGTCTTCTTATGCTGCTAGTAGGGGGTGACGGCCGGGAATACTTCTTCTTGAAGAGGCAGGCATATGCACGAATTGATTTGAAAAGTCATAAACTGAGAAATAATAATATCGGACGCGCACAAATTCATCTGGGGGAGAAGCAGAAGGAGAAGAAGAAGAAGAAGAAGAAGAAGAAGAAGAAGAAGAAGAAGAAGAAGAAGAAGAAGAAGAAGAAGAATAAGAAGAAGAAGAAAACAGAGAACGCTTTACAGGGCAGGCAGTTTAATATAATATTCGTTTTGATTGCATACATCAAGATGGTCCTGGCCAAGTCTTTATTTCTTGCTGGCACATAAAATAATTTTATCGGGACAGTTGTTCCACTCCTTCTTCTTCTCGTCATTCGTCTACTTTCTCCTTCCCTTCCATATGCCTCCCCACTTTTGCACAGCTCTTGTGAATATTGTTCCCTTTCTTCTCAGAAGTATTACTGTTTCTACTAAGCATAGCAGAACAATCTTTCGAATTACCACCGTCATTTTCTTTCTTTTTATTGATTCCATTCGTTCACCTCCTCTTTCACTTTTCTTCTCTCTTTCTTTTTTTTACTTCTCTTTCCTTTTCCACTCTTCTTCTCATATTCGTCTCATTCTCCTTCCCTTCCACATCCTTTTCGCTCCCTTTTGGCCCTCAATTTTCCACTTACTTAGCCTACTTGCACTATTTTTCATTTATCTCACTTGTCTCTTCTCTCTTTCTCAGTTCCTTGTTTCCCCGCTTGCTTTAATGCCTCTTCTCTCCATCCTTCTCCTTTTCAATGTTCTTCTTCGTCTTCTCTTTTCTTTAGTATTTCTTTTTTTACTCATTCTCCTTCTCCCTCACTTGTCTTATCTATTTCCTTATTTTTATTCTTCTTCTTTCTACTTTTCTTCTTCTTCTTCTTCTTCTTCTTCTTCTCCTTCCTCTTCTTCTTCTTCTTTCTTCTTCTTCTCCTTCTTTTTTTTCTTCTTCTTATTCTTCTGATTCATTCTTCTTTTTCTTCTTCTGTTCCATCTTTCTGTATTCTCTCTCACTTATCTTCATACTCCTCTGTCCTCTTCCTCTTTTCCCTTCTTCTCTCTCCTCATCTTCTTCCCCATTCTCCTCGTTTATCCTTTCTCCTCCATTCCATTCAGCGATTAAAATCATTCTCTGTTGTCAATAGTTCCATCACTCTATTTATGACTGTCCGTTCGGCTTCATTATAATATCTTGGACAGACGGCTCCAATCTCGCTATTATATCTGTGTGTGTTTTATGGCTCTTTATGACTTTTATTACTCTTTTGCTGAAGATTCGCGTCTCTCATGCAGATATTTCTTACCGAAAGTGAGGCAAATGGGGAACCGGAGAAGACGGAAGACAATAAATATTCAAAGATTGACATCTGAGCGATTGAGGATATTCGATTTTTGGACTGTTCTGAAGTAGCGAATTAGTTTTGCTGCAGTTTCTATCCATAAATGTAATATAAATCTATGTTTTTGTTGTTGTCCGTTACATTATGGTTGATATTTTTAGAAGATTTCATCGTTCTGATAGGACGTCTCTAGAATTTGCTAGGCCTTAAGTCGTCATCTCTCAAACTCAATCTGATTCAAAAACAGACACTACAATTCACTAGTTCATACTAAACAGACTGTAAATAACATTTTTGACATTGAATCTCACACTTAGGCTAGGCGTACACCGGTTAGTCAAGACAAGACAAGACGAGATTAGTCACGTTTAGTCACAGTACTTCACATAATTGCTTATGAAGCAACACACACCGATTAGTCATTGCATCGGTGTGTGCTGTTTCATAAGAAACTATGTGAATTATTTACCAACCCTGCTATAGACTTTCCCATAACAATTAAATTAAAATGATCATATAGTCTTTGTAGTTGGATCTTTGTACCATGTCCTTGTCTTTGTACCATTCTGTCTACCATGGATCTAGGAATTCAAGGCCAATGTAGGCCTATTCAATTTACAAGGAGTCTTAATCCGAATAGGGTGGAGATATCCATAACAATCTACGATAGTTCTGTGTCCTCTATGTGAAAAATTGAGAAACACGAGAGAAAATGTTTTAAAGACAAAATAGGTATGTTTTATAATAGGTATTAATATACCTATATTTTATAGGTATATTATTATAATTTTAATCATTTTTTTTCACATTACATTACATATTTTATCGGTCACCTACATTATTATATATTGAATCTGTCCTTCATTACAATATCTGCCTTATATCTGTCCTCATTATACGCGGTATTTTGTACGCTACTTCTGACGTTCTCACATTTCATGTTGATGTATATGAATATTAAACAATTACAGTAGTTGAATAGTATTCATATTTCACATTGTTTTCAATATTGTTCTAGATAATATTCAATGATCTAAAATACTTAAAAATATAGAGGAACCATGATCCAGTTGCAGATTATATCATTTATATTCAAGAAATAGAAGAAGAAGGAGAAGAAGAAGAAGAAGAAGAAGAAGAAGAAGAAGAAGAAGAAGAAGAAGAAGAAGAAGAAGAAGAAGAAGAAAGAAAGAAGAAGAAGAAGAAGAAGAAGAAAGAAGAAGAAGAAGAAGAAGAAGAAGAAGAAGATGATGATGATGATGATGAAGATGATGATGAAAAGGACAAGAAGAACAAGAACAAGAAGAGGATGAAAAAAGCAGCAGACGACAAAATAACAATGAAAAGATTTTAAATTGGAACACGTTTGGTCAATAGTGGCACAGTTAAAGGTTTGTTGTGCCAAGGAACGTTTCGCTAGAAAGAGCTCCCCAATACAGTACCGTACAGCAGAAGGTGCAACAACAGTCACTGCGTTGACATTTTGGAGTACTCTCAAAACCTACCCTCCCCCCTCACACAACGATTGTGAGTGTGAGTTGGTAAGTGAATGAGTGTGGAGTGAGTGAATGACTTTTTGAGGAGGGAGTGATTGAGGGACGTGTTTAGTGAGTGAGGTTACATGAACCGGACCGGCAGTTGTGTGAGACAGGGCTTTTCCACCTCACTACTCACTTGTCAACGATTCATTGCATGCATCAAAAACTACCCCGAAAATGTTTTCCAGAATTTCCCATCCGTTTTTCCGCACTTCTTTCCCACCCTCTCCAATTTTTATCATATTTTTCCCTCTGCTTCCTTTTTTCTTTTCAATTCGTCGTGTTCATATCATTCTAATTTCAAATTTACTTTCCATTCGGTTAAACATACTTTTCCTTAAATTAAAAGGTCAATGATGAGATAAATTGGACTCTCAGTTTCCTTGTTTCAGAAAGCTGCAGTTGACTTTTGCTTTATTCCTGCTTTTTACGTTGAAAATTGAGGACAATATTCGATTAGTTGATACAACGATTCATTGTATCCAATATTTAATTTGTATTTCAGTCTATTCTGTATTCGATAATCTATTTTGTACTGATTTCACTTAAGTGATAGACTTGTTACTTGCTAAGTGAGATTCAGTAGGAGCATCGTGTAGGAGAATTGTAGGAACTGCAATAACTCATTCAGGTTTTAGCGATTTGATGGAAGATAGGGCTAAAATAATATCGTACTTTGTCATTTGGACGATATTTTTGAAAAAAAAACATGAATAATACAATAAACATATAAGTATGATACCTAATTGTTGAATATGAATATTATCTTGAGAATACCTTTGTACGTCATTTAACGTCCTTGTTTTAACTATTTAACTCAAAGTACAAAATTAAAGAAGGAGTACAAAAATGACGAGATTTATTTAATTCATAGAAACCGAAAAATCAATATGATTCAAATTAAACTCAAATTTATACTTGATTCAAGTTATCTGTAAATCCACAATTCAAACAAAGTTTTGTTGAACTCAGTTTAAACGAAGATGACGGAACAGGCAATTTCTGTTAATTCATACCGACATTTTACAATGATAAAACCGTGCTGTCAGCTGACTGACTGCTATGAGCCTCTGATTGGTGGAGGGCGGAGCTTCAACAGGAGTGAGAACCAATAGGAGTCCAGTATGACTTGTCAGTAGTTGTGGGGAGGTGGTAACCTTTAAACCGGTAATGGCTGAATCCAAACACCAAAATGGAGTTATCGAGAGCTACTACTCAAAATGAAGCTAATGTAGAAAGAAGTACAGTACTATTTAATAATTGTTATTTAGTTACTGTAGCTAAGAAAGGTATTCACATTGTTCAACGCGATTTCCAATAGTTATCTTATTATTCAAAAATTATTATTGTAATGTTTTTCATTTCATGTATTGACACACCATTTTGCTTGAATGCTAATAATAATTGAGTACTATGTTCAATCATGGTATTATAGACTAAACGAATAGTGTGGATTATATACAATTTAATTCATATATTCAATAGATAATTATGATTGATTAATTAAATAGTGTGGATTACTAGTGTTCAAATTTGAATGAATATTCATCGATTCCTTCGGAATAAAAAGCACTTTTTAGTCTTATATTCTAGAGTTCTAGAGGCTATTTCAATTTGAAATTATTTGAAAGTTTCCCATAAAAAATCTCCAGGTTGAAGCCTATCGCATCAAACTATTATTCACAAATAAATTAAAAGATAAACTACTGGTTTATTAAGGACCCTTACTTTCATCATTTTCTTTCCAAACTGAAGCACAATATTTTTTATCCTATCCTAATTCCCTAGTAGAGAATACTAGAGAATTCTTCTAGCCTAGAGAATAATATTGAACTTGGAAGTAGAATGTGAATTGATATAAATCAGAACCGCAAGAGTCAATCTCAGGAGATGCCCACTTCAGATTGCAACTTTCACCCATGTCGAGTGACCAGACCAACTCTGTAGACCGTTAGGGGAAGTTAGGATTTGTAGGTAAGTGAAAATCTTCACTATTGTAGAGGAAAACTGTTGGAAAACTGGTGTACTACAAAAGAAAAGCGCCTGCGACACTTGGGAAAACGACCAAATAGGCCTTACTTGTCCGTCTAATGGCTATTTCAATGGGGTGTCTGAGTGGGGGTGGTTTTCACCCCCGTTAAAGGAGGGGGTTACTCCCTGGGGGGACTATTTCAGTATAAATCCAGCTGTGACAGATTCAACTGCGCTCTCCTCTTATTGTTCTGCTTTCTACATCCTTTCTTCACACGCTCGATTATTGCCTCTTCCTTGTCAATTCGGTGCCTTTTTCTTGCATCTTCCACCTTGAAACTCCCTTGAATCTTCCACCTTGCAACTTATTTGCATCTTCCTTGCATCTTATTTGCCTCTTCCTTGCTTTCTATTCGCCCATACAGTGCCTCTTCCTTGCCTTCTCTTTGCCTATTCCTCGCATCTTCTTTCATTTCATTGTCATTATCTTACTTTAAAATACTGGCCTCAATGAAGAAACATCCTGTGCATGAGATATACGAGAATAAATATTACAAAATGCATCCCACCCAAGATCACTCATTTTCTCTTATTTCTAAAAGACTTTTACAACATGGAGTGAAATCCACAGTTACATTCATTTAATTTGATGCTTGGAATTAAAGGAGATATTATTTCTTGACGTTGCTGATGACCGTAGAATACGATGGCAAATTAATAATATCTCTCTAACATCTATCTCTCTAATGCCAAGCGACAAATTGACTGAATAACACTGACGTATTTTGTCTTCTCTCAGATTTGATAAGGAAATCTTCAAACAGTTCTTGTAACAATCAGTTATGTTCGAATAATTTTTTATTATTTGATGATAATAGTGAATTGAATAAAATTATCTAAATATCTATAATTATATTGATTTAAGTCCCATTTTATCTAGAGCTTCCTACATTATCGTCTACCCTGTTCTTTATTCCAGTGATCTATTTCTGTTTCAAACCCGCCTAACAATTATTATTGATGTTCGAATAATTTATTTTTATTTAACAATAATAGTAAATAGAAATAAATAATTATTTAATCATTCATAATTATATTGATTGAAGTCCCATTTTATTTAGCGTTTCCTACATTATCGTCCACCCTGTTCTTTATTCCAGTGTTCTTTTTCTGTTCCAAACCCGCCTTAGATATTACTAACATGTGCATATTGCTATTATATCATATCACTACAATATTACTGTCATTCATACCCCACTCACATCTTCCTCTTCTCCCCCCCCCATCTCCTCCTCTTCCCCTTCCTCGCCTATTCTCCTTCTTTTTTCTCCACTTTCCAAAAACATCCTCCATTCACTCAAAAACATTAGACACGCCATTCTCTCGTTACGATTTATGACACGCTGCTAGCACACCAGCCCCGAAAATACTTTCCAGAAATCTTCTTCCAACTTCTCTCCCCCCCCCTTCTGCAACCCCCCCTTCTCAAAACCCACAGAAAATTCCTCTTCTTCCCCCCCCCCCAACCATTCCTCTCTCTCCTCAACAGAAACAAGCATTGATATCATTTGCCAAGATTTCGAAATCTTTTCTCCGCCCCGTTGCGTGAATAACACACCATTCAAACATGCACAGCTCTATAATTTATATTTTTATATTTTCAAAGATAAGATAACGGTCGTGAGACATTATGCACGGTTCTGTTTCTGCGGAGATTTGAAGTCGTTGGTGGATTTTGAGCAGCGGACTAGGGGTGAGGGGGTGGAAGGTCATTTATCAGCGATATCTTGCAGCTTGGCTTGGTTTTGTGACACTTTGTAGCGCGTTTCACAGTCACACTGATGCTGCAGTAGTTTTTATCATCATAATTTCTGTCTGATTCTGCAGATTTGTAAATAATTTCCTACTGCAGGCTGTTCCAAGAAAAGCTATCATATCAGTTGAAGATGGATACTGTTATACAATACGGAATATTATTCGACTTCAGCAAAGTAGGGTGACATTTATAATATTTTTATACAGTTTTTATGTAGGATTCTCTTCTGACTAGAACGTTATTATTATTAGTTATCGATAGTCATTACAGAGACTGTCTAATAACAATCACACAAATTCGACAGTTGAATTTGACAAGTAGAGTCCAATTTTGCAGGCACAAATCAATAGTCAGCTTCCCAGTAGGTACATAGAGAATAAGGGACTGTTTCATCTGCGTTTCGCAGAAATTTACCTAAGGCTAGGCGTACGCCGGTTAGTCAAGACAAGACAAGACAAGACGAGATTAGTCACGTTTAGTCACAGTACTTAACAAAGTTGCTTATGAAGCAACTCACACCGATTAGTTATTGCATCAAATACTCCGTTACCTAAACATAACTTTGAATAAACATGAACATAAAAATTTGGTTTAATTACTTGATTGTAATAATTTTAATTTATAGAAAATTATATAAAATAACCATAAGATAAAATAATCTATAATCTATAAAGTGCGAGTATCAAACTATTATCAAATTGAAATCATTGAATATTTCTACAAAATAACAGCTTTCACCATTCTTTGAATGTTCATGTGCATTATCATCGAACAAATTGGAAATTTGCAGCATTTAAAAGTTCTTCAATGTTAATAAAAAACCTAGCTGAAATATGTCACCACTTTTTCTTACTTTTCTCGAACTTTACCGTAACGGTAATACCGTTCCTTGGAAAACTCAGATGTAATAACATCAACAAATTAAAAATTTAAAAGTGCTTCAATGTTATAAAACCACCTACCTGAAAGCATCAACCACATTTTCAATTTCTTTACTTTTCGAATTCTGTCACTCAATTCATTGGCAGTATATTGTAGAAATAATTCTAATGAAAATAGAAAACCCTAACATTTTCAAAACATTCCGATAATCTACGATCGATTGAATTTTTCTACGAATTTCAATCTGTGGCTCAAGTTACAACAGCAATAAACCACTAGCACAGACTTGAAAATACTGTATTGCATTTTTCAAAGCAATAGAGCAGAGTAATGTGGGGCAATGCAAGTTGAAAATCGATGTTCCATTCAATTTGCGGCCGGTTTAAATCGTATTTGTTGAAAATCCAGACATCTCTGCACTTGTGTGTGGTATTTGCTGTACGCTCTGAACCTTGCCCTACACTCGCAAATACATTTATAGAGTAATGGGTGTGGAGGGAGAGAAGGAGGAGGAGAAGCAGGAGAAGGAGGAGGCGGAGGAGAAAGAGGAAGAGGAGGAGGATGAGGACGAGGAGGAGGAGGAGGAGAAGGAGGAGGAGGAGGATGAGGAGAAGGAGAGGAAGGAGATGAGGGAGTTTGCAGCCCTTCTGTATTCAGCCGGCGTACTCTTGGTGCTAAGAATAAATAAAATTCAAGAGAGCACATCCCTACAAAGGTCGGCGGGGAGGGGGGGGGGGTGGTTGAAAATAAGATGGAACAGTAGAGGAGGCGGAGGATGAAGCGAAGTAGAGAAGGAGGTAGTTAAAGGTGAGAAGGAGAAGAGCATAGAAGAGAAGAGATTGGAGGAGAAATAGAAGAGGGAGAAGGAGAAGAAGAAGTAGGAAGAGGATGAGAAGAAAATGGAAAAGAGTGAGGAGAAAAGAGAAGAATAGGAAGTTGAGAAGAGAATAAATTAATATTAGTATGAGATGAACTAGATACAAATACGGAGAAGATGGAGAAGAAAGTGGTAAAGGAGAAAAGGAGAAGAAGAAGAAGGATAAGAAGAAGAAGAAGAAGAAGAAGAAGAAGAAGAAGAAGAAGAAGAAGAAGGAGAAGAAGAAGAAGAAGAAGAAGACGGAAAAGCAAGACTAATAAGAAAAAAGAAATAAGATGACGGCTGGTTTGATGGTGCATTGCATTCATGGCGCGTACGCATCGTGTGAATTTTGCAAGGAATGAAAAAAAAGTGAAGAGGGCAAAAATGCAGGCAGCTGGCTGGATGGGTGGGGTTGGGGGAGGGGGTGAGCGAAGGTGATAAATTGATTTCTGGGTCAAAAGGAAAATTTCATACGCGGCTGTCCAACACCGCAACACCCTTGCCCTGCTACCACTTGGCAGAAGTGTGTGCAAGAGTTTGTGTGTCATCAAACGATAACTGTTTTGAGAAGGATTGAGAAACACTAAAAAGATAAGACAGAATAATAAGAGCTGAGACAGAGAAGAAGAATAATTATGTGGAATGCCAAAACTGCGCTGAAAAATAATAAACGTAGGCTACAGTCAAGATTACTAGACTAAGTAATCTGTCTATAGTGCGATTCACGTCAAGAAGTCAGCATTGCTTAGATGGGAGTTTGCTATCCTTGTTCAGCACAAGGCAGTTGCTGATGTCTCTATTCTAATCGTACTGTGCATAGTTTCTGCACTGTGCATTGTTGTCGCACAGTCCCTACAAACAGGTTTGGTGCAGTTTTTTCTTTCTCTCTCAATGAAACTAGGCATCAAAGCTCCACATATAAACAATACTGACTTCTTGACGTGAATCGGACTATAGTAATCTTGGGCTACAGTAGAAGATGGATTAGGAAGTTGAAACAGGGTGTTGTTCCATAAAATCATAAGAGAAAGCATTTTACTTATTTTCAATAGAATGCTGTGATTGTAGTAAGTAATGTAAGTTACTGTTTTTTTAATTAATTAATGTATTACTAAGTATTTGTATTAGTAATGTTTTCAAGTAATCATTGCACAAGGAAAAACGTGGAATGTTGATAACTGAATGTGGGGGAAATAATAATAGAAAAAACTTTTTGAAATAGTCAAACTCCACTTTCAAATAAGATTTTATCAAGAATGGGGAAATAATAGTTTGGGACAGTGAACAATTTAGAAATACGAATCCAGTTGATAAGTTTTTGATCGTATTGCTTTCTTTCTATAGTTCTAATGGGGAAGTTTTCATTACGTATTCAAGTTGTTGCTTATCAACTCAATAAAATGCAAGTTGCATGGTGAACACACATACACAATTATTCTGTTAATTCTTACTTGCTACTGCACTTTAAAGAATCACATATGCTACGCATCCTCACTATAAACTAATAGGCTAATTCAATACCAGTACTTGAAATAGCATTACCCACTTACACACAAAATGATACTGCTACTTCTGCTACAATGAATTCAAGCATTTATTCAGTTCAATGCATTCGTCCTGTTAACCTACATACGTGCATTAAGACCTGAGAGTTTTGTCTAGTGTAAGAGAGCTCATGCAAAAGTATTTTTTCTTCCCTTTCTTCTTCTTCTTCTCCTTCTTCTTTTTCAGTTTTTTCTTTTCTTGTCCTTCTCCTACTCATCCTGATCCTTCTTTTCTTGCTTTCTAGAATCAGGCACTGGAAAGTTTTAATTGCATTTTCTCCGGTACAACTGGCAAACTAGTAGTTTCTATAGTTTATATTATGTCGTGTATTATTCAGTTGGATTTTATTCTGAGCTGGCTTCAACAGCTCTCTAAATGCAAGAAAAGTTTGTTCGCTAATTTTATTGTTTTATCAATATTGTTAATTTCGTTCTACTTTATTGAATTAGTGATAATTACAATTATTGATTATTATTTTTCTGATTTTGGTTTGCAGTTCATTATTGGTCAGGAAACATCGGGTTGAATAATCTTGTCTTGTCTTGTTTTGACTAAACGGTGTACGCCTAGCCTAATAGTAAATCCTGAAGATCTGTATGACAAACTCCCACTTGACATCACCTCTCCTCATATCCAGTTTCTTCATCTTCTTCTTCTTCCTTTTCTTCTTCATCTTCCTCTTCTTCTTCTTCTTCTTCTTCTTCTTCTTCTTCTTCTTCTTCTCCCTCATTCCTTTTATCCTTCTCCTTTTCCTTCTTCTTCTTTTTTGTTTTCTTCATCATCGTCATCTTCTCTACTCTTCGTGTTATCTTCACTCTCTCCTCCTTTCTTCTCAATCATTCTCCGTCCTTTCTTCTCTTTCTCCTCCTTCTCCAACCTTGTTACCCCCGAATCTATCCTTGTCTCACACTCCTTCATTGTCTCCACAACATCTTTCGTCGTCTACAAACCCACATCTGTCTTCCAGTTATTTGTCGTCTTCCAGGCCATGTTTCTCATTGCCGTGATGAGGGGGGGGGGTTGACATTTCCGATTTATGCACAATACTGTCAATTGGGGCGGAATCCCACAGACCCCCCTCTTAAATCACAGGGCGGGGCAACACCCACCAGAGAAAACAATTTTCCTAGATCTAAGGGTACCGCAAAACCTCACGGAGAGGGATGACACTCCTAGAGAAAACAATTTTCCTGGAACTAAGTATTCCATTTCTTCAATGGGGCCAAACCTCCAGAGAAAACAATTTCGCCGAAAATTTGACACAACCCTAAATAACCTATTGACAATTTATTTGTTTTCGAATCTGGCGCGTTTCTAATCTTTTATCCAAATGTTGTTTATTTGTTTCTCCTTGTAAGATTTCGCCGCATAGTAACCTGCTGTACTAAATCTTGTGGTTGACATCGTAACTCTTGAAGTTGTGAATACGATCTCACGTATTGCAGTGAGGATATATCACACTGTTTCCAGTGTCAGTTATCAACCATAAATATTCAAATCTTTGAGAGTGATAAGTGTGTTATTCATCGTATCTTGGAATTCGCGCAATAGCTTGGAATGAAATAGGAGAATAGCTATTGGAGAGTAAAGGGTATGAGAAAAGAACTATCGAGAAAACATTGAAGCCCTATGTTTTCGTTATCGGTTGGCTGCTTGGAAGCCAATTAAATTAAATTATTCTATCTTTGTAGAATGACGTCATTCTATGGAGATAGATTCAGTGGAGTTTAATTCTGAAGCTGGTTACAGAAAAAACGATAACAAGCAATTTGCCGATCAGATAACTGGCGTAAGATAATAATTATATTTAATCTCACGTGAATTAAGTCCCACTTGCAGTTATTTTTCCACAATGACTCCATTCTATGAGGATTAAATTCAGTGGAGAGAAATTGGTTGCAGTAGAGAAAACAAGAAATAACGGTTAGTCTAACTGGCGTAAGAGATATTTAACCTAACGTAAATTGAATCACATTTGCAGATATGCCTTAATAAGTTCTCTATTAATGGAGCGATCTTTTCTTTTTTCTAACAACTCTACCTTGAAGTAAAACACTAGAGAATGTCTAAAATTATATTACAATGACAACAGAGACAGAGTAAATCATAATCACAGTGGATTTCAAAAACATTCCAAGTATGATGAATGAAATGTGAATATCCATTAATAGGCGGAATTAGGACTAGAGAGTCCCAACAAATACAACTCATGAGAGCAACAAATACAAGTCTTTAAATACATTATCTCTTATCCAATTGAATTTCTTCATAAATTTTATTCAATTAAATAAAACAAAAGTAGTACAGTAATGTAAGCATTTCAATTCAAGTGTGAACTGAGAAAAAAAATTCAAACTTTAGATGACAATGAATGAAAATGCAATAAAATAAGAGAAAGAAAGAACTAGCATAATAACGAAGAAACTTTCGATACTGATATAGTGGTAGTTGAGTACAGGTATAGTCAGTACAGGTACATTGATTTCAGTAGTAATAAAAATGGATGGAATAAAATCAAACCCATTGGATCAATGGGCAAATATCAAATCCATACAGTCATTACAAACAAGAACGAAACACTCCGATCTAATTTCAAAGCCAGCATTTGTAAACAGCGAAGTGGCCATTGCAATCAAAAACTAATAGCCTTTGTTGTCTAAACCTGCACAAAGGACCAGCAATAATTGGAATATCCACCACAGATGTCGTCGCTGTGGTGACAATTCAGTTTCAATTCTGCTGCAAATGCATTAAACCTTTCACACAGGACTTGTTTTAGTTTTTGTAGTAATGCATTGGACTGTTCATACAGGGTTAGTATCAGTTTTTGCTGTAAATGCATGGGACTTTTCATACAAGCGGTTCATTTTAGTTTATAAACGATTGCTTTCCGTGGCGAAGCGTGGTTTAGTTATTTGGTCATCGCCGGGTATATTTCCCATAGGAAATAAGTATACCACGCTTCGCCACTAATTGCTTTGGATTCTTATCACAGGCGGTATTTCAGTTTTGGTATTACAGCATTGGACTATTCAAACAAGGACTATTTCAATGTTATGAAACAACTGCATTGGACTCTACACAACAATTTTTTATTTCTGCTGCAATTGTATGGGGCTGTCCACACAGAACCGCGGTCCACCAATAGTTTAATTATTTGACACCAGAGCGCGCTGGCTTTGTGTTGTTACTGTTGCACTCGGGTTTTCATTTGACAGCAATTTTCGTGGAAAGTGCGGGGAAAACCAATTTCCACCTGCCGTGGAAAAGCGTCGGTCGGTCACCCTCACACGCACGCACTGTAACGCGTGCGTTTAGGCGACGACTAACTGATTTTCAATTTCCGTTGTTCTGATCGTTTTCGAACAGGTAGTAAGGGAAAGCGTTGGGTTGCGTTTTACTGTTGCCGAAAACTGAACTGCAACTGCAACTGACTCTCAAAGTTCAATGGAATGTAATGATTGTTTTGTGCAGGAAGCAAATTGTGATGAGCCACATAGACCTAATGATATGTTGAAATGCTTTTCCATATAATACACTAGCTGACCCGTCGTACGTTGCTGCACCCCCCAAAAAAGTTTGGTTCTGTCCCGTCTTGTCCCGTCCCGTCCCGTCTTGTTCCGTCCCATCCCGTCTTGTCCCTAGAAATCTTTGAAAAATCATCTGTTGACGCACGCATGCTCGTGCAACTTTCTACTTCCACTTTCAACTTATAGTCTTTATCTTATCATAAGATTAACATGGGATCCTTTGTGGTCCTCTATGCTCGTGCAACTTTCAACTTCCACTTTCAACTTATAGTCTTTATCTTACTATAAGATTGACATGAGATCCTTTGTGGTCTTCTAGGGAGGAACCCGATTGAGTTAGGTTGAAATTGATGGCTTATAAACCTTTTCCGTGAAATTTTACATATATATATACCAAGTTTCATGGCAAACGGTCCAACGGTCTCCGAGTCTATAAACTCCAAACAAACAAACAAATAGACAAATATATATAAAAAAAACCAACACTCTCTTTTATATGATAGATGCTACTTGTATTAATAAGGTGAGGGAATTCAATAGAGATTTCGATGAATTGGTGTGCATTGCAGTGCAGCACACAAAAATCGACTTGACAAGTTTCGGCTTCAGTTCCGTTTCCGGCGTCAGGTAAACCGTTACCCCCTTTTCATAAGGAGGGGAGGGGGGTTAGGCAACCTCCTCCCCATAGAACACCAACTGGTAGTGAAGAGCAATTAACGTGTGTGCAATTGCTTTGCGTAGCTGCAATAGCGTTCACCACGTTAAAATAGCGTACTGAACAATACACGTTTAATCGCACAAAGCCCGCCAAAAAGCCAGTGAAAGCGCCCCCACACACTCTCACAAACACAACCCTAATTCGGTTTTTGTAGTGTAGCGTTCATTTCGCCACACTCTGTATAAATCCCTGGCCACTGTATTGCCCAAAGGCCTAATCGACATTTTACGCGGAATCGACTCAACTGAATCGATTGCTCCTCAAAGTTCGATGATTTTCAGTTTGATAGCGGAATTGATACCGTACTGCTTTAATGATTGTGGTGAATGCTGTATGCTGCTTCGAATCCATACAGTTGTATTATTTGTAATGTTTCAATAGATTTTGGTCATTGATCAATATTAGGATTAAACACGCACAAGCATAGAGCTCATGTGTGCATCACCCTCAGAAAAAAAACTATTCTGACACTTGTAGGAGAAGACAGGATGATATCAATTATGAACTTGAATAGTTTCTATAATTATATCAACTCGTATAATTATATCATGATGAACAAACAGTTCGTATATACGGAATAGGTTGGAATACCAAGGAACGTCAAAATCACTGTGACTTCACCATGGTGTCTAGTGTGTTAGCCGTTTCACTTTTCTATGCAGTTTTATAGTTCCGGGTGAGCCATACGATTCAAGGTAGCCGAAGAAGTATTGAACTTCATTTTAGACATAACTATACAAACATCACTGGAAAGCCCATTTCAAATCAATGTAGATCTAATTTTCAATGAATAATCACTCCATAAATGCAGAATACCTAACGAAGAGTTAAAAATTATTAACAACATCTGCAATGGAAACCGTCGTAATGCAGACGTAATTGATTCCGTCAGTTCTGCAATGCTTTTGCAGAATTACACTTTGTATTTCAAGTTTATTTTTCAGCATTTGCAATGGAATCTATTGACTTCCAGTCTTTCTTGATTTCAAGATAGAAGGAGATGGGATATTGCCACTATTCAATTGCTTTTTGAAACATAATAATTTATTGAACCTAATATTTCAGTAATGATATTTCCAGTGATGTAATGATGTATAATGAAGTAAGTGAAGTGAAGTAATAATGTTTGAAATATAATCGAATACTTCTTTTAACAATTAATTGAACGAAATTCCTAAATAGGTGCAATATCTCATTTCCTTCCATCTTCATAAATATTTTTTTGGCAATCTTAAATGGTAGCTTATATGCCTCACCCGGTACTATGAAACTTTTCTTAGAACTTTGCCATAAGTCTAGTAAGTTATCTCCTTTCTACTCTTTTACAGTACTTCTGAAACCATCGAATCAGGCCACAGGTCACGTATTTTGTGTCTCTGAGTTGGAACCTGTCGAAATTTACAATGCTCATTGGGTGGTTTGACTCGGGCGCAATCCAGCCTGACGTAATGGCATAGAGTGCAGCGCAGCATCCATTACTGACAACATTAACATGCTCTTATTAGGGCCACACGTTATTCATTATCATCGCGGTGACGTCACAGCATGAATGCACAGGTCATGCCAAGCCTGCCTACACTTGCACTGGGGTCAACGTTATCCAATTTGTTTGATGGGTCTGAATTCATCGATTCGAGCTTGGGAGCCAAGCTGATCTCATCGTGAAATATTTGTCAAATTAAAGTTATTGAAATTATTCATTCTCTTCAGCAAATAGTTGACAAAATAGTGTAGGTGTTGTGGGTTTTAGATAGCACAGAATAATAACAAATGCACTATAATGCCATATTATGGAACTAAAATGCATCATGAGGCTAGGCGTACACCGGTTAGTCAAGACCAGACAAGACGAGATTAGTCACCTTTAGTCACAGTACTTCACATAGTTGCTTATGAAGCAACACACACCGATTAGTCATTGCATCAGTGTGTGCTGCTTCATAAGCAACTCCGTGAATTATTGTGACTAAACGTGACTAATCTCGTCTTGTCTTGTCTTGACTAACCGGTGTACGCCTAGCCTTAAGGACTTTACTCAAGCATAATTAGTATGAAATGTGATAACTCATTTGGCCTGTGATTACTGTAATAAGTAATAAGTAAATAGATCTGTTATTTTTCCTTCATTCAGACATAAACACCTACTAGTCGGTATTTCAAGAGAGTTACAAGTTTTCTGAAAATACATAACTTGAGAAAAATCGTAAGAATTCCACAACTTGAAAATTTACATCACTAGTAAGGAAAACTTGATCATACAACATTTATACTAGTAGTAGCGAAGAAATAAACCACCCAAGAACTTTAGGCTTTGATCATGATAATTATGTTTTTTGTAAGCAGTGTTTGAGCTACAAATATGCATGTGAAAGTCAGACTGTGTCAAATAAACCACCTCGGAACCCAGTGGGTTTCAATATTTATCATGTTCTCAAGATATTTCTTCAAACTTCAAAATTCAGGCATTACTTGAGTCTGGTAGTTCCTGAGACTTCTGGAATATACGTTGCACTCTTCATCACATATCTGCCTTCAGAAGTTTCTTAGCTACTACATTTCAAACTGTGAACATGATTTACAAACTAGGATGTTGATTTGTCTATTGGAAAATGATGGACTTACATGATGGCTGATTTACATGAAATGCGGTGCTATAAGGGTATGTAACATTTTACTGAGAAGGTTTATGAGCCATTCAAAAACCGTCTATCCATCCAATTGGGTTCCTTCCCAGAAGGCCAACAGAAATTTCATATCAACCTTATGGTCGAATAATGTTGTTTCGAATGAGAGCAAATGACTTGATTCATTGAAACATTCATTATTCAGTTTTCTCTTACGTATCATTCTTTGCTCCTAAGCAAGAATGCAGTATCAATTCTACTGAAGTGGCCAAAAAATGAGTTCAATGAATTGTGGTAGAATAATGAGTTCATAGTTGTTGAATTGTGTTTAAGGCTGATCTATGAGTTTGACCTGATATACTGTGAATTTTTGTAGCATGGAAATGTTTTTAATGAAAAACAACGAAAATTATGTTTGGGTATTAAAAAAAAACATACGAAAAAGCATTAAATAGCGTTTCTACTTGGCAATAGAATCAATATTACGCTTACTATTATACTATCCATTACTCAAATCAAATCAAATTTTCAATTAATTGTTATATTTAATTATTTATATTGAATAAAAAGACTTGAAGTTGTCAAAACCATACATTCAATTAAAGAACGAGATACCGGTTTCGGTTGTTACACCATTATCAATCTCTGACAAACTAAAAATAAAATACAGTGCAGCAGAATTTATACTCGTGACCGAGCGCTGTGATTGGGAGTTGAACGGCCTATCAAGGTGAACGCCTGCCATTGGCCTAGATATAAGCTCCTCCCACAATGGGCGGTTTCTACAAACGTCATAGCAATGGCGGTTCAAACAAGTAACAAAGCAATGAGAGTGCTTTTCAAATTTATATGCTAGAAAATTATAAAACTAATGGACTAGATAATAGATTTGAATACCACCGCAAATATGATATAAGCTATCTCCGTTCTTAACGCTCAATGACTATTTAAAAATAGTACACGTTGAATAGTCTACCCCCACTGTCTATAGTTTCATTCCACTCTGGACCTTCGGCTGACTTAGGCTAGGCATACACCGGTTAGTAAAGACAAGACAAGACGAGATTAGTCACGTTAAGTCACAGTAATTCGCATAGTTGCTTATGAAACAACACATACCGATTAGTCATTGCATCGGTGTGTGCTGCTTCATAAGCAGCTATACGAATTACTGTGAGTCATACGCCTTAGGCTAGGCGTACACCGGTTAGTCAAGACCAGACAAGACAAGATTAGTCACGTTTAGTCACAGTAATTCACAAAGTTGCTTATAAAGCAGCACACACTGATGCAATGACTAATCGGTGAGTGCTGCTTCATAAGCAACTATGTGAAGTACTGTGACTAAACGTGACTAATCTCGTCTTGTCTTGTCTTGACTAACCGGTGTACGCCTAGCATTAGAAATCGAAGTATAATCCTAGCAAAATTGTGATTGATATGTTGATTGTTTGTTTTAATTTTTTTCCATTTGTGAACAAGTGAAATGGGTGATTTTTTTCATAAGGAATTTCTGAGGACTACCCTTTGTGAACCCACATTAATGAATTCGAATCTCAGTATCCTCCTATACAAACCCTATCTCTCTTTCATATCTCTCTCACTCACCACCTGAGGGTAAGACTTGATAAACACCGAAGTAGAGTTGCCTCAGAAGCCACTGTAATTGTCCGTTTCCAGTCTCTGTCAGATATTAAAGTGCCGGTTAGCTAACCGGCGAGTTGACAGAGGGTCAACTGAGAACTGCAGTTGTCAACTGACCGGCCAGCAATTGTTGTCTCCAAGTAAACTCCGAACTCGGCTACCGCTAAACGCTATACAGTTATAGGCCAGTGAGACTTGAGTCATCTATAGAGTGGTCTAGTTGCTCTCTCAGCCTCGGTCTAATATATTTATTGTGTGGCCACCTGTCTCTGAAACTCTCCTTGGAGAGCAGTTGACACTGGTCAAACGGAGAGAAGACGCCCGCGGGGTAGAGGAGGTGGGGGGGAAGATAGAGTAAGTGTAGGTGTAGGAGGAATCTAGGATCAGGAAAGGAACGACAAAAAGCAGAAGGAGAAGGATCTGGGAGCAAGAAGAATTGAGCACGAAGGAAGATAGGAAGATAAGACAAACGCAAACCATGTAGAAAGGTAAGAAGGATAAGGAGGGCGATGAAAGAAGAATGTAAGAAGAAGAAGGAGGAGAAGGATGAGAAGAGGGATGGAGTATGATGTAAAAAGGAGGAGGAGGAGAAGGATGAGAAGAAAAATGGAGAAAGATAGAAATAGGATGAGGAGGAGAAGGATGGGAGAAGTAGAAGAAAGATGGTGAAACACAGATGCAGAAGGAGAAGAAGAAGAAGAAGAAGAAGAAGAAGGAGAAGAAGAATAAGAATAAGGAAAACAGGACGAGGAAGAGAAAGAAGAAGTAGAAGAAGAAGAAAAAGAGCCTATTAACATCAATAGGCGTTGCATGGAGCGAGGAAAAAGTGAAGATGAAGTAATTCGAAAAGGGAACTGGATTTTATAGACAGAGGAAGTGAAGAAAGTTGGAAATGAAGAAATAGAAAGAGGGAAATGAAGAAATATCCACTAAGAAGCGGATTAGGCGAATAAGAAGGAGTTGAAAGAGCGAATGACCAAGAAGTGTTGAGAAAGTGAGAGAGAAAGTAAGAGAAAGTGCTGGTGGGAGGGGGAGGGTAGCACTCATCCATCACAGGACTCATTTCGCCTGTGACACACTCCTTAATAGAGCATGTGACCTTTCACAGGGCTCAGTAACGCCGGGTCGGAAGGCGAAGGGATGGGTGATCACCGCCAAATAACTACGATTTCACAGCCGAAAAACTGCCTGCACGTCTCTACTTTCGTTCGCACTCGATCCAATAATTCTTCAAGCAAGAGGAGAACTTCTCAATTCCCTGATAGCCAGGAAATAAGGTCGCCTGGAATTCTTGCCACAAGGCACAAGGTGTAGTGAGTAGTAGGACTTGATGGATTAGTTCAAATCATACTTTGGAGATACATAATTCATTTCCACATCATTCATTGACACACAATTGCCAAAAAATAAAATAAAATTATTTATTTAGCATGTTAAACAACCTTTAAAAGGTTTTAAATTTAAATCTTGTAAGATTGTGATTACCTTTTTGAAATGAAAATTGTGTTTGTGATAAAATATTTTGAATATAACCTAACTTTGGACATTTATCAAGAAAATTTTGGGCTAACAACGCCTGTTCTTCTGTCTGTAACATTGTATTTTTGATTAAATAAATAAAAAATTGTGACAAAATAAAGATGCAATGCATTGGGAAATAGTGTTCTAAGGTTTTCATTCAAAATTTGTGACAAATTAGATAATGGAAGATTTAGATTGATGAAATAAATAAAAAGTTGTGACAAAATAAAGATGCAATGCACTGGGAAATAGTGTTCTAAGATATTTCATTCAAAATTATGTGACAAATTATATCGTGTACTTATTGCTTTGCAGCTTACTGGTGTATCACATGGCTTATAGCTATTTCATTTTCGAATTGAACTGCCAAACGAAATGGAGGCCCATCATTGGTCAAGACTGTTAGACTGTTACCTCCCACAAAATGGCGTCTGCTTGTTAGTTAAGTAGCAACCATTTTGGGTAACTTTCGATGAAAGTGTACTAGTCCGCCATTACTCGTTTGTGATTGGTCCAAGTTGTTTGACGTCATCGAAATCAGTAACGTTGGAATTAGGCATCCACCAATAGGAATGCAGAGGGGCGTTCCATCGATATTAGCTTGTTCTTAGTGCTTAATTGTGATAGTTTTGGTGTGTACTATCTTGTTGGTTTCATTCGAATGATAATTTTGTTCAGTTTCAATTGATAAAACTGCTGAATAAGATTATTAATTTTTCACAGAAATAAATTTATGCTTTCTCCACTGTCAATAGTATTCCTGTTGTACCAAGCACAATCTCTGGGAAGTGATTTCCTAGTATTTTATATTGTTTTAGATTTACTGTTATAGGTTTTTGAAGCCTCGATATAAAAATGTATTTGTTTATTTATTTGAGAGTATTTTACGTTGGATACTACCTATCGTTCAATAATTCGTTTCATCTACGACCGTGTTATAAGGCAATCATTACAGTTTCATATTGAAATCGAAACAGTTACTATTTTGAAATGGAATTTGCAACTTGTATAGTAATGAAGACTTTATAAAAAGGATGCTATATTATGAAACTGCTCTAGTAATAATTGTTATAATTATACTATAAAAATTGTTCTTATCTACGATCGTGTTATAAGGCAATCATTACAGTTTCATAATTGAAATCGAAACAGTTGCTTTTTTGAAATGGAATTTGCATCTTATCGTAATGAAGACTTTATAAAACGGATGCTATATTATGAAACTGTTCTAGTTCAATCTGTTCCAGTTTTAAAACAATGGAACGGAAGAGAACACAATCGCAGCTGATAAAAGCAAAGCTGATCATGCGTGTGCGCTTTTAGCAGCTTTTAAACCTATAAGATGAACATTGAAATAGAACAATGATCGTTTGAATCAAGGTTAGTTTATATTGCTAATAGAGATATAATTGTTGTTTTTTGTTGGTCGTAGAAGGGATGGTGTATGCAATGGTTGTTTTTTGGCCTTTAAACGACTCTTGAAATACCTTAAAATAACTCGCGGCGCTTATATTTTGACCTCGGTATCTCACACGTCGTTTAAAGACTCATAATACAACCATTGCATAAACTACAAATATAATTCAATTTCATTACAGTATAGTTGTTATTCGCCTAGTTATGAATGAAAAGAGCATTTTAAAAACAGGCATGGGAGCGGGATAGGAAGAAGAAGGAAAATAGAAATGAAGAAGAAGAAAAGAGAAAATAGGGAAAGGACACAAGCTTTTAGCTCTCAAGGGAAAAATGAGGAAACGGCCAGAACACAAGTGATCCATTTTGTGAAGGCGTCTCCAGAGGAGGTCACCTCTTGCAAAGGCAAAAGAGGAAGAAGAAGTAGAATGAGAATAGAAAGAAGAAGAATGAGAAGAAAAATGAGATAAGGTTGGACAAAAATGTAAGATGGGAAACGTGAAGAGAAGGAAATAGACAAAAGAGGAGAGGGTGGAGGAACTCGACGAGGAAAAGGAGGAGAAGAAAGCGAACGGAGAGTAGAAAATCGAAAGAAGAGAGAAGGGAGTTGAAAGGAAAAAGAGGAAAATTAGAGAGAAAACGAAGATAAAGAAGAATGAAAGGAAAAGAAAGAGAAAAAATAAGAAAAAGGAGGAGAAAAGAAAAGAAGAAGAGAAGAGAGAATTGAAAGGAGAAGAAGGATGGGACGATGATGTTAGTGGAAATATTTTTCTCTTGCTGGTTGGAAAAGGTTTTAAGATGAGGTGAGTGCAAGTGGATTTTGTGTCGGTCGAATAAAAACACAAGCAGCCACGGCCATGGCTCGTTTGACCCAAATTGCCGGACATTGCTGTTGATTTTTTTACTTTATTCCTCTTTCTCTCCTTTGTTTCTATTTTCTACTAGTATATTTATATTGACAATGAACTAAAGCCACCAATTTTAAAGACAGCTGTTTCTTCTTTTTCTACCTTGTTCTTTCCCTCCTTTCACTTATTCCTTTTCTTCATCTTCCCCTCCTACCTCTTCTTCTTCTTCTTCTTCTTATTCTTCCTCTTCTCCTTCTTCTTATTTACCCTCTTCTTCTTCTTCTTCTTCTTCTTCTTCTTCTTCTTCTTCTTCTTCTTCTTCTTCTTCTTCTTTGTTCTCCTTCGTCTCCTCATTTTCCTTACCCTCCTCATCCTCCTCGGACTTTTCCCGCTCCATTCATCCATCTCGTCATTACCTTTTTCGCTATTCTTTCTCTCTCCTCTTTCTTCCCACTCTCCTCCTCCTTTTTCTTCTTCTCCTTATCCTCCTGCTTCCACATCCCCTATTTTTCTCTCTATCTCCAACTTCTTCCTTTGTTTTACTCTGCTTTGCTTTGTTTCTCTTTGTTTTACTTTGCTTCCTTTGCTGTCCTCATCATTTCCCTCGTTTACTGCTGCTCCTTCGTTCTAATCGGACATTACTGTCGATGTTCGTACTTCACCCTTTCTTTTGCTTCTTTTGTCCTATTTTAATACTATTTTCTATTTCAACAGTGCGCCACATCTCATTTTTTCTTTTCCTCCTTTTGCCCATCCTCCTCTACCAACTCCACTACCTCCTCCTGATTTTCCTCCTCCTCCTACGCCTGCTCCTCATTATCCTCTTACATCTTCCTTCCTCCTCCTCCTCTTCCCCCTCCACCTCACGTTCATCTTATCCTCCTCCTCCTCTTCAACTTTTCACTCTTGCCATATTGACAGTAGCAATTGTCACGCGAAGCATAGTTCTAAAAACGCCGTCTGCTGGGGAAAAGAAGCAGCACTAAAAACACAACTACAAGCTTCACCTTTCCACTCGCTGATTAACCTGGCACTTTACTCCACTTTACTCCACTTTGCGCCCCCACTTCACTCCACTTCATTCATTTTGTTGGCTGGTAACACATCAGAGCACTCGTGCTAGGAAAGCTTACTGTTTGCTCGTATTTTTCCAATTCTTTCCATCTGTTTTATTGTTTTATGTACGTGTCTGTGGGAGTTATTATAGTAAAATATTGAATAATAGCTCATTTTTTTCAAAATACTTCCTACAATCACCGAAAAACTATAGAATTACAATGATAAACGTATTCTGAGGTAAAGTTTTGTTTGTGGAAATTATCACATTTTTCATATTCAAACCAACACCTCGATTAATATTCACCTAGTTGCTTCAGAACGGTGTTGCCTCAGTGGTTTATAAGATACTCCAATTTGCCCCTCAAAACAAAGCCAAGTAGGTTTGCATAAAGAACCCTCCTTGCAAAGACCCTCTACAAAAGAAATTAAGGTTGGATGTTGTATTACATGATAGAATTACATTGTTTGACGATTATACTGAAGAAATTATGCAGATTGGCGCCATATTGTTTACGCTTAGTACTCCCTTTGTTATCTCTCTCTTTTTCGCTTGTATTTCATCTTTTTTTTCTAAGGTTCTTCCGTGTCCTGAATTCTGGAATGAAGAGCAGCATGTAGAAAAGAATAAGAACAAGTTTAAGTAATCTTTTGAATTGTTCTGTAAGATCCAAGGCACACCGAATATAACAAAACAGTTACAAACAGTATCGTTTTGTCGAGAGTTGTTTGCTTTAAACCAGTGTGACAGGATTAGCATTTGAGTAGGGAAACCCAATGCACATCGTATTGACAAAAACAAGAACAAGAACAAGGAAGATAAAAAGAAGAAGGAGAAGAAGAAAGAAGGAAGAAGGTGGAGGAGAGAATGAGACGGAGGAGGAGGAGGAGGAGGAGGAGAGGAGGAGGAGAAGAGAAGGAGGAAGAAGAAGAAGAAGAGTGAAGAAGAGAAAAAAAGAAGAAAAGCAGAAGTATAGGAAAGAAGATAGGAGAAGGGAAAAGGAAGAAAAAGTGAAAAGAAGGATAAAAGAAATGGCAGAGAAAAATGTCTTAACCTCTTCAAAAGTAGTCCTGCTCCACATCCATCATGTCATTTATTCGCTCAACTGACAGACTGTCTTAATAGTGTACGTGACACAATATTCTTTCCTCAGATCTCAGTATTGTAGACAGGGTACATCTCACTCAATTTTCCCTCTTCTACTAATTCTTCTTCTCCCTCTCTCTCAATCTATGATATATCTTCCTTTCTCATCTTCCCTCTCTCTTCGATAATATCAGATAGTACCGTGTTCTCCGGCTAACAAGTAACTTCTAAGTCTAAGACTAAAAGCAGTTCCTGGAAATTGTAACATTATAATGCTACAAGATAAAATCACAATTGTAGAATCATCATTTTGCTTGACGTCTTCCATTGAATAAAATATTAGCTCATGCACATTTGACGAATAGTAAGGCTAGGCGTACACCGGTTAGTCAAGACAAGACTAGACAAGATTAGTCACGTTTAGTCACAGTACTCCACATAGTTGCTTATAGAGCAACACACATCGATTAGTCATTGCATCGGTGTGTGCTGCTTCATAAGCAACTATGTTAATTACTAAACTGTGACTAATCTTGTCTTGTCTTGACTAACCGGTGTACGCCTAGCCTTAGTCTTATATTTTATAATTGTATCATAATCTGGAATTTAAGCCGACATATTTGTTATCTACATGAAAAAAGTGAATAATCTAATGTGATCTTTATCTATATTTTGTATTATCCTTGTATTTTTCTAAAATTGGTTTCCAAATTAACGTAATGAAATGAGATGTCACTTTAGAACAACCGTTCAATTTCTAAATGAGTTGAAACTTCTCGTCAACACGGTAATGTTGTTCCAAAGAAGATTTCGATATCTCTTGTTCGTATTTCATTCCAACTCCTGAGCACTTTTGAACCTCTCTCTTTGTTCTCATCTTCTTCTCTTCATTTTCCTCCCCCCTTCTTCTTTTTCCACATCCCCTATCTGATCCCTCCTCTTCCCTCTCCCACCCCGAACTCATTTCCGAATCCTGGCAGCTGGCCAAATGAGAGCCAACTCCAATAAACCTAATAGAGCCAACACTGCTTTCCTCCACTAGAAACATATTAATTATCAGCGCCAAATTTTAACACTCTTGACCAATGCTGGGTGGCTGTGTTGACATATTGATATTGCTATAATGTTACAATGGGAAGGGATTGTGTAGGTAGGACATACAATTATCATACATAAAAGACATAAAATAACAACTCTTTGTATTGTGTTCATGGCTGTGTTAATAAAGGCAACGGCTTCTATTTCCTACGAGATATCCATTTATTGAGATATCATTTAATTATTTCAATAACATATCAATTATATTAAATGGTGTTTCAGTCAAATGTTACAAAAATATTTGTAGATTAGTATAGAGATCCAGTTGTCGATCTATCGGGCAGTTGCAGAAACAGCCGTTAAATGATCTGGTAATTTAGAAGATGATAATATGGGACAGCAGCATAGTGGAACCGGCGACAAGCTGAACTTATGTGAGAGAAGCATTTGAAGCAGAATGGTGTTGGAAAACCTTGAATTGCATTGATTTTATTTGCAAAACTCCATTGATCTTCATTTTCCTGAACGGTTATTATATGAGAATATTCTGGGGACAAAATGTATTAACTGTATTCAGAGATATTATCAATGAGGCAGAAAGTATCTAAAGTTCAAATCTTACAGAGAATCTCATCCAATGAAGTAATCTCATTAATGAGGGCTAATTAGCCAGAAAATCCACAGAATCGCGAATTTCAAGAGCAAATACTACTTTTCAAGGTCAAGTAGGATTTTCCTTCAAAATATTGATCAAATACGACTACAAAGTCCAATATTTTGCTGTATGTGTATGTTTTGAGTATTACAAACATGAATAGCTACCAATATTATTATTAATGATTATCTGTTTCCATAAATATATGCTCTAGGTTATTGATTACTACACAGTATCACGGTAACACTATATATTATAATGACATTACCACTATTACAATTTACTGTTTAATTATGTTACATCTACTGTGAACTACAGTTGCATTATGAACAGGTGAACTGTTTATAAGAGAAAAGCACAAATTAGCCCAAAACGAATTCAGTTTCATTCTGGAAGCGATATTCGATTCGTGAAACAATTTCGTCGGAAAATTTGCATCGGACACGAGAGAGAGTGAGAGGAAAAGAGGCAGAGTCTAAAGGAAGAGAGAGAGAGTGTGAGCGAGAGAGAGCGAATGTGAATTTGGAAAGAAAGAATTCATCAGTAAGCTTCAATGGAAATGTAAATAATGTACGACGCTAGATTAACGCTCCAGCGCACTCTATTGTGTAATAGCGGGACTAACAGTCAGACACAAAAAATAATACATGTTAGGTGGAATTAAAAAGAGAAAATTCGTTGTACGACTTCAGTTATGTGAACTTTTTGTAGCATGTAGAATAATTTTCATAGATTGATATTGTTCCACATCATTTGACTTTGTAGAAAAAAGATTCAATAGTTTCATTCAATGAAAGGCACGAAAAAAGAGAGAAATTATCTCTACTTGAAAGTAATGCATTTCTCTCTCTTTCTAGCTATCTTTTCTCTTTCTCTCAATCTCTCTCTCGCACACACACTCTCTTTCTCTCTCGCAAGCAACACAAAGTGGAAAGAAAGAAATAAACGTGACGAATAAAGTATAGTAACAACTCTTGAACGACGGCCAAATGTTGAAAAGTTTAAAGTCAACTTTGTTTAGAGGCACAGGTGTTTGCTTGCTACCCCTGGAGAGAAAGAGAGAGAAAAAGTAAGAAGAGGGTGAACGAGAAAAAGGTGAACGTCCTTTTTTCCTCTGGCCAAGTGCACTACTTGGTAAGTAGGGGTGGCTAAGCCACCTGTAAACCAACCCGCCCCTCCCTGGAACCGAAATTTCACAAATTAGAACCTAGCTACCCCATGTTGGTAATTTGGCAACTGCTTCCCCAGTGCTATATTATTACTGTGAATGAAATTGTTATTTGCATTTTTTTCCTTTTCCTCTTTTTCACTTTCACTTTATTTCTTCTTTATCTAACTACTTTCTCTCGGTTCTAGTATTTTTCTTCTTATCATTTTCTCATTTTCCTTCTTCTCACTCTTCCTCTTCTTCTTCTTCCTCACTCGATTCTCGGTCCCTATTCTTTGCTTTTCTTGATTTATCAGTGTGCACTCTTTTTTCACTCTTCTTTCCTACTCAATGTATAGCAGGATCCTTTTAAATTGTCAGAAAACACCTGATTGATGTACGCTCGTTTACTAACGTTGAATCAGCTGTTTTCTGACAAGTTAAAAGAATCCTGCTATACTTGTTAATAAAAATGTCGATAAGGCTCGTAATAAACTCCATGTCGATGAGATTCTTCAGGTATCAAATGGATAAATTTATTAATCAATAACATTGATAAATTGGCTATTTTTGGTTTAGAACTTTCATATTATCTTTCAAAATACGGAAAATTTGTCTTGGGTTCGATTTCAGAGTAACAAATTGTGTATTTGTAAAATATGCTGCATAACCTACATTCAACCTATTTTTTTTTTTTTTTGGAAAAAATGCATTTTTGGGAGTAAGCCTGTTGGTCCTAATGGTGGGTTTCACGATACCAGTAGACGTGTAGGTTACTGGCAGGCAGGTTAGTCATATGATCTTCCACTCTGCACAAATAAATAGGGCAATGCACACCACTGGTACACTTTCTGGTGAGCATTGCCCAATTTGTTTGTATAGAGTGGATGATCATATGACTAACCTGCCTGCCAGTATCCTACACGTCTACTCGTATCGTGAAACCACGCCATTACATTAAGTAACAATAATTGTACAATGCTGAATAAGTAAATGAATAACGTGGGAGCTTCATTCAACATGACATCAATCATAATTTCATATCTAGTAATAAAAATTTTTATCAGTGCATTATTAACTCCGCCGTTGCCGGTCGCAAGCCCGGGACCCTTTCTAGCAAGTGTAAGGGGAAGGAGGAGCGGGAGGAGTTACACCTCGTTAAAAATCCGGGGTCCATCTGGCTCCGGATGGTAGCACCCTGTGAGGGCCCCTGTCTAGGGTTACTAGGTGAAAACCGGTCAACGGCCTCGAAGGCGGATGAGGAGAGATCCCAACGGCAGAGAGGGCGGAGGAGCCTAGAGAGTCAACTCGAATTAAATCCAGGGTAGGTTACGCTCTGAAAGCTGCGGAGGAAGCGAGTGCCTAGGAGATGGCAACTCTAAAAAAAGGACCCTGGTCCTCCAGGTTGGGGGTTGAGCGTCGGGCCAACAACCCACCTCATAAAAATTGCACGTTGCGAATCGCCAACAAATAGCCTCGGAAATCGGACGGAATAATCGGATATTGAAAAGGAATTGCCCCAAAAAACTGAGATTTGGTACATGGAACGTAAGAAGTTTAGCGATACCTGGAGCTAGCGACATCTTAGCCCAGGAACTGGAAAAATACAAAATGGATGTAGTGGCCCTGCAAGAAACAAGGTGGCCCCTGGCAGGGAAGATCAATGCCAGGAAATTTGTCATATACTATAGTGGATGTGAGGAAGATAGATACTACGGTGGAGTAGGATTTGCTGTAAATAAGAACATAGCTGAATCTGTGATAAGTTTTGAAGCCAAAGGTGAAAGAATGTGCAATATTAGGTTAAGAGGAAAATTTAAAAATATCTCTATTGTTAGTTTCTATGCGCCCACAGAAGATGCAGATGATGACACAAAGGACCATTTTTATGAGCTGCTAGAAGAACAGGTGGAAACGTTACCTAGCTATGATATCAAAATTATTTTAGGAGATGCTAATGCCAAAGTGGGTAGGGAGGACATTTGGAAACCAGCTATTGGACAGGAGAGTTTACATCAGGAGTCTAATAACAATGGAACTCGACTTGCAAGTTTTGCCCTAGCCAACAACCTAAAAATATCCAGTACCATATTCCCAAGGAAAGACATACATAAATATACTTGGACATCTCCAGATGGGTCTACAAGAAACCAAATCGATCATGTTCTAGTAGATCAACGTCATAAGAGTAGCATAACAGACGTAAGAAGTGTAAGGGGAGCAGAATGTGGAACGGACCACTCATTAGTTTTGGTGAAAGTAGCCCAAAAAATTGCAATACAGAAAAGAAAAGAAGAAAGAAGTAGTGCTAACATAGATGTTGGAAAGCTGGAAGACAAACAAGTGAAGAGAGAATTCGAGCTGAAACTACAAAATAGGTTCCAAGTGTTACAAGATCTACAAATAGAAGAGAATGACATAGAGAGTAAGTGGAACAGCCTCAAGAAAAGTGTGATAGAAACAGCCAAGGAAATATGTGGTGAAAAGAGAAGAGTGAAAAAGAAACCCTGGTTTGATGAAGAGTGCGAGCAGAAAGTTACAGAACGAAAGGAAAAGAAAAGGATCTGGTTAAGTAGTGACACAGCTGAGAATAAAGACAGTTACATGGAATCAAATAGAGAAACGAATAAGATATTAAGAAGGAAAAACGAATGTTTGTAAATAGTTTGATTGATAAAGCAGAACAAGATCGTTCAACGAATAATGCAAGGGACTTTTATAGAAAAGTAAGGTTTTTAAGAAGGATTCACACCGAATCCGTATGGGGTCAAGGACAAAGAGGGAGTTGTATTAACTGAAAACCAGAAAGTGCTTGAAAGATGGAGAGAATATTTCTTTGAACTGCTGAACGTGGAAGATTTGGACATTGCTACTCTAGGCGGAAATAATGAAGAGACCTACTATAATGTACAACCCGACGTAGACGTACCATCCAGAGAAGAGGTTGAAGCGGCAGTCACAGCTCTAAAAAGCAATAAAGCTCCTGGGAAGGATGAAATTTCAGCAGAGTTACTGAAGAAGGGAGGAGATGTAATAATAGATAAGCTGTGGGAATTAATAAAGATAATATGGGAAAAAGAAAAGATGCCAAATGACTGGCAGGAAGCAATAGTTGTTCCCATACACAAAAAAGGAGAGAAAGAGGAATGCGGCAACTTTAGAGGAATTTCTCTCCTCAGCATTCCCTATAAAGTCTTATCTAAAATAGTCCTCAATCGTATTGAGAAATACTCAAGTGAAATAATCGGAGAACATCAAGCAGGCTTCATGAAAGGCAGGTCTACAACAAATCAAATATTTATTCTCAAAGAAATTGTATCAAAGTACTGGGAATTCAACAAAGAGTTTTTTGCTTTATTTATTGACTTTCAAAAAGCTTATGATAGTATAAACAGAGAAAAACTGTGGATAAAGATGGAGAAGTTTGGAATTCCGAAAAAACTAGTAAACCTGGCCAGGTCAAGTATAGCAGAAGCTACATGTTCGGTAAGAGTGAATGGGCAAGTCTCTGAGTCTTTCAGGATAAATTCAGGAGTACGACAGGGTGATGGGCTCTCGCCAATTCTCTTCAATATAGCCATCGAGGAAGCACTCCAAAAAATTGCAAATAGGGATGAAGGCATAAAAATTGGATCTGGAATCAACACACTAGCGTTTGCAGATGACGTGGTAATTTTCGCAGAAAAAATAGATGACCTAAGTCAATTAGCAAAAGTGTTCATGGAGGAAGCAGGGAAAATGGGACTGAAAGTAAATAATACAAAAACGAAATATGTACATTTCACGAGAAATCGAGATAACAGAGACCAAGGTCCTCTTCAAGTGAACGGTCAGTTCTTTGAAAAAGTAGACACTTTTAAGTATTTAGGCGTTGTTATTACCGATCAAAACACAGAAGTAACAGAAATACAGAATAGGCTAAACCTTGCAAACAGATGTTTCTTTGCATGCAACAAACTTATGTCCTCAAAATTGTTATCACATACTACAAAAATTAAAATCTATAAAACAATTATCAGTCCAATATTGCTCTACGGTGCTGAGACATGGAAGTTAGATGGAAGGGAGGAAAGGAAATTGATCGTTTTTGAGAACAAGATCCTCAGAAAAATCTATGGACCTATAAATGAGGGAGGAGAGTGGAGGAAGAGACACAACCGAGAACTTCGAGACCTTTATAGGGAGCCAGATGTAGTATGCGAGTACAAGTGTAGAAGGATCAGATGGGCTGGGCATGTTTTGAGAAGAAAGGATGACAGCAATCTCAATCAAGTGTTGAAAAGAAATCCAGAAGGACGACGACCGAGAGGAAGACCACGACGGAAATGGTGGAGTCAAGTGAAGGACGATATGGAGAGAATTGGAGCAACCGAGGAGGACGCGGAGAATCGAGAGAGGTGGAGGGGCTTTGTTGGTGCGGCTAAATATCTACTTAGATATGTATGGCCATGGCAGTAAGTAAGTAAGTAAGTAAGTATCAGTGCATTATTGTCTTGTCTGGAATTGATATACTAGACACAATACACATTGTTGAAGCAGGATTCTTTTAAATTGTCAGAAAACAGCTGATTGATGTACGCTCGTTTACTAAAGTTAAATCAGGTGTTTTCTGACAAGTTAAAAGAATTCTGCTATAGAAATACAACTACCATCACATTGTTCAATATAGTCCATCACATTAATGAGCAATTTTTGAGTGGCGTAGCCATTCCCAATACAGTACTTTCTGCAACTCCATTACACCAGGGATCAAACGAAAAGGATATTGATTAGCAAAAAAGTAATAATTGAAAAGCGATTTCGATCAGCAACGAACACCATCAAAGAGAGTCTCGCTTATCATCAAAAATAGCGCGGCGCGGCGAACGAAATGAAATTGGAAATTTTCTCGCCAATACCCCTCAAAAACCCACCACCCCCGCAACCCCCCAAAAACCCGAATTGGGCTGGTAATGAGCGGGGTTTAAACAGCCCCTCCCCGGGACAAAGGAACGCATTCTTTTGATCCTTTTTTCCATTTCCATAAAAGTAGTTTTTGTTCATTTTTCATGAGCGGGAAGGACTTTTTAAAATCGTTTCCAACCCCTTTTTCAAATCCTACTCTTTCTCAATTCTCCATTTCTGCTGTGTTCTTAAATTCTTTCTAATATTCATTCTGACTACTTCTCCTTTATCTTCTTCTTCTTCTTCTTCTTCTTCTTCTTCTTCTTCTTCTTCTTCTTCTTCTTCTTCTTTTTCTCATCCTTCTTCTTTTTTCTTCTACTTCTTCTCCTTCTTCTTCTTGTTCTTATTTTCTTCTTCTTTTTATTTTTCCAATTCCAACGCTATGTCGCTAATTATTGTGAAGTGTTACGTCATACAGCTCTCGACAAATCACGTGCGACTATAGTGATGCGATTCACGTCAAGAAGTCAGCATTGCTTAGATGGGAGCATTGCTATCCTTGTTCAGCACAAGGCACAAGTTGCTGATGTCTCTATCCTATTCGCACTATGCATTATTGTTGTCGCACAGACCCAACAAAAACAGGTTTGGTGCAGTTTTCTCTTTCTCTCTCAATGAAACTCGGCATCAATGCTCCTCATCTAAAACAATACTGACTTCTTGACGTGAATCGGACTATAGGAGTTACGTTGATACACTCCTATTTTTAACAGCCTCTCTTCATTGGATGATGTTTATAAACATATTTCAACCTGACTAAAAGAGAAACAACCAAAAATCTACTACTGTACTTAACTTCCATGAAAAAACCATGTGAATTGTAGAACTGAATTAAAAATTCTATTCAAATTACCCACTTCTCAAATGCTACCAAGCTCTGCTTGAATTTGTAGTGATATTTTTTGACACATTAAACACCGGTATAGCAGGATTCTTTTGAATTGTCAGAAAACAGCTGATTGATGTACGCTCGTTTACTAACGTTAAATCAGCTGTTTTCTGACAAGTTAAAAGCATCCCCTCAGTCGAGTGCCGAAGCTACCTCAGCAGGTGTCTCCCAAGTGAGGTGTGAGTCCTCACTCCTTCCATCCGATGAGTGAGTGAGTGAATAGCCGTGCCTCACCGTGTGAGTGGCTTGCTGTGAGGCAGCCTCTGCCATTCATGAATAATGCAGCTTAAAGTGCAGACTCGCCATTTGCATACGTCGCTTGTAGAGAACTCGCTCCTCTCGCTTTGTCCTCCGACAACTGATTTGATTACAGCGCGCCAGCTGCAGATGGGTAGTCGTTGACGAAACCGTTCAACAACTAGTTGTTATAACAAGTTGATTAAGCAGTTGAAACATTAACGTGTTTTTTGATTGGTCTCTGTTATGAAATCAACGTCTCTGTCATTCTTCGGATTACTTTTCAGCGAGTCGTTTTGAATTTACGGCAAATAATGAAGATCTGAAGAATCTCGTTATAACCTACTTCAAAAAAGTGATTTTAATGACAGTATGAGGTCTATAAACGTCCGTCACCGTTCATTGATTATAAACGTTCATTTATTTATTAATTTGGAACGTTCATTGAATGAAGTTATCGTTCATTGATTTATAATGATAAGAGCCTGTAGATTCGGTAGGCCTAATCAAAATATTTGGAGGTAAATATTGAATATAATTTTTCAAAACTTTTAATAAACAATTTGCTTAGCAAATTTTGCTATACAATCCCTGGCATGCATTATAATGATTAAATAGCCAAGCTTTACAGGAACATCATGTCTTGATTTCTCTATTACAACCACTCATTCCTATAAAATGGTGTCTCAAGCAGTAATCCATTATTCTATTCAACAAAGACTTACATCCCGAATTGAATTTATTATGACAAAATTATTTTTAGTAGAAATACGTGAAACAATATTTTTCGTTGTAGAGACTCAACAGTGCGTTCTGCATCAATCAACCGTTGATTAAACCAGAGTTGAATCAATAAACCAGTTGAATAACCGAGTCAAGTGAACCAGTTGAATAAACTACTTGATCAAATCAACGCTCTTCTACTCAGCTCGAGTACAATGCTTATCACGTCTGCCTTTCAACAAATAAAGAGATACCGTATGGTCACACGCACAAGAAATTATAATGGCCGAATAATAAGCCTGTGACAACACAAACGGCAGTCTAAACTAGTTAGGTTAGGTTGGATTTTAGGTTATGTTTGCCCTTCGAGAGAGCGCGCCAACTTGTTAGATTTGAGGTTATGTATGTCCGTCCTTCCGGGAGTGTGAACTTGTTAGGTTATACGTTTGGACCTTGTGAGGGACAGTAAACTAGTTAGGTTAGGTTATGTTGGTCTGTTCAAAGGCATAGGCTACAATTCAGTGGTGGAATTATTATTTCCAGCCACTGAGGTTTGGAGTAACACAATCAAGTATTGTATTCATCGCGTGTTGAAACGAAGCAGGGGAAGGGGATGTGTTTTTGGGTGTCACGCTTTATATGAAAAGTGTTGGTTTGGTAAAATGAAAATCGTAAAATAGGAGCTGTATGCGAGGCGACCTCGAAGATTAGACAGTAAAAAAAGAGTTTTTTCAAGCAGTTATAGCTGGATTTCACGATTCCAGTGGACGTTCAGGTTACTGGAGGCAGGTGGATCATATGATCGTCAACTCTATACAAACAAATAGTCCAATGCACACCAGTCAGTGAGCATTGGACTACGGTATAGCAGGATCCTTTTAACTTGTCAGAAAACATATGTTTTACTCGGCCACCAGTACAATACTTAACCTACAAATGCTGAATCTCGCAGATTATTGAAAAGGTCTTTTAAAAAGTTATTCTTTGAAAGGTCTTCTTTAAAGAGGGCTTTTAAAGACTTTGAAGGTCTTTTCAAGACTTTTAAGCCTTTTGATTATTGTGTCGAAATCACTGTTTAATTATTACCAAAACAGCTGATTTCTGACAAGTTAAAAGGATCGTGCTATACTTGTTTGTATAGAGTTGATGATCATATGATCCACCTGCCTTCAGTAACCTGAACGTCTACTGGAATCGTGAAATCCAGCCATTACAGCAGCTGATATAAACAACAAATTGATAGTGAGCTGCTATTGGTCAGCAGTGGATTCCTATGTTGCTCCACCCCCAACCAATCACAAAGCAGCATTCGTAGGTAGCCATTCCGTGATTCAAACTGCTACAAGATGGCGGATCGCGTATCCATTCATTGCGTAAAATATGAATGGCGTATGAATGGGATTGAAATTGAAGGAAATTCTACTTACACTTATAATGAAATTTTGGGTTACATCAACCGGGATCAACTATTTTTAATCAGCTGATCTCATTTCATTACCATTTTACTGATCCTTGATCCCAATTGATCTTGCTTGGTGCAACCCAATATAAAATATTACTACGTATCGTAATAAATAATAATTTTTATTTTTATAGAGACGAAGACCAATTATTATTGGTCTTCAATATTTTGAAACATGTTATTGTTATAGCTACTCTAGGTCTGGAGTATTAGCATAAATACTGAAGCTGAACTGGTAATTTTATCAGAGTTCAAGCAGTAGGCTAAATAGTTATTGCTAAAAATTAGTTTTGTTGACGAAAAGTGTTTATCTCGTTCTTATTTCAATGGCCGGGTAGGTCAAGTTATTCCCTAAAAACTATAAAAGGATTGAAGTAGTTTAATTCAATTGCAAACATAGCCTTCAGTCAATTCAATTCTTACATTTGGTCAAGCTTTTTTCGTCGTCAGGTCGTTAGTTTATTCTTCTACTTTCCAGTAAAAAGCTGGCATTTTTCAAGCAGTCCTGCGATAAAACAAACACTGGACGCTTTTTATCACCCTTTTAAAGCTGTTGACCGGCAGCAAATAAATCAGCAGCATCGGTAGCAGCAAAAGCATTAAAATCAGCAGCATCGTAAGCGGCAGAAGCATTAGAATCGGCAGCATTGGAAGAATACAATACTGAAGAGAGCAGCAACATCGTATATAGCAAAATCACTCAAGAGAGCTGCAGCAGAATCACAGGAAAGGGTAGCATTGGGAGCAACAAAATCACTGTGATAAAGATAGCCTACTGAATTTAGCAAAAGTGTGATTATTTGCAAACTGAAACATGCTGTTACTCACTTTAGAGAGAGTGGTTGAAATGAAGCACACATCACACTAGGGCTACTATAAAAACACGGCTAAAATAATGTTACTGCTCATTCTTCTTGATAATCTAAATAATTAAACTACACACTGATCTTGAGATCAGTGCTGAGGGCACACACTACACTGACAACCTTCTATGAAATAACGCTTACGTAACATTACCTGTGTTTTTTATGTAGGATTATTTGGCTCCTTTACGCTTTACCGGTCTTTTTACTGAATTAGTAGGCTACAAGACATTAGTAGTAGTAGACAGTAGTAGCTCAAAATATCCTTGATTGAGTACTTTTCTACACATGATTTCAGAATTATTAAGTTATAGTTCAAGGATACGTTCCTAGCACATTTATTAGTTTGTGTCGTTGAGAGTTCAAAACTCTCATAGATGCATTATATTCTTGAAAATTATGATTCTTGAAGTTATCATTTCATAAGACGCTCTTCTACACATGCTAGGAGAGTAGCTTAGTGCACTCTCTCTCACACGCTGAGAGGTGTAGTTATTGATTGAAATTGATTATTTGTATTCAATTCATGAATTACAGATTAGGGCCACTCCTGGCGGTTCAGGAGGGCAAATTTATTATGCTTAGTGATACGTTACAGATCAAGTTTCAATTTTGTTTTGAAAATTGTACTCAATTCCTATTTTGCTTTCTAAGGCTAGGCGTACACCGGTTAGTCAAGACAGGACAAGACGAGATTAGTCACGTTTAGTCACAGTACTTCACATAGTTGCTTATGAAGCAAGTCATTGCATCGGTGTGTACTGCTTCATAAGTAACTATGTGAATTACTGTGACCAAACGTGACTAATCTCGTCTTGTCTTGTCTTGACTAACCGGTGTACGCCTAGCCTAAATGTTTTATGATTTCTTCCAAGTCTCGCACTTTTTCTTAGCAGTTGAAAATTAGTAGGAATTCATTGAGAAACAGGATAAGAATCGAATCAATAAAAAACGAAAACTCTCAGCATCACATATATTTATTTATACTGAACATTAAAAAATGCAGTTATGTTGTGATTCGTATGAAGATAATACAATAGGAATGCTTTTGAGATACAGTAATCAATAAATTATTAGAACACTTTTCAATTCGAAATTTTTTGAAGAACATTCCAATAAACGTACAACAAGTAACTTATGATAATAAAATTTTCTGAAAACAATAACATTTTTGAAACAATTCGGAAACAATAACAACTACAATAACAGAGATTCGTAACGTAATGACGATCATTTTCTGATTTTATTTTTGAGATATTTAGCAATAGAAAATACATTCCAATATAATAAGGTATTATGTAACCTCCACAGTTGAATATCAATGGATGAGGTCCAATTTTTTAAACAAGGGGTGAAATTCAAAAATATATTGATTTGTTTGAATCTCAGAATTGAAATTATTACAATATTTAATAGCTTAGGCTACACATTTGAATGGGATTCAAAAATATCTCGAGTTTTAGTTTTTTTTTAGAATCTAAATGAGTTGAATTTTTACAATAGCTTACTCATTAAAAGGAAATTCCACCATCTTCTTGATATGCTGAACCAATAATTCTATCTTACACACTTTTTCAGAAGTATAACACTGATATAATTACATAGACTCTTAGTAGTAGGCCGTATTTCTAGTATAACTTTGGAGATTGAAAACAATCGTGTTCAGGGTATTTGACAAAAAATCGTGTATATAATTTAGGAAACTCCCAATTAAATTGAGAGAAATCTGATTCAGACGAATAAATATTGAAAATTATAATAATTCACAATAAGAGAGTTTCTTCAAGAAATTCGTTAAAATTCCATGTTTTTGAGATTATTGCAAAGGAACTAGAAATCAAATTGAAAAAGGAGCTGATGCAATAGAAATGAAGTTATCTAAAAACTATTGACTAACAAAGAATTGTGACAAAACAAAAGGATTAAAGGATAATAATACAATAATATTGATGCAAACGTTGATTACTAGTAAGCATTTCTCACATTATTATATATCTCATTAACCATCTTAAACCCCCATTATTGATAAGATAATATTCCCAAGAGTAGTGATAACAACATTTCAAAATATTTTCACCCTTCATCCAACATTGATTTTCAAAATAATTTTTCAAAATATCGCCTATGATTTCTTATTCCAAGACATTATCTACTTGGATAATAATTTTTACAGAATACATTTTCAACAATTCATAGAATATCATTGCAAATAAGAATGTATATACAACATTAACTCTTATCTTTATAACCCCAAAAACATCTTTTTACAATCTATTAAAATAATTATTTCATGAAGTAACAACAATAATTATCCTCAATAATACAAATAATCAACTTCAACAATAAAATATCTACAATAATACATATATACGGTATAGTGATAATGATAATTCAACATTGTCATGACGTTTTATGATTGATAATACATGAATCAGTAATATAGCATTTTTTACAAGAGAGATCTCAACATTCATTTAGAATTGAGTCATGTTTAATCATTAGAATTTTATTATAGTTTTATCTTATCACTGTACACAATTTAGAAGTTTCTATCATAGAAACACTTTCAAATTTCAATGAAATTATCAGATAGGATGGAATTTGAGTGCTGTTGAAATATACGATTACTAAATAGGCGATGAAAAATTTAATCAATAAATAAAATGGGTTTTGATGACAATTTTATCATAGCATTTGACAATTGAATACATTGGGAAGTGTTTTCATATTCATTAGTATCTTCAAAGGTTAATGTAACAAATGATTTAGAGGGAGGAGTCACATAAGCATACTGAATTTACCAATTTTCGAAGTACCAAATTCATGTGCATCAACAAAATTGAAATTCATGGACATTTATGTTTTCTTGTGAATCTGGTAGGAGCCTATAGTTGAGTTCGGCTAGCTTTTCATGCAATTTTGTTTGGATATTATAATTATATTCTGGCAAGATGAAGGTATAAGTTTAAATATTCCAAGTACAAAAGTATAAAATTATGCAGCACCAACACATAAAAGATAGTTTATAGGCTGGTTTGTTTTGAAATTTGAAATTTTCTAAGCAAAAACAAATAAAAAGACTAACTCCTAATTGAATTGAGAAAACGTAGCCTACGCTACTATAGTTCCAGAAATGCGTTTATTGGATGATAAATAATTAATTTTTACAGTTATTTATGCTAGAAGCAACAGCAAAACAAAATTGCTCTAGCTCAAGACACATCTATTGAATTTTTTACAATATATTGCAAAATGAAGCTGAAAGATCTCTAAGAAGCATTTGCTACCATTACACTTAGAACAGATCGAATACTACATAATGCTAGAAGATCGCCTATTTCACAGCCAGATTATTATAAGATTTTTACAATATTTTTTTATAGTTTTGATTTATACTGATTTTTTATAAGAAACAATAAAAGCAGAGTGTTTCACGTATTAACAGTCACTTCATATATTATCAACTCAAACATCTATCTAAGATCGTAACTCACTTTTAATATAAGGCTAGGCGTACACCGGTTAGTCAAGACAAGACAAGACGAGATTAGTCACGTTTAGTCACAGTAATTCACATAGTTGTTTATGAAGCAGCACACACTGATGCAATGACTAATCGGTGTGTGTTGCTTCATAAGCAACTATGTGAAGTACTGTGACTAATCTCGTCTTGTCTTGACTAACCGGTGTACGCCTAGCCTTATCCAACCAATAAATATAGCTAATCAATCTAGATAGGAATCTATATACATGGTTTTAACACACATCTAGACTTTTTACAACATGATAACAGATTTTGATTTTTAACAATTTCGAAATTTACAATTTTTCAACAAATTTTTACATAACTTATTTGTCGAATCAGGGAAACTCTGGTCAACATAGAGACACTTATTGCCTAGATTGTAAGCCTAGAGCGAATATTCCAATCCAGCTTCTAGTTAGACGAGTTGCAATAGTTTTGAGAACGATTCTTAATATTTGTTTTCATCAGATTCAAAATCTAGGGAAATAAATCTCTCCATGTAGATAAGCATTCAGAGAAGCTAATTTTTTAAAGAGAGAAATGAAACATGATTATACAAGATTTAAATTTAACAAAGTAGGATTTATTGGAACAAAAATAATCTCAAAAGACAATAGAAAGTAGGCTGAATATCATACACATTTCTTGAAAAACATAAAAATTATATCAAATAATTAATAAAATAATCATATAAAATACATGCAAACATTTGGGGAAACTAGAATAAATAATAAAACAACAAACAGGAAGTGAACATGCTACAAATGCAAGTTTCATCAAATGAGAATTTGTATTACTTTGTTGTATTCTAGAGCATGGAAATGGCTGATTGAGTAAGTAAATGTATTAGTCCTGATAAATTTCATGATAAAAAATAAAGAAACAACCCCATAAAATTGATGGATCTTGTCCTTTTTTGAAGACTAGAAGAATGAATAGGAAAAAACTGCAATAAGAATAGTAAATAAATGAATATGGCACAATTCAATAGGAAAAATGAGAGAATAAAGAACAAAAAATATGGCACAGTTAAAATACTGATTCGACACTTTTGAAATAATAGACCTATCAATGGAGTATCACAATTTGTAGTGCATTCATATAATTGTCGATAAAAAATAGTTTTTACAACAGATTTACAATAGGTACTGCCAGCAGCACTAAGATAGAAGATTTTGACATGTATTAACATTTAGAGTAACATAAAAATACATAATTTTCAACAGTTCATACACATTTTTTCTATTAAGCCCTAAAGGTTCTGAACCGTCAACCAATAACACTCAGATATTTACAATATTTTTAGAAAGTTATATATTTCAACGATAATTGACTTTGTACAAAACATAAGAAAATCTTAGAAAAATATAAGGTAGAACTTGCTAAGTTCTTAACAATCTCAACATACTTATCATGAGATGGCTCGTAGTCTATGGTAGATATCATGGATTAAATCACAAGTTTTCAATTTCTCTTTCATAGGCGTGTGATAAAGTATTTACTAAATGTTATACCTTCATTAAAACAAGATCATATCTCTCAACTATTCTACTTAAAATATCATTGTATTCACGATTTGAGTGAGATTTTCAGAGCAGTAAATAAGTGGATTTCCTTAGGAATAGAACTTGTAACTCTAATATAAAGTAGGTACAATCACTTGAAATGATTTCATCTTGATTTAGTCAATTCCACAAAATATGAGTAACAAAGGAAATGAGATATTGCAACTTTTCAATTGCAATAATTATTCGTTCAATTAATTATCATTCCACAAAATATGAATTGCAACAATTAAGACGATAATTTGACAATCAATCATGAGTAACAAAGCTCATAAACACTGACAACAATAATTATAATAATTTATTTACAGCAAGGAATGAGTGAGATAAGTGACTTTTCATGTGATGATAACGATCTTGAGGCTACTGTAAGTTACTGGTTCTGTTCCTTGTAATGTTTGCTAGTTCACTGTTACTTATAAGTAACAGTTACTGAATTTTTTCACGTAAGGAGAGACTGATGTTACAACAATTTACACACGAGTGAAAGTCAACAAGATCGATTCAAGAAATGACCTATCCTTGATAAGGAAAATGGTATCATGATGTTAACAACACAAGGCGTATAGAATGAAAGGTGGGTCGAAGTGAAGCGGCTTGCTGGGAAAGACAGCATAGTGACGTCACTGCAGTCCCAAACTCTACTGCAAAGCTAGTGGCTAACGGACTGCAGTGACGTCACTATGCTGGCTTTCCCAGCAAGTTGCTCCACTCCGACCCACCTTTCATTCTATACACCTCAATGTTAACAGTTGATACTGCATTACAAGCATTGAATCTCATTCAGCTAATTGTGGATTGATAAAAAATAATATTAGTCAACTTTATGTTGTGTTGCACCAATTTTGATCCAGGATCAACACAATGCTAATTAAATGGGATCAGCTGAGTAGTTGATCCCGGTTGGTGCAACCCAACATTAGTGTTTCAATCTGACAATAAGTAGCTGTTACAAGTAGGTAACTGGTGGGAGCGGTCTTCAGCTGATATTAGTCGTCATTACACCTTTCAACAGTGCAAACGTTTTACACAACACTATTATAATAATTATAGTGGTGTATAAAATGTTGGGGCACCACCTTCTAAAGAGAGGCTGGAGTTCTCTGTAGACGGTGGTGGTTGAGGTCAGTCTCTCCTGTCAGTAAGTAGCAGTTATCAGTAACGATTACCGATTTGTGGCAGAAGTTACCAGTAACGGTTACTTGTTGATAATAACGGTTACTTGTTGGTAGTAACGGTTACTTGTTGGTAGTAACGGTTACTTGGTAGTAACGGTTACTTGTTGGTAGTAACGGTTAGTTGTTGGCAGTAACGGTTACACTTGTTGGTAGTAACGGTTATTTGGTGGCAGTTATTTTCAGCAGTTACTTGTAGGAAGTAGCAGTTATTTCTAGGTTTCCTCGCGTTTTTTTCGGTCGCCACAAAGCAAAGACCATCGTCACAGTTTTTCGCTTCTCTTGTCGTTGGAACTGCTATTTGGAACGGCTGGAGCAGAAGCTGGCGGGCTGTATTCACTCATTGGGAACGATGTTGTTCTTTTCGCTGACCTACGGTAACAGATTCACAGAGAAACGTGAATTAGTAACTGGAAAAACTGTTATGAATAGTAGTAGTTTAAACACAGAGAATCCGTTAATACAAAAATGTATCACAATAATTGAAAGATCTCATAATACAAACATGCATCACAATAATTTAAAGATCTGTTAAGACATGAAGCAAGGAAAAAATGTAAAAATATCGATCCAATAGCATCAGACCACTAGAAGTCTGATAAATTAAAATGTAGGAGTCCTGTAGTACAGGAAATAGGCTGACGCACACTAATAAATTTCTAATGTTGTGATGCACCAAGCAAGATCAATTTTGATCCAGGATCAGAACAATGATAATCAAATGGTATCAGCTGATTCAAAATAGTTGATCCTGGTTGCTGCTGCTTACAAAGGACTTGCTGCTGCTGACTAAGTCCTAGTCCTTAGTCCTAGTCCTAGTCCTGGTCCTAGTCCTAGTCCTGGTCCTAGTCCAAGTTCTAGTCCTTAGTCCTAGTCCTAGTCCTCAGTCCTAGTCCTAGTCTAATTGAATAATGAAAATTATTATGTGGTGGTGTAAGTAGAGACAATATAATTCCTTGGAAAACAGATAATTGAAATGTGAGAACTCTGAATAAACTATTAATAATGGATGAACAAAATAACTAAATAATCAGTAAAAATGAATGAACAAAAACTTTGAATAATGAAGTGATTTTTAGTGAAACAAAAACAATACTTCTGCTTATTTTCTTGATGTGAGTATCATTTTGGTGCTCCAAAGTTTTATTACTGTGAAGAAATTGTGTTATTTTACTGTGACGAAAAACGTTCTACATGATTTAAAAATAATAATTTGAATTTTTTCAAGTAGTCGGTTTCAATGCACACAGATAGTTCTGAGTTTCTAGAATATCTTGCCACTCGAAATACAAATTTCAACATAATATGATGTTGATAACTTACTAAATAACACATAATACATGTGATAACATTTGTGAAGAAAGCTTCAAAAATATTGATGGAAAATAATTGAACACTATTGCGAAGTGAGTGAATGAATTATGTTGGTGACACACAATATGTTTATGAATGAAATCAACCTCAAGTTCATGTATTCGTAAATTGGATAACAAGTAGACACTCCACAGAACGGGCGGCAATAACTGTGAAAAATACAATTCAATAATTGATTTTGTTTAAAAAATGAATAATTTTTCAAATAAACAAAGATTTTTTTTCAATTCTGAGACTTGTTTCTTAGACTAGGCGTACACCGGTTAGTCAAAACAAGATAAGACGACATTAGTCACGTTTAGTCACAGTGATTCACATAGTTGTTTATGAAGCAGCAAACACCGATGCAATGACTAATCGGTGTGTGTTGCTTCATAAGCAACTATGTTAAGTACTGTGACTAAACGTGACTAATCTCGTCTTGTCTTGTCTTGACTAACCGGTGTACGCCTAGCCTAACAGTTTCAAAAGTCCTATGAGACAGGAAAAAGGCATGTACACACTAAACTTGAAAGTTTTATGCATAGTATGTCCAATTGTCCAGTGTGTATTCGCCTTTTTGCTGTTCTACAGGATTCCTCGAATTCAATAAACCAGGCCCTAAGATTTAAAAGACTTGAATCAATTGACTATTATAGACTATTATAGTCAATGTTTCCAAAAATAATAGTTGAATAGATATAACTTCCAACTCGAATACTTTATATCCGGAAATATGCCGATACGGAAGTTATATCTATTACTATAGGCTACATTAAGTGAAGCCCTAACGTCACTTTATGAAAGGAATCATTGTAACTGAGATATTTTCAAATTCTGGAACGTTAATAGTTCACTTTTAATACTAAGTGATATTGGAGTATATAATATTGTGAGTATTGACACTAAGTACAGTAAGTTAATGATACACATTATTTTGTGAATGGTCTATTTGGAAAGCACGGTTCCATTAATATTGAGTGTGCTATAGGATTCTGAAACCCTCTCCATACTGTAATATGCTGAAAGGAAAAATAATTATTACAAATTGAATTCCTTCACCAAATAGCTGTAAGCAAAAGTAAATTTTACTGACTAATAATCAGTACCTAGATATCATAATTATGTACATGATACATTAGATATAGTATATCATTGTATTTGAAGATGGAATAATACATATAAACTTATAATCATATGACTTTTTAGTTGAAATATGAAGAGTATTATTTTCATAAGTAGAATTTCGTACAACCAGGATTCTGAGAACCCGCATATTATCAATTCAAATAATGCATATTATTATCAAAAACTGGAAATTAATTGTGCGAAAGATGTGATTAGGAAAGATTCAAGTGCTTTTGAGAGAATCGGTGATCAAGTAAATGTAAAAATGAACAGCAATGCCAAACATGCCCTAGCATAAACATCACAGCACATCGAAAAATTAAAGGAAGTAGCTCATAACTTTACATATTAAATTGCTATAGATAAAAAAATGGATAACAACCATTGAAAACTATTAAGACAGGCAACGTTCTTAGATAGCTACACGTTGATCATGCTTTCACTATAAATAAATAATAAATAAATGAATATTCTTTATTGCCACAGAATGCACAAAATACATTATAGACAAGTCAGATATTTGCAACGTCAATGCAGAAATACCTCTTTTTTGAATACTTGAAAAAACTTTTCATGTTTATAGGATGAAATTATTATTGAAAATAATCTCAACAAATTACAATTAGACTATAATCAAATTGAAAGAAATATACTCTTAAATACTTCAGTGCCTGTTCTGCTTGAAAATGTGTAGTCTAATACAGTACCAGCACGAAATAATTGTCGCGCAAAAAACGTGAGTAATTATTCACTTGAAAGTGTATATTTCTTTCAATGTACCAGTGAAAAGAAGATGGATCAACATTAACAATTATAATTAGTTTGAGCGCCGTACTGAATAATATCCATTCAAGTCAAACTTTTTAGTTAAATTAATCAACAATTCTGATTATTTAAACAGTAGATTTACTTATAGATTATTGGGGAAAATACGTTGAAAATTCCATGTTAAGTATTGTTAGTGTCCATCATGCTTTTCCCATTTCATTCAAAAGAGGCAATTAGACAAATAATATGATGAAATTTCAATGATACAGTTGCAACAATGCATGCTTTCAATAGAAACATGCAATGCAATCCGATGCATGCTATTACATGAAACAATAAAATAATATTTCTTCTAAAAAGTGTACAGTTAGTACGGTACCATGCAAAAGTTTTCATTTCAAATAGGAGAGACCTAACGAAGAAAAAGATAGCCTAGAAAAATGCAAAATAATTAATGTAAGATTTTTCGTGTAAAAATCATCATAAGATGGCCTACATCAGAATAAATTGTATTCAATCAAATTTTTTGCAAACTTTTGTTGTGAATTTTTCTATTTCTTTACACAATCCTCCCGGTATTTGTTTCTTTTGTGCAACAGATTTGAAGCTTAGTGAGATATGACGCTGTGTTCTATCATAGACAATTTAATCTAAGTAGTGGGTGGGATTCTTATTGGTTCTATTATTGTATGCTTCTTAATGATATACTTTTCACGGTAGTAACTTATTGAAGTTTTTAAACAACCCCATTACAGTTAAGTTCAGATGAGCCATATTTGATCCTCCCCATGCACCAGAATTATATTAATATATTACAATTAATATTAAATTATATTACATTAATTAAAATACAAGAGTCGGTAGGCTACAAGTTTTCCTTCGATAAAATAATTGAAAATTGTACCGATTTAGTAGCGAGTGTTTGTGCAATTACTAATCTGAATGAACTTAGCCTTCTCTGTGGTAATCTATTTTTTTAGTAAAATGTTTTATAGTAACGTCTGCTTGCGATTCGTTGGCTCTAGGACTTTACTAGCATCCTAACCACATTTAAACATCTATTAACCACCAAGCATGCTGGGAACATCCAAGAATAATATAAATCCAAGATGTTATATAATAACATGAGCCCATAGACTTAATGGATAACATGGATCCGTAGAATCGGTGTATAACATGGATATTTATATAATAACATAAATCCACCAAACTGATATAAATAACATAGAATTCCATAACCCAATTATTATATGCCTTCCTATTCATATCCATGCCATTCCTACATTCAATCCAAGGATTTTCGAAATTTCTGTTTCTGTGTGTGACAAGCAAAACCAAGCTGAGTGAGATGTGGCGCACATAGAAATCTGACTTTTTGTAACAGACAGTAATAGATGCGACCTTTCACAGCTTTTGTGTGAACGGTCTGATTTGCTCTCGGATTGCACAAAATATGCTGGGGCCAAAACAAGCTTTTGTAGTTTACTGTCACAGACATTATTTTATCCAATCAGCATAAAAATGACTTTCCTGGTCCAAAATATCTGAAAATACCTATTCTACCGAAATATTTATTTTTTACTAAGGGTGATGCCCACATAAGCTCTATGCTTGTGTCAGGGTGATGGAAAGAATGAATGGTACAGCTTCAAGTGGATTCCGAACCATCGAGATGTGATTATGAAGCTTTTAAATTACATATATAGTAACTGAATTCGATCTGTATTCGATCTTGGAACCTTTGGATTATCAGACAGGCGCTTATCGCCCTCGGCTACGGACCACTCCAGTAAGAACGGCTAAAAAGGTCACCCATGCAATGGGAGTAGCAGGCGCACGTCTCTTATCCAATCTAGCGGTTACACTTGCTTTACTTTTTCCCAATACTTGTCCAAATTCCTAAACAAGGAGCCAGTTACTTAGAATAATTGTAGAAGTTCTGTAGGAAAGGGTTAAGGTTAACTCACACTAGACTTTCAAGTTTATCTTTAACAGGGCCGTTGTTTCAATGCCTAGTCTGCTTTTTTCCTATCAACCTTATATTTTATGAAAAATACCATTACAGTTGTATCTAAACCCACAAGTGAGATTAATTTCTGAATAATCTTATGGAGCTTTTCATCGCATCTACATGAACACTCCCATCTATTCCTATGTGTTACAAAAAGTCACGAAGGTTCTATTTGCGCCCTAAAGTGTATGTCCGTGTGATAGTTTCAAGGTCATCCAAAGGTCATTCCAGTTCCATCTCCAATTTATTAATTCTTGCTTCATCTTTTTCTTCTGAATTTTACCTTTTAAAACACTCAGCTTCCTGCGGCTTCAATCACACACCAAATTCATTCTTGAGTTACACTCGAGAATATACAATAAAAAGGATTCTTCTCATCCGAAAAGTTGGGCTCAATTTTTCAAAAAAAATTGAGATTTTCGAAAAAATAACTAAACTTGCAGCGGCTGCGATCAGACTTCGGACCGTTTCGAGGCTAGTCCGGGACCGCACCTGTTTTGAAAATGTTCATAAAATGAAAAACATTTAATAGATTTCCGAGGTTTTCAGGGAGTTCAGCATGGGACAATATAAAGAGGAAGAATTTTATCGAAAACAGATAAAGTAGCTACTAGGCTAGGATATTGTTTGAGAAGTATATTTCATTAGTATTTGAATTTGAAAATCAAGTTGGGAAGTTTAAATTAGAGACGTTGAAAATTCTCTTTTATAGAAGGAACACATCAATATTCATATTCATTTATTAGATCAATAATACATTATCAAGGAAAGAAGAACTTGTGTTAGCCCAAAACTTCTTGTAAGCTATTGCCTACACTCACTTTTGTTATACAGTAAAACATACTCCTTAATCCACGTATTTATGTATGGACTACTACATAGATATACTGGAACACTGTTTCTATGTAGTGGAATCTTGGTTCGAAATTTGATCAACCTAATTCATGATAGCCTAGTACATTATTTATAAAAACAATAATTGAAAGCACTCATGGCTATTGTACAAGATTTAAAAAGTTGAGTCAAATATTCAACACAGTTATAGGCTACTCAATTTACTATACATCAGCGCACAAGCTCAGCTTTGCTGATGTATGGATTTCCTTATGAGTAACTTAATTTATTATTATTACAAGTGTATAATTTACTAAATTGTTAATGTGAGGAAATTTATTGTATTGTTGTGAATAAAATTGATTATAAATAAATTGATTGAATTTAGTTTAAAAACTTTATGCCGACGGTCACCCAATAAAACGTGGAAAATTAATATTCCTCAATATTAATTATTGAGAATTGGATTGACCGATTATATTAATATTTATCAAGTTATGATTTCAGGAACCACGAGATTCTTAAAAGAAACATACTTCTCAAACTCTCATTCTAATACAGAACACTAACAAGAGAAGAAGATCTATCTAACTTTTACAACTTCAAATTCTAACAACAAAATCACTTGAATCACTAAATTTCATCAATAAAATTTAATAATTTCGCTTATTTCAACATGCATAGTTCTTCACAACTACCAGACCAGCACATACTAATAGACAATCATGTTCACTTTTTCTAGACAAAAGCGACGATTCAGCATGAAGTATGGAACGATAACATATTTCAAATCATAAAAACTATCAATACTTTCTATTTTAAATCTAGTTTGAAATCTCTCGTCTTGAATTTGAGATTTAGATAACGAAAGGTGATCATTACACTCATATCGATGGTTGAAATAATAATTTAAACTACCTATCTCTATCAATCATTATTTGAAAATTAAATATAGTAAATTTCCTTTTTCTTCAATTTGTAATCTCTTGTCTTGTATTCGAGATTTGAATAGATTTATTCAGCAAATAGCAGTCAAGTACAATAGTCCTCTTATATTGATTCAAAGGTAAAATATTTATGAAAAACACTTTCAAATATACAAACATTGCCTAGTTTTCTAGATTTTTTCAATCAGCCTAGCATATAAATATTTTTTCCAATATTTCTTGAAATATTTGGATCATTTGTTTAGTATCCAATTATTCCTAATACAAAAGCACTAATTTGGGCTTGTCTATTAGTTTTCCACTATTAAAGCCTTCTTATTTTATGGAGTTTTGATAATTACCGTAAACCATACAACATCATTCAGTATTGAACTGAAAATCGAAGAATATTTTCAATAAAAGTTGGAAAATAAAATATTGAGTGTTGAGACAATATACAATGAATTGAAAAATCTACAAAAGTGACAGATTTAGAAGAATAACAAATAATTACCATAAAAGAGTACGTATTGTGATGAACTTAGGATAATTCACACACAAAATAAAGGGTGGAATTTATGACAATCAATGCCTACTAGAATAGGTTACAAGAGAATAAAATGTATTCAAATACAGGAAAGACAGTCGTGGAAGAATAATATAAAATAATATAATAAAACTGATTTAGCATCTACATAATATTATGTATTTAGTATCTACATAATGTATATGCTGATCAATAAACAAATCCCAGACTAAAGTCTAGAACTTATCTTCTTCCTGATTCCAATAAATGATCTGTTTCCAATCTTGTTAATTTTTAATCCTCCTAAGTATTTTTTTAAACAATCTAGACTCCGTAGAAGTTTTTAAAACCTCTCTGTACACTTCTCATTAATCTTTAAGTTCTATTCTACATCTACACTCCCATCACTTTGTATTGTAGAAATTATCTTCTTGGTCATGACAAACTAAAGGTGACACTGTATGGATGCATCAATGTTGGCAACACTTGCATTAAAAATTTGAATAGTAATGTTTATATCAATAAAGCAGCGTCCAAACGCTGCAATAAATTGTATTAACTTATCGCAGACTAGCCATCCATTGGAACCGTTTTTTGTCAGAAAGCGACCGATCATCCGAAATGCTAACATTGAATCAAATGCCAGCTGTTCGAACATTGAACGCATTCTGACAAAAACGGTTCCAATGCATGGCTAGTCTGCGAGGAGTTGATACAATTATTTAATCGAAGCGTTTGGGCGATGCTTTATTGATATTACTATTGAAATTTTTAGTTCAAATGTGTTAATGGACTTTATGTCTGTGAGCTTTTATTTTATTATGTATGTGAATAAATGAATGAACACTGTTAGACAGATCTAAGTTAGCGAACCTGCGTCCTGCGTCTCTTAAGTGTGTCCGAAAACTTATTCTGTATCTTCCAGAACAATTTTAGAAAAGAAAGATGATGGGAGGTAGGTAAGAATAGGAATAAATGTTGGCAACACATTTGCACTGAAACTTTCAATACTAATATCAATAAAGCCTGGTTTTCATTAGTAGAGTTAGTGGTAGAGTTCCCTGGGCAAGTACTAACTATCTTGTGAACTCTCCCAATGGAAACGTTCATAGAAGAGTAGAGTCATGGTAGAGTACTTGTTTTCAAGTACCAAGTGAGTAGAGTTAGTACGGTAGAGTTAGTATGCTAGTTACTCTACCACTAACTCTACTAATGAAAACCAGGCTTAAGGCTTGTACTGGACTTTACATCTGAGAGCTTGTATATGTATATCCAAATGGAAACATTTTGTCCGAAAACTTATCCTATATCTTCCAGAACAATTTTATAAAAGAAAGATAATGGGAGGTAGGTAAGAATAAAAATAAATGATGGCAACACATTTGCACTGAAACTTTCAATACTAATATCAATAAGGCAGCTCGTACACCGGAGCAATAAGCAATAGGCAATCAGCAACATTTGGATCATATGATCATCTACTCTATAGAAACAAATAGTCCAATGCACACCTAAAGCAGCTGTTTCAGTGTGCATTGAACTATTGGTTTGTATAGAGTAGACAATCATATGATCCATATGTTGCTAGTTGCCTATTGCTTATTGCTCCGGTGTACGAGCCCACTAAGGCTTGTACTGGACTTGATGTCTGTGATCTTTTATTTGTATGAAAATAAAAAAATTAACACAGATCTAAGTTAGCGTACCTGCGTCTCCTGATTGACACATTGTGTCCGAAACATCCCCTGGGAACGAGGACCATGCGGGCATTGCCCTGGGCCGGGCGCGAGCCGCCGTGACACATCAGAATGGCCAAATGCGCCGCATAGCCTTCGGTCAGCACAGTCGACTGCGAATGGTGTTTCTTGCTCACTTTGCCCACTATGAATATCTGTTTCGGCTTCAGTCCAATGGAGGTGTACACACTGATATCCTTCGAACTGCCATAGGCGGCGTGGATTATTACCCCATGCTCCTGGAGGATAATAAAAAATATAAACATTAACTTTATGTGTAGTAGTGAAGGTGATGTTGTGGTATAGTCTGGCAACAGACAAAAAACCTTCGCGCATCGTATCACTAAAGTGATACAGTATCACATAGTACCACTACTCTAGTGAGTGAGCGAGATAAACTGCTGCATTGCATAACGTGCGCTCTCTCTGCGCACTAGAGTTCTTATTTTGAAGGCTTTTTTGTCTGTTGCCAGACTATAGTTATCCATACTGAATTAGAAGACTTGATGTTGTCAAAACCTTCTTATTCAGTATATATAGGCCTACATTAATTATTGAAACTGGGAGATCGACACTATGAAAATCAGTTTTGACCTTAGTCCAATAAAGGTATACATGCTTTTATCCTTTGACTCCGCATGCTACTACACAAAACAAAAAAGAGAAAAGTTGATGGATTGGAAACAAAAGATTGATTAAATCAAAATGAGATTAAATTAAATTAAGATGGAAATTGAGTTAAGATGGATTGAATTGCATGAGAGCACAACTAGACAATCAAATACTAATCGAAGATTCAGATGTAGCAAATATTTTTCTAGATTTGTTGATTAAAATCTTACACAAGTATAATCATATTCTTTTAATTTGACGCTCAGCATTAAATAGATAGAGATATTATTTCTTGACGTTGCTAAGACCGTAGAGTACGATTACAAAGAAATAATATCTCTCTATCTATCTAATGCCAAGCGTCAATTAAATTAAATTAATCTGATTATATCTATCACATATTATGTATCCAAATTTATCCACATAAAGCATCATTGATTACAGTTTCTTACGTTGAAAATGGTAGATATGAAAATGTGGAATTCAATAGGGTTGATCATACTAATAAAATAACAAATATGTAGTAATGAAGCTTCTACTAGGAAAAGACGTGATACAATGATTAAAAGGTCATTTGTATGAAAAAAATTAAAATCATCTTATACGATATCACATTAACTGACGGCTTTAGTGTGCTGGCGGTGTTTCATAAATTCATTAACAACAAATTTCATCTTCACCAGCAAAATAATAGAATTTTTTTAGCGATTCTGTGATAGAAGTTGCTAGATGTCTAACTAATCGGATTAACTCCGATGTAAACGCAGCTTAACTATAATGGAGCAAATTAGAATTTTGAATACACTTCAACGAATGGCTTTGAACATTCTTGTTGATTACCTGAATGAGATTCTTGAGATAGACAGCCTTATGTCCCAGTGGATCGGTGGATAGGCCGTCAGCGAACGAGACCAAGCCGTGGGGAAAGTTATGCTGTGACAGCCAAGACAGAACCCTCGCTTGTTGCATATCGGGACGACCTGTGATGTAGATTATCAGGTAGCCCAGTTCTTGCCAATGCCTGTACATTGAAAAAAAGAGATAAAATAAAACACTAAAGCCTGGTTTTCATTAGTAGAGTTACTGGTCGAGTAACTGGCATACTAACTCTACCGAGCTAACTCTACTCTACTTACTTGGTCGAGTTAAGCCTGGTTTCCATTAGTAGAGTTGGTGGTAGAGTAACTAGCATACTAACTCTACCGAACTAACTCTACTCTACTTGGTACTTAAAAACAAGTACTCTACCATCACTCTACTCTACTATGAACGTTTTCATTGGGAGAGTTCACAAAATAGTTAGTACTCGCCCAGGGAACTCTACCACTAACTCTACTAATGAAAACCAGGCTTAACTGTTTTCACTACAATTGAGGATAGTAGGTCAAGTGTGTTGTCTAGTGAACAGATCTAACCTTAAAATGTCTCTACTCTACTAGCTCGAGACTGTTTTCATTAGGATAGTGGTGGTAGAGTAGAGTGAGAAGCGGTGATGGGGGAAGGCAAGTGGTAGAGTACTATCCCACGGTGCTATCCCACTTTACTCTACTAAAAACAAGTACTCTACCATGACTCTATTATGAACGTTTTCATTGTGAGAGTTCACAAGATAGTTAGCACTTGCCCAGGGAACTCTACCACTAACTCTACTAATGGAAACCAGGCTTAAAAGATATTGTCAATTCCAATATCAATAAGACTTCTATAAAAAAATTAGTTAAATTATCTATATGAATAAAATATTATTTCATCGAATACAAAAGAGAGCACCCAAATACACGGCTTCATTTAATAGTTGTCGGCCGGGAGATATTATATCAACTTTATTATGGAAAAAATCTAAAAATACTCTTGTCTGTCATCTACTGTGATGTTATGCCTAGCTTTGCCTTCTGTCTTAGGCTAGGCGTACACCGGTTAGCCAAGACAATACAAGACGAGATTAGTCACAGTAATTCACATAGTTCCTTATGAAGCAGCACACACTGATGCAATGACTAATCGGTGTGTGTTGCTTCGTAAGGAATATGTGAAGTACTGTGACTAATCTCGTCTTGTCTTGTCTTGACTAACCGGTGTATGCCTAGCCTTGGGAGAGTGCAAAAGCAGTCCATTCGAAAAACATAGCAGCTGAGATTACAATGTAATTCTAGTAAGAAACAGTCATATGCTTTTGAAATCAATGGAAACAGGCAAGTGTGTAGGTGCGTCTGTGCATCATCAGAACACTTTTCAACATGAACTCCCGTGAGTTCATGTGAGATGTTCTGATGATGTAGCACAGCACTGCGAAATGATCACAATAACACAATAATTTGTGAGTACAATCTTACTTTTTATGCCATTATTAGTGTCTGTATTTGTTCAAGTGAGAAAAGAAGATAGATCCTCAACAGTTTATATAATTGGTTGATTCAGCTGCCTTCCTAAGATAATCTAAAAATAGTGAAATGAATACAGTCAAAGAATATACAGTGATAATTGACGCTTGGTAATTGAAAGTTAATTTGATGCTTGGCATTAGATAGATAGAGAGATATCATTTCTTGACGTAGCTGATGACCGTAGAGTACAATGGCAAAGAATGATATCTATCTATCTATAATGCCAAGCGTCCAATTAAATGAATGTCACTGTAGGTACAGTATTGGGGTTGAACAATCGATTCGGTTATTATTATAGATTTCTGAACAGATCCAAATGTCCATATCAAATCCTAAAAATCTAGAACATTGTAGCATGCAATATGTTAGCATAATTTGCATAATTACCTGACAATGTCAACGGCACCAGCCCTGACCTTGGGATCCCGTCCCGTGACTGACATGCTAGCCGTGAACGAGCCGTCAATGCTGAACACGACGCATTCGGTACGTGGCGGCACCACGGCCAATGAAAAGTCCACCGATGTGTGATCTCCTCTGCAAAAATAAATAGATCATTATCAAATATACCTGTACCTATATTTGTATATCTGTATTTATGTATCTACATTTGTACCTATCGGCCCTATCTATATACCTAATTATAGATATTATCAGCTATATTGTACCTGTTAAAGCAGCACAGAAAGTATGGGACTATCAAACTGAGTGAAAGAAAGATAATGGAATAAATTCCCACAGAGATCAAGAATAATGAAATATAATAAAATGATGAAATATTGAAATATCTATTGAAATAATGAAGAATAATGAAATATTGAAAGACAATGGAATAGAATTCCCACAGAGATGAAGAATCAATAACATGTTGAAAAGTAAAGTTTTCAAAAAGATGATATTATTCGAAAGATTGAATAATAAGAAAATTTATTAGAAGAAGATGAAGAATAATTAATAAAATGTTGGAAAGTGAAGTTTTCAAAAGACTAATTCTTCAGAAATAACATCATTAAATCTTCAATATTAAATTTTGTGCCAATTTCTACACAAACTTTTGAAATTATTCTGATAAGTAGCCTACAACTAACCCTAGCAGTATTAGTAACTCTTTGTAAAACATCTTTTCAACATTTTTCATTTTATTTTTGTACGAAGATAAATTTCCTCTCTCGAAAACGATACATTCCTCAAGACGTCAAATCTGCGAACAAGTAGAAACCAATCTGAAAAAACAAACAATTCAAAACACAAGTCTCTTCAAGGACTTATTCTCTTTGGTTTGATGAGAAAAAAAACACTTAAAGGCTAGTGTTCTCAGTCACAGTTGCACAAAGGTCTGTCAAGCTTAATTTCATAATTTTAATTCTAATAAGTAAACAAAAATCAACTTTTATCTACTTCTGTGCAACCGGTCCTTGAAGAGTTACATTACACTTTTTATCTCATCTTTAATGTGATTGAGTGGAAGTGTAAAAATAAGAGAAGAGCTAAAACTAGTTATATTATTTTATATTATTACTAATAATTAGTAAAATTGATTACCTGACAACCATTTTGACAGGATACATTCCATATGTTAATGTCCGATCATCCGGTATGTTGTAAGTGATCCTTCCGGTCTTATCTGTCACTTCGGTTGAGAACAGAGTCCACTCTCCGCCTGTCGAGTCTTTCATTATGTGAATGTCGACTTTTTCACCTGAAAAAAACGCAAGAAAAAGATTCCGAGTGATACAGAGAGAGAAAATAAGCCCGGTGGTTCGAAACCCACCTTATATGATAATAATTCATAATGATTATTATCATATAATGATTAATTTGATATCAGTTATCGATGAAGTATTTTTCACAAACTTAGTGGAACAAACATTCATAAGTAGATAATTTTACTGACAATTCCATGATTAGAATAATATTACGGAGAGAACAAAGATAATAAGGTAAGGTAATACGGTATAAGGTATAATAAGGTGTAAGGTAATACCTGTTAGTGTAATCATGTCGAGTGGGCCATACATGAAGCGAGCAATCAATGTCTGAGGCGCCCCTTCTCTAACTATGACGTCATTCGCCCTATGATTGGCAGCTACATTCTACAAAAAAAGAGAGAGATAAAACAGACAATAAACAACTTGAAACATATAATAATGAAATATACAAGGATATTCAAGTTCATATAAAACAAAAATGTGAGCAAGACAACAGAGAGAGAAAATAAGCCCGGTGGTTCGGAACCCACCTAAAGCTGCAGGTCCATTCATATCTCATCATCATCCTTCCCATTACCCACGCTCAAGCTTAGAGCTAATGTGGGCATCATCCCTAGCAAAAAAAAAATAATGATAAGATTGGATCTGAAGATTGATATTAGTAAATAACTTACATGGTATATTCATTGAAAAGTTATAGTAGGTGAGGGCATCAGGAAGACCCAATTATCCACCTCATAACACAGAAAAATCATACGATTGAAAATAAAATCAAGTTTAAACTTGAATAATAAAATAAATTCATGATATCATATCAACATATCATAATGATTTATTACGAGTAGTAAATTGATTCGTTTTTTTGAAGTATATGAAATTGCGTTCGTTCCTTATAACTGTCTTTTCATGTTGGTGGGTCAATTTTTTTAATAATAGTTTTCTGGGGTACATTTTGGGTCTTCCTAATGCTGCTCTGATAATGTGATACTTCAAACAAAGAGTATTGAAAGATGAAAATCTTTGAAATCGAGACAAAATATCATACTTTTAGCTTGACGGATGTTCTCTTCCTGATCCATTTCTCGCGTGGTTGTCCCGGGTTGAAGCCACTCAGGTCTTTCTCCTCGCGGTCTGAGTTCGGTATGAAATCAAACCTTCCAAGCTGAAAGACAAACAATTCTCTGTCAAATTCACTTTATTTTCAGAAATTATTTATTTGTATAAAACCACGGCCATCCCTACGATGTGGTTCCACAAGAGATAGCTGTAATTAAACTGAACAGGCCTACAGCTAAAAGCACAAGACCAATACAAATTCAATTTATAATAATTCATAATAATTTACAGCACTAGAAGACAGAATACAAGATCTTAATCACATAGAACTTGAAAAATCGACAAATACAGATTAGAAACATTAAACTGAAATGGTAGTGATGAATCAATGAATACCAATATTCATGTACATAGAAATTAATTCAAAATGATTAATAATTTCAAGTTGTTTAATGATTGAAAGAAAAATTGTTTACCTGGCGAAGAATGAAAGCAATGACGTCAGACGACTCCCAGTAGCTAGCATGGAAGAGGTGGGGCAGAGCATTTGTGGGGAAATTGGCCAGGCCTTCCGGACAATACAGTGCATAGTCCAGTCTCTTGTTGCCCCACCATTTTTGCGTAACTGTTAACAGAGATCGAAATAAAAATGAGCAATGAAAAGTAATGAAAATGAGGCAAGAAAAGTAATCCTAATAATGTATTTAGTGCAAACTTTAGTCCTATTTGTCTAGTACCTAGTAGATTGTAATTTCATAGCAAATAAACTTTATTTGTTGATCGATTAAAATTTCCAACAGATTGAAATTGAAATTAATTTCATTTGTCTAGAAGTAGATTGTAATTTCATAGCTAATAGACTTTATTTGTTGATCGATTAAATTTTCAACAGATAATGATTGTTTTCAAGAGAATGTTACTAAATGACATGTAATGAATAGAATTGATCATTTATTTATTGTATTCAATAATAGAATAGAATATGTAATGATTGTTGTCAAAAGAATGTTTCTGAAAAGCCTAACATGTAATGAATTAGAACTAATTTTAATAGTTACTAATGTTCAATAGTGCAAAGCTTATAAGAATTCAGTAATAATTCTTACTGCATCATAGTAATGGTAGATCATACAGGGCATAATATTTCGATATTTGCCGTGTTCCTTTTGATAGCAATATGGCTTCCATCGTTGGGGAAACCCTTGGTTGGTCCATAACTTCGCCATCAAGGGAAATAACCCAATTTTCCCTTGATGGTGAATGATGTAGGTTATAGTTCGATTTCACTTTTCAGAATACAGTAGGCTATCCATTCAATTTTGAAAAAATGATTATTTTTATATCAAAGAGTCTTATGCCCGGTTTTTTAGTCGTTCAATGGACAGTTTATGGATCCAATAGCACTATTGAATCAATAACTATGTGTTTTCAAATGCAAAAAAAAGTTTATTGAACGACTGAAAAACCGGGCATTAAAGTACAGGCCTATAAAACTGAAACACAGTACAAAACCACTATTTGAATTTCGAGGAATAGGCTACTGCATTTTAACTGTAAATTTTGAGCACGAAATGCATATCAACTGCATGATTTAACGACTAGTTTTTAATTGTGGTACTCACGGGCATTGATGGTGTGTAGCGGCAGGGAGTCAATGACCCCAGACATGGTGCTCTGTATGCTGACTTCTGAGAGTCGCCTAAGGTGCAAAGCGGCCCCTGGTGTGGTTACGTTCAAGTTCTCCGAAAATAGTTGAGGGTTGGTTTGTACTGTTTCCACTAAAATACAAAGAAAAAATGCAGAACGGAACTTTGAAAATCTTCAGGAATGGCAGGGTACAAGTATGAAGGGTAGTCTCACTTTCATTTGAATTGCTTTACTTAATCGCTCAATAAATTCAAAATTCCATTGAAAAACCTTCATGCATATTTATAGAAAATAAGGCAAAAAGTCTTTGACTAATTTTGTAATTGCTTAAACTTGTTGTCTTGTATTGCGAACTGACAATGTTCTTGTATTAGGGAAGCGGGTTGGTCCCAGTGGTAGAGGCGAGGCTAATCGGTGAGATTAGATAAGAGACAGCGCCTACCACTCCCGTTATGTAACGGTGACCGGCTCCTCTAAATACAAAAATTTATAAGCTTCAAAATCACTTCCCGGTGGTTCAGAACCCACCTAAAGCTGTAGGTCCATTCATATCTCATCCTTCCCATTACCCACGCACAAGCTTAGAGCTTATGTGGGCATCATCCCTAGCAAAAAAAATTTTGTGTAAGTATTCTTGACAATAAGCTCTATTCTAAACTTGAGATACGAGATTTGAAAGTAAGACATTAGGCTAAATCATTCATATTAATTTGCTAGCTTTGACTAACTTTGCAATTGCTCTTGAACTCGTTGACTTATATAGCTAAATGTCCATGTATTTGTGTAAATAAACTCATAACTATAAGTTCTATTCTAAACTTGAGATACAACATAAGGAGGAACAGGATAGCAGAATAAGAGTCTGGAGAGTCTTACTTTCATAAGAACTGCTTTGTACTTCATGCATTTTATTTATGGATTTTCACTATTTTTTTCAACTGCTTGAACGTTTTGACTGATATTTACTTCTGACAATATCCATGTACTTGTAAAAATAAAATCAAGACAATAAATTCTTTTCTAAGCTTGAGCTACGAGATAATAAGGTACAGGATAGCAGGATGAGAGCCAACAGAATTGTTTCACTTCATGCATTTTATTTGCTGCTTTTGACTAATTTTCCATTGCTTGAACTCGTTAACTTACTGACAATATCTATTCTAAACTTGAGATACGATATTAGGAAGTAAGCCAACAGATAATTAGAACATAATGAATGAGAAGCCTGGAAGTTGTCGAAACCACAATATTTATCAAAATTATCAATTTCTGATATACTGGTCTCTGGATTTGTGATTTTGACTACGGTACTTCCGAAGTCTTCTTATTCAATATCCTTAATACTATCACAATAGCACCTTCACTACTACACAAAAAATACTTAGAACACTTCACAGACTGAGAGGAATTCAGTAGGTACAAGAATAAAAAATTAACTAATAACTCAAGAGAGAGTTGAGACCAAAGTTATGGAATATAAAGATTGAAAATGTCCATGAACTATTCATGAACTAAATTCAAGAGTTGAAGTTTTTGGCGTCTTTTCCCTGTTTCTCTTTCCTATTTGTATTTTTTCAATTGATCCAACAAAGATATAGAGTTATTAATAATGTTTTATAATAACAATTTCTTCTAAAGTCTTCATTCTAGTTAGAGTTTTTTATGGAGTCTTAGAATAGGATAAGGTCTCCATCCTACTTGACTTTTTGAATTTAATTCTAAATAATCTGCAATGTAAACTTACAAAGATGGTAGGGTTGTCCGTTGCCCAGGGGGTATTTCTGGTGCCGGGGTATATTGACAGGGGGCAGAATTGAGAACCTGGCTGATATGAGGGGCTCCATTCTGGACGCCACTGGATCAGTCGGGTGGAACAGATTGTAGACTTGCTGAATGTTCGGCTTTACTATTGGATCTAGAAAATAAAAATACAAGATGTTGGAAAAATAATGATTTGAACTGGATAAGTTGACGATAAATAAACATGAAGAAAGACTAGAAAATGAATATTGAGAAAATGATGATGATTTAGAGTTGATAAGTTGACGATAAATAAACATGAAAGTAAACTAGAAAATGAATTGAGAAAATGATGATAATTTAAAGTTGATAAGTTGACGATAAACATGGAAGTAAACTGGAAAATAAATTGAGAAGATAATGATAATTTGAAGTTGATAAGTTGATAATATAAAAATGAAAGTTGGTAGTATAAATTTGAAAAATCTATGTTAAATTCACTGTAATTATGCACCCCTTGAAGAAAATCTATTGTTCCTTTAAAAGAACTACTTCCATTCTAAATGAGTATAAATTACTTTGAAAATCGTCTCTATTATCTCATAAATTGGTTCAAATTCTCTGATCTAGTGAAGTGCGATGCATTGCTTTTGGTTTTCTTCTTTTTGTACTAAAAGTGTTAACAATTTTAATAACACTTGTAATGGACTTTATGTGAACTTATCTGTGAGTAATTTGAATTTGAGCTTTTCCATGTATAAAATGAACAAATAAATAAATAAACTTACTATTTTTCTCGTCAGGACAAGCGATTTTCCTGTAGGCTAACACCATCGGCAGAGGAGTGCCGAACATGAACAGTTCGCTCACTTCAAAGTCCAATTTTATGTCTTTTCCTTCACTGTAAGAGAAAAATAACATAAAAATTACTGCATAGTCTATGGAATAATTTAATCAATGTCAATAACTTGATGAAATGGTTAGCTTGTGATAGTTTAGTTTAATGAATACCAACAACTTAATTAATACATAAATAGTAAATAAACGATTTATTTTCCAAAAACCAATATCACTACAAATACAAATTCACAAACATTTACAAAATATCAGAAATGGTTAGATATCCTATGTTTGACTTCATGATTAATAATGCAAATTCATATATTCCATTCAAGCAAAAGCGAATTTTTATCAGTATGCCTACTTTCTAGGCATGATAGCATTTTTTAGAATAATTAGCCAAAAAATTGAAAGAACTCTACCTTGTTGATGAAGACCGCCTGCGAGGTTGAGGAGCTAGGAGATGCTTCATCATATCACTATAATCTTGTTGGCCAATATTTCTCTCATCTGAAATAAAACAGATATCACATACAAAAATCTAATATTAAAAGGAATTCCATGGAAACAATTCGAGTTACATTTTGAAGTATAAAATCATTCAACAGTAAGGAGAAGTATTACAACAAATACAGAATTTTGCATTTAATAAAAAATTTATGAAAATTTCAAATAGTTTCATAGTTTTGTATTTTTTATAATTCTGAGGCAATAAAAGATGAATTCTTACCAGATGCAACTTCCACATCAATAGCGATATTGTTCTCAGTTTCAATTTTCGGGTCAGGAGTTTTGCAAAGGATATCGTAGGCCAGGATTGAGCCGACTGAATCACCTGTTGAGAAAAAAATAAACGTAAAGATAGTTTTATGTCTTATTGATAGTTTCAGTTTTATCAAATTTTAATTACAATTGAATTTAAAATGGTACTTGGAAGAAAGTTATTGGGGACAACAAAAGTTCATAAAACTTTAACAGTTCATTGTGACCTATTTTGGTATTTCCCAACAATATTTTCTGCCTAATCATTTGTATTATCAATCTAATTGAGCAACAATGCATAGTGCATGAAAATATTCAAAAACGTTTTGTTTACATGTGTATGACTGTATTAAATATTAGGCTAGGCGTTCACCGATTAGTCAAGACGAGATTAGTCACGTTTAGTCACAGTAATTCACATAGCTGCTTATGAAGCAACACACACCGATTAGTCATTGCATCGGTATGTGCTGCTTCATAAGCAACTATGTGAATTTCTGTGACTAAACGTGACTAATCTCGTCTTGACTAACCGGTGAACGCCTAGCCTTATTATCATTCTACTGATGAAAATATAATTATTTATATTGTGATATTATTTTATAGTCAATAAAATATTCTATTCTAATTATATCTTATGGTCAATAAAATATTCTATTCTAATTAAATTGCCAAAGCAAGATAGTATGCGTGACAATGGGAACACGCTGTATTTCTAAAGTTGATATAATTTTAAAATATTTATATCATATTGAAGAGCAACTACAATTATGTAGTTCATATTGTTTAATAGCAATCCGATTCTTGTAGTGCTTTGAGAAGCTTGTAAGCTGATGTTAATTGTTGTATATGTAAGACGGGAAAAGAATGATTTTCGATTTGATTCGTTTTCTATTAAACCAGCATACAAATCATCATCATCATCATCATCTTTATTTATACAGACAACAAATTTTGCACTTTCTTTTACATACAGTACAATAGAGTTAATACAATAAAGTACAATAAAGGTATTAAGAAATTAAAACTAATTTACTGTTATTGCAAAGAATAAATAAAACAATTTTTATAGATCTGTATACTACACTCCAGCATAAGCCAAAAGCTTGTGCGCTGGAGCGGAGTTCTTTGAAATATACAAAGATCGAAAGAAAAACCTCTACAAATTAAAACACAAAAAGAAACTGCTCTCTAGTAGCATGTAGCATTCAGCACACCGGAAGTTGAAATATTCAACGTTGATGACAATTCGGCAAACCAGCCAAAATAATGTACAAAATATAGCAAGGATTACAATCTACAATCAGGTCCAACCATAATAATCCTTAAATAAAAATTGTTTCTGAAAATTCGTTATTCCTCACCCATTCGTCCACCTCACTTAGGGCCGGTTTCTCCAACGTCAGTTAAACCAATTTTTAGTTTAAACTTGGGTTTTACCACTCACTAGAAACTTCTTTATCAGAAAGACCGATGTTCGAACAGCTGACCATTTGATTCAATGTTATAGCAGGATCCAATTCAACTTGTCAGAAATCAGCTGTTTCAAAGAACAATATCACAATACTTAACCTACAAATGCTGAATCTCGCAGATTATTGAAAAGGTCTTTTAAAAAGTTATTCTTTGAAACGTGTTCTTTAAAAAGGTCTTTTAAAGACTTTAAAGGTTCTTTAGACTTCCAAGCCTTTTGATTATTGTGTCGGAAACACTGTTTAATTATTACCGAAACAGCTCATTTCTGACAAGTTAAAAGGATCGTGCTATAGTTGGAACGATAAGTTTAACAAACTTGGTTAAGTTTGTTTAACAAACTTATCGTAGCGTCTAGACCGGGCTTTAGACGGGATATAGAATGATTTTTGATTTGATTCGTCTTCTATTCAACCAGCATACAAATCAAACACAATATCTTTCCACCACAACCTATAACCGCGCTTGTTCAACTAACCGACAAAGTAGACCTGTCCGCCGAAGCCTTGTCCCTCGGCCGACTTGACGAACTCGGCGTAGACGGCGTTGGCGGCGTGCGCGGTGCGGCCGAGCGCCTCCTGGTAGTCGGGCGCCACCGACGCCAGCACCGGAATGGCGCCGATCGGAATCGAGTCATGTGTCACGTGCGGCTGCTCGTTGCACGACGGCGACACGTCGAAACTGTACGGGCTCAGGCTGCAACACCAACCACAACACAACATTCACTTTCTGACAGTATGCTACAACTCTTATGCAAATATCAAGTCCTTATCATTTTCATAATGATGCAGTACAATCAGTTGCGCATCCAGGAATTCATTTTTGTTTAAATTCAATTCAATCTTTATTGCCAAAAAGAAAAAAAATACACTAAGTAGATTTACTCGAGTATATTACTCGATTTTCAATGCTCAGGGCATCATCTTCAGTGGTTGAGCCTATAAACTGAAGATGATGCCCTGAGCATTGAAAATCGAGTATGGTTTTTTAGTTGTAAATACTGTGGAATAGACAAAATTTTGTTTTTTATTCTTTCACCGAATATGGAGAAGTTTCACAACATCTCTGAACAAAGTGTGTGTGTTACACTGTAGATTATAATTGGAAACAATGTAAATAATATACAAACTTAAAACTATGATGAATTTCACAAGAACAAATAAGAATTCTTGGCATAGGAAACTCCTGTCCGCTAGATTTAATGAGCCAAGCGATCTTTTTTTTTTGAGGGAGATGCCCACATGAGCTCTAGGCTTGTGCGTGGGTAATGAGAGGGGTGATGATGAGAGATGACGACTGTTTTTAGGCAGTCGGGACCGACGGCTTTTCGTCTCCTCCGAAAGACGGGAGTGGCCGTTTCTGTCAAAATCCGTTCCGGCAACTGTATTCGATCTTGGAACCTTTGGATTATCAGACAGGCGCTCATCGCCCTCGGCTACGGACCACTCCACATTGGTTTGAGTACTTTTTCCAAGCTTGTTTCGTTTGATTCAATCTTGGTTGAAGTTTGTTTTGAGCTGGTCTGATTACATCGCGAGTCATTCATATTGATATCGACCTTTCATCTTCTAAAAATGGTAACATGTACAAAATTTATTATTATTTAGAGTAGATTATTATTCAAGTTCAATTTCACTTTATTGCCAAAAATTGAAACAAATTGAAACAAGTTGAATAAAAATTATTGCCAGCTCATTATTATAGAATTTTAATCAATTAGAATAATTTTTCTTGTAAAGGCCTATATTATGAGACATGATTGTTGATGTGCCGTTAAGTGTAGGCCTAATATGTATATACTGCTGTTAACAGTAAAATTGTTTCCTTCAAGTATGGTTCAAAATGGTTTCAAGCTCGATTAAAACTTTGTTCGAGCTTGTTTCTTTGTGAAGCAATAATAAGATTTTCTGTACCTAAAATGCTAATAACAACCCTGAATTAAATGAATAAATTTCCTTCAAAAACTGAAATCTAAGAATACATTCATAAAATAATTTTAATGTGAATGACTCGAAAAACCTAACTTCTAGCATGTGAGGACTAGATAGTGAGTACCCAGTCTAAAAAGGACTTAAGAATTAACAATGATAAGGTTACAAATAATTTATTCTATAGAATAACATTTTTAAGTCCTTCCACCAAGTAAAATTTTACCCAGTATTTATGTGTACATTAATGTATTTTCTGATTAACCAACTGTATAACCTAATTTTGAATACTTCAAATGAATGGTTACAAATGATAAGGTTACAATTGAAATCTATTCTGTAGAATAACATTTTTAAATTCTAAAAGTCCTCTCACTCAGTAGAATTTTAAACAGTATATTCATGTATACATTGAAGTATTTCTTGATTAACCAACTGTAGAACCTACTTCTGAATATTTTAAATGAACTTCTATCCAATCTTCATGGAAAAGTTTCACTCCAACATCATAACTATAGCTATCCTGTAACCTACTTAGTGTACTTAGACCGGTTAGTCAAGACAAGACAAGACAAGACAAGATTAGTCACGTTTAGTCACAGTAATTCACATAGTTTTGCTTATGAAGCAGCACACACCGATTAATCATTGCATCAGTGTGTGCTGCTTCATAAGCAGCTATGTGAATTACTGTGACTAAACGTGACTAATTTCGTCTTGTTTTGTCTTGGCTAACCGGTGTACGCCTAGCCTAATAATATCCGTTAAAATTCAAATTGCAAAAGCCTTACCTTGAGAGTATACTCAAGCCATCACTGCAAATGGACGGACAAGAGACAAGGCGAATGGCGATTCGGCCCACCAGACTCGGATAGTGCATGCGCATCACGCACTCGAATGCTCCACGGAACGTTGTGATATCAGACGTTTTCGCAGTCAGATCAACCTGCACAAATGCACAAAATGACACATTTTCAAATTTCTACTTCACAACAAAGAGCCGGAAGATAAAAAAATTTGATTTTCAGATTGCTGACCCTGACCCATATAGATAGTAGGCCAATGAGGAAACGATCAGACGTTGCCAGTCTACTATACTCCGAACACTGACAAAAGAACCTCCAGAATAAGAACTCTACTGCACAGAGAGAGCGCACGTTATAAAGTTATGCAGTTTATCTCACTCGCTCACTAGAGTAGCGGTACTATGTGATACTGTATCACTTCAGTGATAAAATGCGCGAAGGTTCTTTTGTCTGTTGTTCCATTATAGTTCTTGGTTTATTTCTAAAATTTCAGGAACAAAAACCTGTTTTTCTTTTTAAAAAATTGTGATATAGTTGAAATTAGAGTATTATAGTATTCATTCTCATAAATTATTCATATATGATTCTCATAGGCTAAATGTGTCTAGTTGGTTGCAAGTCAACTGCAGATTTTTCGGTTCCCAGTCGACCTATTTATATGTAATATTTATGAGAATAAATTCTCATTATGATACCAAATAATCTAATGTCACTTAGTCTATAAACCATTTTCAAGAAAAAAAGTGTTACAGTACGTTAAATTTTAGAAAGAACCCTATAAACTAGTTGAATGAGTGCCTGTCAACATCTGACTGCTCCCTCATATACAGGGATTGGATGAGAATTGGAATTGATCAGGAATGAAACTGTCATTACCTGTCATTATCAACAATATTAACAATTGAGAACTCAATGAATTCTAATTATGATACCTAATAATATATCTATCTACCTTATGAGATACCTAATGATATCTTATTTACCAACCATTGTAAATCAACAATCAAATTGTCTTCTTCTTCTTCACTTCAAGGATTAGGTTTATTGAATAACCTGTTCCGGTACCCATCTTTTCCTCGGTCTTCCTACATCTCTTTTCCCAGTAGGCGCATAATATAATCAAATTGTATTGCAAAAAAATTTGCCAACCTGCGGATCGAGTACACTGCCTCCATGCAAGACTAGCAGCAGAGAGGTGATGGTGCACTGGTTCTGCGCATGCGCCGAGGTGGGCGAGCCGGGACAGGAGCTGAGGTCGATGCTGCGGCCCTGTGCGGCGCCGCTGCGGTCCGCGCTGCGCTCGCTGGTCGCCCGCTTCAGGAACGACGGCGAAAATATGCTGTCGTCAGGAGAAGCTGAGAAGACACAGATACGAATGCATTGAGTGCTCTAGAAACTACACACACTATAATTATAATCAATAAATATCAGTCTCGCTGATTATAACCGGAGAGAAGCTATACTCTCTAGTACTATAATCTATATAAGCTATACTCTATACAGGGTGTTTCAAAAAGGACTTTACAACTTTGAAAATGCATACAATTTTTTTAAAGAGATATAGAGCTGGATTTGGTCTTGTTTTAACAGAAAACACTTCAAGTTTTGATTGACATATTATGGAAGTGCAGAATCTCGCTCTAGCAAGCGCTAGCGGCTCCTACGTTAAATATGACTGTCTTCACTGGACTCGAGCGTGCTAGCTGGCTTGAAGAATAATCAAAGTCGGCAAGAAACTGTCAACGTAATTTTTGTACCAAGTACAGTAAATGATACTCATAGTAGGTCTACAGTTCATGAATGGCATAGATTTTTGTAGTAACAGGGTGCTCAATAAAACATAAGAAATCATACCTCTAGGTTCACACATACGGTTTTTGGGCGGTTGCGGTTTGGGCGATTACCAGCGATTCCATCTGTGGGAGAGAGACAAGATTATGCCAGCTGTTTCTTTGTCTCTCTCCCACACACTAAACCGCTGGTAACCGCCCGCCTAAACCGCAACCGCCTGAAAACCATTCGTATGAACCTGCTCTAAGATCCATATTGTTGACGCGGGCGTCAATTTTTCTGCATTTTTGCGTCGATGACGTCGTACCAATCACAGAGCACTAAGAGTGCTTCCATAATATACTAGTCAAAACTTGATGTGTTTTCCTTTGAAACAACACCAGATCCAGTTGTATACCTTTATTTTAAAAAATTATATGCAATTTCAAAATTTTGAAGTTCTTTTTGAAACACCCTGTACTAATCTGTTCTCTGTGTTATAACGCCCTCAACGAGCGACCAAGCATACACACAAGTTTCTATTATTCACAAAAGTATTGCCATCACTAACTTTTATTGAATAGGCGATGTACCTACCCTGCTTATCAATTACAACAGTGGGAGACGTGGCATCTAAATCCTCTTCAGTCAGTAAATCCAATGAACTCCATTTGGCCAGCGAAATCGAGTCTTCTGAAAAACAACACAAATTTCATAATACTTGCATTCAGGAAATATTGTTTTCAAGAAAGAAAACATTTTACAATACATAATGAATGAATATTTATATTGAAAAAAATTACACATAGCACTGATAACTTCAATATTGATGAACAGGGAATAGGAATTCCTGATTAGATTGTTCTTTATAAAAAGGAATACGGGTCACTAAATTCAGTTCATATAACTTCAAAAGTTTGTTTCATGAAATAAAGTCCTTTGAGACCTTCATGTATACACATATGAATTTTCAAGATTATTGTCAAGTATACCTAGTATTCAGTCTAGGTTGAATCCGTCTTTTCCCTGTTTTACAGGACTTCTAAAGTTTCATGAAACATAAATTTGTTTATGCTGGAAACGGATGAAACAGTTCATTTTACACATATTTATCAACTGTCGTCAAATTATCAAGCTATGCTCTAATCGTTTATGATTCTTACAAGAATAAAATAACTTACACGATGTGCATATTGTTAATAAAACGGAGTCTAATTATTATGACAAAAATGATAAATAGAGGAGTTGAATCGAGCTAATGTCAAATAATTTTGAACTTTTGAGTTGAATTTAGAGTAGGATTACAGCAATACGTTATACCAAAGACAATAATTAGAATACTTATAGAATAATAATAGTTTCTTATCTTCTTTGGTTATACAAATTTCTTATACGGCAATCAACTTTGAAACTACCTACAACTTTAGTCTTGATGATATTACAAGTAATTACTTCAAATAATTAAGAACTATTTCGAATTGGGACTTACAAGGAACACAAACATTTTCAACATAACTACCTATCTTTATCAAATTAATATCAGATTTATTGTCAAAATGAATACAGGATTTTTTCTAAAAATTCTCAATATAAAAAAATGAAGCCTTACAAGGTTGTCAAATATTTTAGATTTTTACAGTTTTCTGTAACATTTCATTACAAAATACTTTGAAATTGATTCTCTTCAATCTACTACCTACAATGATGTTGTATGAGTATTCGTTGATTTTCTAGTCTATAGATTCTCAAGTTTTCTAATAACTTTTGTTACAAAAAAGGATTTATTCAACAATCAAACACCCACGAACAATAATGTACACTATTATCGTCTCTAATCTAAGTTTTGTTTTCTAAGGATGCATACCACCACATTCGAGGATACTAATCGACTAGTTTATCTACACTACTCTGCATTACACTAGTGTAATTTCACTACACTACACTCTGGGGGCTACTACAAGAGTTGTGTTTTGGGTGAGGGTTGAGGGTTGATAGGGGGTTTCGAAAAAAAATAGTAGAACTTCAAAACTATCATAAACATACCCTTAATAACAGGTATTGCAAACCCTGGTGAAAGAGATGCATTGACACGACAAAGACAGTAGACAGAGAGAGAAAAAGAGAAAGAAAAATAATTACAAAGAAGTTAAAGAGTGAGTTAGTTCGTTACTATACACTACGGAGCTTTACTCAGATCAAAGATTTTTGCCAGAATTCACTTATTTGAATAATAGCATTTGATAGTAAGGCATTTTAAGCCAAAAGTTGCATTCTTGAAAAACACTATGCCTTTAATAAATTAATTACAACATAATGAAATTATAACACAATACGAGTATTGTCTTTATCTTCTTAGGTAGTTTTATTAATATCAAAACTTGAGTTTCAATGCTCTTGGAATGATCATCAGTTGAATGTTAAGAATGTCTCAACATTCGACTGATGATGATGATGCCATGACCATTGAAACTTATATTAATTATTCATAAACTTATCAATTATTATTTAACTAATATTAAACTACCTAATTTTTGTTTGTCAATGGCTCAACAGCCCTATGTGGGCTTAGGCCTACCAGCTGGTTGCCAGTTTCACATCCACTTGACTGAATAAAACTACCTAAGTAGAAAAAGACAATATATTGTGTTATTATTTCTTTATGAAACAATATTCTACAACATTTCTGAAAGCAGTGTTCAATTACAAAATATTCTAATTTCTTGAATCACAATTTATGGACTATATCTTACACGTCAGCTGTTCAATTCAAAGAATAATATAAAGATTATATTTTGTTCAATTCAAGGGTATTGCATAGAAATAGAGTTGGTTGTGATATTATAATTTCAGGCCTTCAGACTAATTCAGGTACGAATTAGCACTTGTTTTCTTTATTCTAATTCAGGTACTTTTTTGAGTACAGTACCAAGATTGATCTTGATATTGTCAATCATTCTTTGTGATATATCTTTTAAGTCACCATTCTTTGAAATATATCCTCATCCTTATATCTTTTTAATTTTTTCAGGCAATAATTATATCAATGATCTGAGTTCAAGGTATTGAAACACATATTATAATACATAATGAATTTCATATCGCTAAGAGAACTCAGTAAGGTAACGTTCACTATAAATGGGAGATTATTCTGAGACTTTTCAACCAACTACAACTGGATTGAAATGTACAACTTTAGAATATCTTAAAGTACCATGCAGTGACACAGTTATTCATTTGCATTCATTGATAGATAGAAGGGTACTGATTACATAGAATAGGAAAACGTATTTTAGAATTTCTAGAAATGAATGTGTATCAATTTTTGAATAGGGTGATGATTGAAAATTGAAATTCAAGGTACTATGACAATTGTACAGGTTGCATCACAGAACAATAAGGAAATATATACAATTGTAATTATTAGAGTGAACATTATGATTAACTGAAAAGTACAAGGACTGCTGCTATATTTATCAAATAACACAACGAGAATAGAATATGCACAAAACAATTTGCTAGATATTGATTCAATGTTCAGAATAATTGTAAAAGATAATATAATTTATGTAAAGAATACTTTGAATAGCCAGTAGATTATAAAGAATAATATCGTATAAGCAGAATTTGAAACATTTACAACATAAAAAGATTCCATTTCAAAAATCAAGCAAAAAACATAGAAATGATCAAGGTAGAACTAGCGATAGAATTTATTAAGTATTCAATCAAATCTATTTAATTTTTATTATATTATGTTCATTTTATTTTCATTTTTGTACATGTATGTGTATGAGTGAATTGTTTGTTTTTTGCTAATAGAATTGATTGAATTTAAATTAATATTGAAGTATCAGGTGATAATGACAATAAAAGAAACAAATGAATAATGAATGTGGGTGTAATTTCAACTTACAGTATCTAGTATTGTCAAAAATGGCGAGATAAAATTCATTCTAGAAATAGCTTACTAAAGAATATAGTATCATTGGCATTGATTGAAGTGAAGATAAAGTAATTATATACATATAGAGCTGAAGAGTAATAGAAAATAAACGGATTTTAGAAGAGTATTCGTTCTGGTAAAAGTTATAGTTATCGATAATATAATAATAGAAATATATATTGAGATAACATAATATTAAGATAGAAGTATAAATTCAAGAAATGCATTGTTTAAGGAAAGCAATAAACTAGCCAGAATGAGAAACACGACACTGTGATGGAGGAATTTTAAGCGAAATTTCAATTTGGAGCGAAAAATACTCCAAGTATAATTTTATTAAAAGTCGTGGAAATAACAAATTTTAATTGTAACACAATACAAGAAGATTGTAACACTTGAAGAAAAAGAGTTTGATCTAGAGAGCCTGTATAATCACAGTTTGACAAATTAGTGGATGTGTTAAAAGTTTACCTTCAAGCCCATATATATGAATTACAAAATCTTGAAAAAGTATGGCAATTTTTTTTTTCAAAAACACTTTCCTGGTCTGTTTTACACTAATAGCCAAACTGTGATTATACAGCCTCTGTAGGCGGCCTAGCTCCTCGCCAGCTTTGTTAACTCAATTAAAAATTCGAGATAACAGATAGCAGAAGGAGAGGGAAAAAAAGAATTACCAAGACAATAATCGGACCAAATAAAAAAAAAACAACATTTGAATGCACCTTGTCAATCAAAAAATCGTCGCATAGATAAATTTCAGAAAACTCTTGAAAGTTCATTGAAACATACATAACAGCCAGCGAAAGGAAGGAGAACAAATAGAATAGCCAATATTCCTGAATTGAACTAAATTTATTTATTTATTTGGTCCAATAGAATTGCAAATAACAAAGTTGCAAAATGTGAACGCACCTTGACAGTCGAAGAACTCCTCCTCATCGCCGCTGGCTGCTGAGTCATCAGAATCGCGCACTATGCTCTCCATGCGCCAGCTGGCTGTGGCCAAGTCGAGGTTGTTGTTCAGCGCATGCGCACTGGACGGGGACAGCAGCTGCGCCTTGGAACTGCTACGCGACCAGGCGCGTTTACGCATGTCACCGCTTAGGCCCGATCTGCCGTGCATAAATAGATAGAAAATTGGAAATTCAGTTATAAATACAATTGCAGTGAAAATGAAGAAAGCTCCACTCACCTTTGGGCATGAAACATACCCAATTCATGATGGGTGTACCCATAGTAGTGTCCGATGGCAAGAAAATGGAATCTATCTATCTATCTATCTATCATAATTTGAAAGTTACATAAAGATTTCTCAACAGGTTGGCGGTAGATTCTACAAACAAGTCTACTGTATTGAAGATTATGCAGTGTCTACAAAAAAAGATCGTGTGCCTACTGAAATTCATAGATAGGTGTGGCGATCATGTAGAAAATTAGAGGAGAAATTGAGCTTTCTATTAATGTATAGAAATAACACATTAAATAATGTTTTACACAAAAAAATATGGGAAATTTTTTTAACGAGAGTCATTGTAAGATGGTCTACTCCACAGAGAGTATATATAAAGTATAATATACTTTATACTGTATAGACTTGTGTATAATATTATACACAAGTCTATACATAGTCTGATAATACAAGCTTTCCTGGTTCAATTGCTGTTGCTACAATAGAGTTTGACTACAGACTGCAACACCTGTCTTTCATAGGAGACGCTAAGCCGTCGGCTGCCTGAGAAGTAGTCGTCATTTCTCATTATCACCCACACACAAGCCCCACAGCTAATGTGGGCATCACCCTCGCAATAAAATGACTGCATGATCGTTATTTTCATCATATTCATACATTTTTTTGCTAGTGATGATGCCCACATGAGCTCTAAGCTTGTGAGTGGCTAATGGGAAAGATGATGATGAGAGATGAATGGACCTACAGCTTTTGGTGGGTTCCGAACCACCGGGAAGTGATTTTGAAGCTCATGAATTTTTGTACTTAGAGGAGCCGGTCACCGTTACAACGGGAGTGGCAGGCGCTGTCTCTTATCTAATCTCATCGATTATACTCACCTCTGCCACTGAGACAATCGCTTTCCTACTCTATTTCATCAAAAATACAATATGAAGAAAGAAAAAAGAGGCGTTAGCCCAAAACTTCTTCTAATCCAAAATTTAGTTGAGAAATATCCCAAGTTAGTAAATTTATGATCAACCTCATTCTGATATACTAACTAACCCTATTCTACTCACCTCATACTAATCTCGCCAACCCCCTCCCCTGCCGCTCTCCCTCCATCCGTCTCGCTTCCCCCTCCACCGCGCTGCTGCTGCTCTGACGTCATCTCAGGCTCGTTCTCGCTCTTCTCAATGCTGCCCAGCGTGGCGGCCAGACTTTTGCCAGCCGTGTTGCTATTGGTGGGCGTGGCCGAGCCTCCGCCAGCCAATGAGGAGGCTGCTTTGTCAGGGTCTTCAGAGTCGGGCTCGCCTGATTCGTCGCCGCCGCCTGGAAACGACCAATCAGAATTGAGCGAATGAAGGTTTTTATGGAGGGATGAAACGAAGAATTTGTATTAATGAGTCTAGAGACACTAGTAGCATGTGATGTGTACATGCCATGCAGATCTACACATCTAAAAGAGATGAGACTAAGGCCTATTAATGAGCCTAGAGACACTGGTAAATCATTTGGTGTGGGAATTTCACGCATACATATTTGAATAGGAAGATGAGGAGATAAAGGCTCATTTGGGTATCGCCCTCAAAAAAAGGCGGTAAGTTTTACTCTCGATAAAATTGAATCACTATTAACAATATGAAAGCAAAAAATTTTGAAATGAAAATTGTACACTGAGGCAAGATTACATGCTTGGGGTAGAGTGTGGGGTATCACCCCATTTGTCTTATTGGGTTTTCTAAAGTTGAGATCTAAGTCATAAAGATTTAGTTGCAAATTATAGCAATTGAATTGAATTTATACTTTATAATATGTTAAAAAATTGTCGGCAGTTGTATTTTGCTTGAGAAAAACGGAATCAGCAGAACGGAGTAAGGAAGATGCGATATTAGCTTTTTTGCCTAAGAGTTTCTATAATAATTAATTGAACGAAATTCCTAATCAATGCCATATAATATTCTGAAGACTTCTGCTACTGCAAATATTGACAACAGAATAATAGCTATAGTCTGGCAACAGACAAAAGAACCTTCGCGCATCGTATCACGAAGTGATAGGCTACAGTATGCGTGTCACATAGTACCACTACTCTAGTGAGCGAGTGAGATAAACTGCTGCATTGCATAACGTGCGCTCTCTCTGCGCAGTAGAGTTCTTATTTTGGAGGCTCTTTTGTCTGTTGCCAGACTATAGTAAGGAAATTCGATGAACGCTGCTGCACAAAAAACCAGGGTAGCTATTATTCTGTTATCGATATTTGCAGTAGCAGAAGTCTTCAGAATATTATATGGCATTAATTAGGAATTTCGTTCAATCAATTATTATGATTTAACAGCAACTGTATAGTTGCAATATCTTCTATAAGTTGTTATACTGTATATCAGTTTCTATAAGTTATTTGACTATATCCAATGTTGCTGAGTGGAGACGATTCAACTCAATGTGAGAATCATGAACGCTCAAAGTCCAACTACCTAAGGAATACTATCCCAATACTCGAGTCTGTTTCTCACAATATATTGAAAGTAAAATGTCCCGGAAATATTAAAGAATAACACAAAATTAAAATCAATAGGTAATAATAACTATGTCAAAAATATAATGTTCAACCTAAACGTTCAGCGTCCTGACTACTATCAAGTTACTTGAATCATACTCACCAGACATGGTCATTTTGAGCGCCTCCTGCGTTTGTCGTTCGATTTCTCTGATATCATCCATGGTGAGTCCATGCCACTCATCCTGCCAAGCCCACGCCTGTCTATGTGCACGCACCATTGTCTTTCTTAGCGCTGGAAATCAGTAACAAAGGTGAGAGAGAACATTTCAGACTAATCAATAGTCTCATAAAAAAATCAGAGATTAGAGAAGATAGGATAGAATTAGGATTCATTAATTTAAACCAGATTACAATTGAATTCTAGATTATGAAAATTGTGGATGAAAGTAATTAATCGAAGTTATGATTGAACAAAGCATAAACTTTGAAAATATCATACAATATGAAAGTGAGGTCCGATATGCTAAGTAGAAAAAATATAGAATAACTTACCAACATCGTGAATGAACTTTTCCAATTTGGTTTGCATGCCCCAATACCTGAACTCAACTCTGCACAACTTGTAGGCACACATGATCGACTTTCCATTGGCTAGGGGCATCTTTTTACCCTGTAAGTGAGAATATCAATATTTCAAAAACTCATTACAAAAAGATGAAAATTATAACAAAAATAGGGACGGAAACTTGAGATACTAGCGCTCAATTGAGAACAGAATTAACAGTTGGTTATCCCTAAAGCTACTTCATTATTGATTTTGAATGCAAACCAGTTTCTTTGTCTTTTCATGATTCAAATGCCAATTCTTGGTTTTCAACCAAACCTATTCGAAAGATACAAGTACAAAATATTCCAGTAACTCTTAAAATCAAGGACATGATGTTTTAGATAACTTCAGTTGTCATTTTCAGAGAAAATAAAAAATGATTTACAATATAAATATTCAATATCAAATGATAAACAATGTCAAATAAACAATTTGATCCTTTTACAATGCGCCTTCTAAAGGATCGAGGGATTGAGGGAGAACTGACGAATCTAACCTAAATACTTGTGTGTAGATTAACAATGTGCTGTTGAAATTGCTTCCAATCCAATCATAGAAAAAATTGAGAATAAGTAAATAATAGGCAGAAAAATCATGAATTGGTGGATGTAATTCAAATTCAAATAATTTTTATTTACAAAATTAATAAATTCAACAGCATAAATAAATATATTTGATTTCTATTTTAGAATCCTGTTCTGTTCGCATCATCCCATGAGCAAATAGCTATCACCAGTAAAATAGAATAGTAAATGAGAATAGATACTCTTTGCTTTGTAACAAAAAGCAAATGTATATAACAGGATTTCTTTTAAATTGTCCAAATATAGCTGATTGATGGCACGCTCGTTTTACTTATACATTAAATCCAGCTGTTTTCTAACAAATTAAAGAGACTCCTACTTCTCTTGCTTCCACAATACAGGTGAAGTGCCTTACGTGACCACTCACAGCGCCTCAACTCTAGCTAGAGTCTCAGTTCCTGTACGATATAAAATAAAATACTGCAGAGTGACGGATACTGTATTTTTTTCACTATATTTCTGATTTTACTGCAATATTTACCTTGCACTCATTCCAGTACTCGTCGAGCCAGTTCTCAGTGAGAGGTCCCCGCCGGGTTTTTTCAGACATATACAGCGAGGGGTCCTCTTCTCTGCAGTAATCGGCTCCATACAGCTGATCCTTGACAACGTCTATTAAATCTGTGAATAGATTGAGATTTGATGAGGATGATTGATTTTAATTCAGGTGATATAAAAAATGAACCTGCTATACGGTAAAATTTGCATTATTTGCTGTAGCCAACATTTTTTTGTTGTGGTGATGCCCACATGAGCTCTCAGCTTGCGCGTGGGTAATGGGAAAGATGATGATGAAAAATGAATGGACCTACAGCTTTAGGTGAGCTTCGAACCAACAGGAAGCGATTTTGATTCTCATGAATTACATTCAGCGGAAAAAGGTCTGAAGAGGTCACGATGGGGATAACAGGTGCAAGTCTCTTATCTAAGGCTATGCGTACACCGGTTAGTCAAGACAAGACGAGACGAGATTAGTCACGTGGTGTACTTGATGCGACGTTTGTACCTAGTGTCTGGTGCCTAGTGATTTGTACTGATTTAAATGTGAGCATACACACATGAGTAAGCACAACACGATACAAAACGACGCAGTAAAATAATGATTGATCGTCAATTTGATTAACAAGTTAAATCTCTCGTGTATCCTTTCTTTTTGGGATTTGTTATTTGATGCGAAAGGGTTTTGATTTGGATTGTAATTAAACTTTAATCACATCAAAAACATATATATATATATATATATATATATATATATATATATATATATATATATATATATATATATATATATATATATATATATATATATATATATATATATATATATATATATATATATATATATTTCTATACATATATGTAAGAAGTATGATATTATTTCTAGAGATATTTTAAAATCAAACTCACCGACTTGCCGATTCCTGAGATCGCTGCCGGACAATTTGAACACATTTTCCTGGTGGCCATTATCGGGGAAATAGTAGGTCTCGATTTCGAGTAGAAACTTCTCGACAAACGGACACGTGTAGCGAGTCTTGGTGTAGGGGTAGGCGTTCCATGCTTTCTCCTCAACGCTAAGCGCCGATTTCGGCAGAAGGCTTTTGAACCAGCCTGAAACACACACAGAGATCTCATTGAAATCGATATTAAGAGGTAGAAAATTATTGTAATTAGCCTTTAAATAGTCTATTCATATTAGAAAATTAAACTGTTAACCGCTCTGCAGGGGGGTAGATGTTGGATGGTAGATGACTGACACAGTTAATCAAGAAGATATTTTCAACATGTTTCATTATTATGGATGTAATGAATGATTGATCAGTTTGCTCATTGAAAGATGAATGTCGAATCATACGAAGAAGTACAATAATCAAATGATTGATGAACAAATCAATCTATCAACCGTTTATTCATTAATATACAAAGTAGAGTAAGGCTAGGCGTACACCGGTTAGTCAAGACAAGACAAGACGAGATTAGTCACGTTTGGTCACTATAATTCACATAGCTGCTTATGAAGCAACACACACCGATTAGTCATTGCATCGTGGGGTATTGTTAACAGCTATGGCAACTATGTAATGCAGCGGGCTAAACGTGACTAATATCATCTTGTCGTAATGTCTTGACTAACCGGCTCACATAACCTACTTCTTAACCACAGAACTGTCCTCTTCAAATTTACACAAACAGTCTAAATTCAGGTTATGTCATATCATCTTACTAATTCACCAATTTCCTCTTCGTAAACAAAAGTAGAACAATATTAGAATTTTCAAACAAGTTCGTATGTAACATTTTAATAAAAGATATTGAAGAATTCCTCCAAAGATTCTTTTACCTGAAAGAATGAAAACAATGCTGTCTATTCCACAATGATGTATTAGGCTAGGCGTACACCGGTTAGTCAAGACAAGACAAGACGAGATTAGGCACGATTCGTCACAGTACTTCACACTTGGTAACATGAAGCAACTCACCGATTCCCCAGTCATTGCATCGATTGTTAACGCTGCATCTTCGCCAAGCAACAATGGTGCAGCGACCGAACACAACAATATCGTCTTGTACTATGACAACTCGGTACACTAACCTGGAAACTCAAGACTTGCACCGCTTAAGGCCCTATCCCCATCGTGACCACGATGGGTTGAGTTGAGCTAAGACTTGTAAGTTCAACTCAAGTTCATATTTATAAATAAAAATATATGAATAATAGAAAAAACTTGTTGAAATTGTCAAACTCCACTTTAATAAACACAATGTTTACACCAGGACCATGGTTTCATGTTATACATAACACATCCTCAGCTGTACATCAGTATTATGTATAACCATCGTGTTATATATATCATGAATACATTTTTCTGGTGTAAGCATTGTGTTTATTGAGGTGGAGTTTGACAATTTCAAAAAGTTTGTTCTATGGAAAGATTCCACAACATCAATATTTGTTCTAAAAATTTCATCAATATATCAATAGTCTACCGGACGAATGAATGACAAAGTTTCATCTTCGACGAAATAATCTGGTATTAAAAATGAAATTTCCAGATAATTGCAATGTAATTGAGAAGTAGTTACCGGGGAGATGACTGCCGACATGGTATATCTTATGGGTGTACTGGCCATGGCCCCCCGGTCCATCCTCGTAGGGCTCATTGACTAGAATCTCGACTCCGCTTCCGGCGCCTTTACTCTCCTCTCGACTTTTCTTCTGCTCAACAAAATGGAAATGTGAACAAATTAGACCAGATACAGCAAGATTCAACGGAGAAAAACTAGAATCTTCATGAAGAATCTTTATGTGAAAGCATAGAGTAACTATACTTGTTATCTGTGGTGAAAGTAATTGAAGGCGCTGTATAGGCTACCCGCTTTGCACCCCTTTCGAGTATTGATCAGATTCATTTAATTTGACGCTTGGCAAATTGAGAGTGCTTTATCATGTTCAACTATGAGGCTAGGCGTACACCGGTTAGTCAAGACAAGACAAGACGAGATTAGTCACGTTTAGTCACAGTAATTCACATAGTTGCTTATGAAGCAACACACACCGATTAGTCATTGCATTGGTGTGTGCTGCTTCATAAGCAACTATGTGAATTACTGTGACTAAACGTGACTAATCTCGTCTTGTCTTGACTAACCGGTGTACGCCTAGCCTAAGAGTATACTATCAGACAAAAATATTATTCATGAGATCATTACTGATTTTTCTTCTTTGAACATCGATAATGAATCAAGCATATGTTATCAAAAATGTAATTTTTTCTTGAAACTGATGACTTCAATGGGAAACTACGATTTCAAACTTGAAAACTATGATTTTTTTCAAAATGAAACTGTTACAAGAAATTGCCTGAACAGTGTACACAAAACCTAGCAAAATTCGAAAATCGTAGATAACACCATTGTGACTTGTAATACGTAACATGAGGCTAGGCGTACACCGGTTAGTCAAGACAAGACAAGACAAGATTAGTCACGTTTAGTCAAAGTAATTCATTCACATAGTTGCTTATGAAACAACACACGCCGATTAGTCATTGCATTGGTGTGTGCTGCTTCATAAGCAACTATGTGAATTATTGTGACTAATCTCGTCTTGCCTTGTCTTGACTAACCGGTGTACGCCTAGCCTAACACTGAACATAATAATATATCGTAGTGAACAAGCCTTATACTGACAAGTACTTTGCACATAAATCATATCGACATGTACCATTCCTTGTACAAAATTAGCCTTCGAATACATCAAAAGCGTTTATGCAGTGTGTTTATACTGTTTATCTATCATTACGGCGCACAGTCGACTTTCAACATCGACTTTAATGGCTCTTGTCAAACAAACTGGAGTGAGTTTAAATGGCTGTTTAGATTGAGAATAAACACGAAAAAATGCTCAAATGAGATTGAAAACGCTGTTCCGCTGTGTAATGAACATGAAAAATTGTTCAAATAACTTTGACTGGTAACTTGGGTTGAATTGGCAAATTGTGTTGGTTCTAACAACTTGATGCTAGAAGATATTACTCTTGCTCATTTTTAACAACTTAGGCTAGGCGTACACCGGTTAGTCACGACAAGACAAGACGAGATTAGTCACGTTTAGTAACAGTAATTCACATAGTTCCTTATGAAGCAGCACACACTGATGCAATGTCTAATCGGTGTGTGTTGCTTCATAAGCAACAATGTGAAAAACTGTGACTGAACGTGACTAATCTCGTCTTGTCTTGTCTTGACTAACCGGTGTACGCCTAGCCTAATTTCTCTCTTGTGAAGACGAAAGTAATATTTTATATGATATAAATCCACATAAATAATCATAATTTGCGGTGTTACTATCACAGACTTGTTGAAACAATAGGTGGTTGCTATGGGATGTTAAAGCATTAGGCTAGGCGTACACCGTTTAGTCAAGACAAGACAAGACGAGATTAGTCACGTTTAGTCACAGTACTTCACATAGTTGCTTATGAAGCAACACGCACCGATTAGTCATTGCATCGGTGTGTGTTGCTTCATAAGCAGCTATGTGAATTACTGTGACTAAACGTGACTAGTCTTGTCTTGTCTTGACTAACCTATGTACAACCAGCCTTATCGGAAAAACTGAAACACAAACAGAATCTCACTGCAATATCCACTTTGCAAAGTATGATGTTATTCGCTGAGACGTAGGAACGGTTATGAAATTGAGGCTTTTCATTGGCTTAGACTAAACACTCCCACAAGTACAAGCTAACTATCATATTATTCAAGAATGGTTCGCTTAATTTTGTCTTCGTTACATTTGATGTTGCTCCAATGGTGAACTAAGGCTAGGCGTACACCGGTTAGTCAAGACAAGACAAGACAAGACAAGACAAAACAAGCCAAGATTAGTCACGTTTAGTCTCAGTAATTCACATAGTTGTTCATGAAGCAGCACACACTAATGCAATGACTTATCGGTGTGTGTTGCTTCATAAGCAACTATGTGGAGTACTGTGACTAAACGTGACTAATCTCGTCTTGTCTTGTCTTGACTAACCGGTGTACGCCTAGCCCAAATATGAATTTTGTCTTTTTTATGAGTACAGTATTAACTTGGAATATTAAATGCTTTTTTGTAAGTACATCAGTTTGAAATTAGACTGACCGCTATCATATAAAGTTGAGCAATGCGATATTCATCCACCGTGAGAGGCAGTGGAATCCGGTATTCCTTTATCAACATGGCAGCGGCGCTCTCTGCTGCTACTGACTGTCCTCTTTATCAGCTGTGTCTTCACATCCTGCAAAAAAAAATTGGGCAACATTAGAAAAAGTATTGAACAAGTTGAAGTTGGGAGGGGGATTTGAAACTGAAACAAACACTTAGGCTAGGCGTACACCGATTAGTCAAGACAAGACAAGACTAGTCACGTTTAGTCACAGTAATTCACATAGCTGCTTATGAAGCAGCACACACCGATGCAATGACTAATCGGTGTGTGTTGCTTTATAAGCAACTATGTGAAGTACTGTGTCTAAACGTGACTAATCTCCTCTTGTCTTGACTAACCGGTGTACCCCTAGCCTTACCACGTACGGTACTGTTTCAGTATATAGTTTAGATCTTGAAAACACAGTACGTATACTACGTGATTGTGAGAATGACTGATGTCTTGTGAACTATACTTTTGAGCTCTTTTTATTCCAAAACTATTAATTATAAGCCATGTAAAGGATAATACTCTATTAAATTGGGTCATAAGTAAGATAAAATACAGCATAATGACAATAATTAATGGTTGAGTTGGGAGTGAATGATACTGTACTATAAAGCGAATAATAAACTAGAATGGCATTGCCATTCAATAGCACGGCATTTGGTAGATATAAAGCCAATAAAGTACAAAGAATGTTACAGTGTGCAATGCTCGTGTAGTGTTACGAGCCGCTTAAAGAATGAGCTTGGAGATTGAATAGATTTTGATATTGACAGTTGTGGAAGAAACTATGAGAATATTATGACTGGTGAAACCGGAAAGAATCAGTAAAATGAAGGAATGATTCAAGGAGCAATATTATTAACACTTTATCTCAATCATTATTAATTGATCAGTTAAATACATCAAATTTTTTGAAGAGTCATCTTGCCTCATATATAAATGAAGTACCTCTGAGCTTATATGTTTCTGTAGAAACATGGCCTTCTGTTAAGGCTTACCAAATAGTTGGAGAAAAGAAAATTCGTGTCTCATCTTTGATGCTAACTTTTCTACTCAGATAATCATTTCTGTTGCTCATTTTCATTAAACATTCCAGGATTTCATTCAATATTCGAGTAATTTAATGATATAATATTCAAGTGTTCGAGCATTGACTGATCATGTTACTGTTCAATTCAGCTGTTATCATTATCAATCTTTTAGCACACAAATCTGCAAATCTTGTTTCATTCTGCTGACTAGCAATGAAAATTGCAAGTGTAAAAACGAAAGCTTTTCAGTACCAACAGTACTAAGAGAGAAACAGTCAGACATTCGTACGACTTCAGAGAATTGGATTAACGTACAAATTTCAGACACACACACAATCAGCATAGTACATTCAGTCTACGCTCGCCCAATGCGCTACTGATAAGTTTATAGGCCAACATGAACAATTTTTCCCATTCAATAGAATGACCTTGAAGGAAGTAGGAAAAGAAGAAGTGTGAAAAGGTGAGGATAAGCAGGAAAAAAGAAGAAGCAGAACAAGAGAAAGAAATTGCTTTTTAAGTTAATAATGGAAACAGAAAAAAGAATCAAGAAGAAAATCAGAAAGGCAAGGAAGAAGTAGATTCTAAAAACATGAAAATATATGTGAAAAAAGATGAGGTAGAGTAGCAAAAATAAAAAGAAGAAGAAGAGGAAGAAGAAGAAGAAGAAGAAGAAGAAGAAGAAGAAGAAGAAGAAGAAGAAGAAGAAAGAAGAAGGAGAGAAGAAGAAGAAGAAGAAGAAGAAGAGGAAGAAGAAGAAGAAGGAGAGGAAGAGAAGAAGAAGAAGAAGAAGAAGAAGAAGAAGAAGAAGAAGAAAGAAGAAGAAAAGAAAAGAAGAAGAAAAGAAGAAGAAGAAGAAGAAGAAGAAGAAGAAGAAGAAGAAGAAGAAGAAGAAGAAGAAGAAGAAGAAGAAGAAGAAGAAGAAGAAGAAGAAGAAGAAGAAGAAGAAGAAGAAGAAGAAGAAGAAGAAGAAGAAGAAGAAAGAAGAAGAAGAAGAAGAAGAAGAAGAAAGAAGAAGAAGAAGAAGAAGAAGAAGAAGAAGAAGAAGAAGAAGAAGAAGAAGAAGAAGAAGAAGAAGAAGAAGAAGAAGAAGAAGAAGAAGAAGAAGAAGAGAAGAAGAAGAAGAAGAAGAAGAAAGAAGAAGAAGAAGAAGAAGAAGAAATAAGAAGGAAGAAGGAAAGAAGAAGAAGAAGAAGAATAAGAAGAAGTGCCCTGATATAGAACCAGCAAGCAGAGAACAAGCCTAGTCGCTGATGAGCGAGCATTCCAGATTTCAAACAGGCAAAGCAGGCAAGCGAAAGGGAATGGAATGGAAGGACAGGGCGAGCTTATTCATTGTGTATGTCAACTGGCAAGAGTCCCTACTTTCCCAACCCCCACTCCACTCATTCGCCCTAGTTTTCTGCTTTCATTCATTCCTGCTTTCAGCAATCTACCTGCCTTGTTCTGGTGACTCTTCACTTGAAAGCAGTGCGAGGAAAATGCTCAATTCCATTAATATTGACACCGTACAGTATTAGCCTAATAGATATTCATTCAATACTGTTTATTGTACAGTATATGTTATTTTGTTAGGTATTTGTAATGAATGAGAAGACATCATAGAACTGGAAGTCAATAAGATATTTTGTTGGATGTTTATAAAGAATGAAAAAACCAGGGAAGACTGTTTCTCCTATCTCTTCTCATTCTTCTCTTCCCTCTTTCTCTTGTTCTCCTCCTCTTTCTTGTTCTTGATCATCTTATCCTTCTCCCCTAAAATGACTTGAGCTCTGTAAAATTACGCCATCCTACATAGGTTCAATCGATTTTCGTAAAGTTTCCGTAATCGGAAAACATTTCATAAAAGTCCTATATTTTTCAGGGGTGGGGGTGTTGCCCACATGATGCCCACTCTGTGGCTTGTGTGTGGGTAATAAGAGGGTGATGATGAGAAATGACGACTACTTTTCAAGCAGCCGGGACCAACGGCTTAACATCTCCTTCGAAAGACGGGTTGATTCCACTCTATCTTGATCCCTCTCTACCTTGATTCCACTCTGATCTCTAATCTAATCAAATCTCTTACAGATAATAATGATAATAATGTTACAAAAAACCTATTCCATTATTCCACCTACTCTTTCTCTCTGTTCTCCATCCTCTCTTTTCTCTCTCTCATTCCACTTCCCCCCTCCATTCCATCTTTATCTTTCAAATCACTTTTTGTATTTATTGCCTTAGATTGTAGCCCATATTACTTTTTGCAAACACATTATGAGTGCGTCTACTATCAGCTACCAATATCGTTTACAATAGCGTCCGCAAGGCAGGACTGCATTGTTTTTCGAACAGTATTACAGAGTTTTCTCCACAACTTTTGTATTTCCCTTCCCGCAGGTTAGAAAGCTACTTTCCTTTCTCTTTTCCCACCTATTGTTTGATAACTTGAGCAGATAAGCGAGTATTGTTTTCGAAGAGTGGTTGGTTCTTTCTTGTTCACTGTTCCTCTCTATCACTATCTCTTTTCTTCGTTTACCTTCTTCACAGTATTATAATTCCTCTCTTTTCACCTCTGCTTCCATGACGAAAGTGTATTTTCTCTCCTTTCAATCCAGGAAAGCATGGCACACCATTGAGCTGAGCTCCACTTGTGATCTTTCTTCCCATCATTACTTCGTTTCAATCTCTTCTCCTCCCTCTATTTTTCGTGGTTAAGTGGACATTACTGTCCAAACTTCGCCACGTCAGATAAATAAAAAAGTCATTCTATTCTATCTCTCCATCTCATCTGCAAGTCTATTTCTCAACCACATCTAATTTAAATCTCTTTCTTCAATCTCATCGTTCTCGTTATCATCTCGCATTGTGGTCCACTTTTTCCATATTCAGTTTCAATTATCATGATAGTTGTCTATGACAGTAATGTTGGGTTGCACGAACCGGGATCAACTATTTTGAATCAGTTGATCCCATTTGATTAGCATTGCACTTATCCTGGATCAAAATTGATCTTGCTTGGTGCAACCTAACATAAGAAATTTATCTTGTTAGGCTAGGCGTACACCGGTTAGTCAAGACAAGACAAGACGAGATTAGTCACGTTTAGTCACAGTACTTCACATAGTTTCTTATAAAGCAACACACACCGATTAGTCATTGCATCGGTGTGTGCTGCTTCATAAGCAGCTATGTGAATTACTGTGACTAAACGTGACTAATTTTGTCTTGTCTTGACTAACCGGTGTACGTCTAGCCTTATGGATGTCTGTATTTATCTTATTTAGGTACTGTTGATTTTATTCCTTAACCGTTTTTCTTCTTTTTCTTCTTCGGGTTCTCTTATCCTACCTCCTCTTCATATCCCTTCAATCTTCTTCTTCTTCTCCTCCTCCTTCGTCATCTTCTTCTTCTCCTTCTGTTCCTTCTTCTGTTCCTTCTCCTTTTTCATCCTGCTTTTCATACATAATTATCCCCTTCATCTTCTTTCCATTCTTATTATACTCCTCCATGTATCATCTTCATTATTTTGTTGCACATAATGCCCTGTTTCCGAGGTGTCAAAACAGAATACTCGTGTTGTTTTTTTTCGCGTTCTTTTCGCGCGCTCTCTAGTAGGTTAATAGCGCGCGCGCTACTCGTATACACAGTTGAGTGTAGTGTAGCCAACGAAAAAAAGGATGAAAGAAAATAGGCCATCAGTTTAAGAGTTGAATGAAGGTAGTTAGGGGTGGGGGGATGACAACATGGTGGGGGTGGCAGTGACAGTTGCAGGGTGGAAGGGGGTGACAGTTGAGGGGTGGCGCGGTTAGTCTAGTGGCTGGATGTCAGTACAGGGAAAGTCATTTCATATTTTATCGGCTCGCCTGAATAATGGAATTGTGTTGTAGGGAGTCTTTATATTCTCCACGGTGCTCTCCTTGTAAGACGATTTTTCTTCCTGCTCCTTTTCTCTCTACACTTCTTCCGTCTCTTCTCCTTATTCTTTTTTCTTAGCTGTCTTGCTGTTGACCTTCCTCTTTTCACTATTCTTCTTCTTTTTCTTCTCGTTCTTTCGCTCCACTTTTTTCTAACTCTATCATTCACAGTATTGTCTTTTCTTTCTACGCTTTCTTTTTCTTCTCCTCCTTCTTATTTACATACTTCTTTTCCTTCATCTTCTTCTTCTTCATCTTCTTCTTCTTCTTCTTCTTCTTCTTCTTCTTCTTCTTCTTCTTCTTCTTCTTCTTCTTCTTCTTTCTTCTTCTTCTTCTTCTTCTTCTTCATCCTTCTTCTTCTTCTTCTTCTTCTTCTTCTTCTTCTTCTTCTTCTTCTTCTTCTTCTTCTTCTTCTTCTTCTTCTTCTTCTTCTTCTTCTTCTTCTTCTTCTTCTTCTTCTTCATCATCTTCTTCATTTTCTACATCTTCTCCATCATCTTCACATCTTCTTCTTCTTCTTCATCTTCTACATCTTCTTCTACTTTTTCTTCCTCTTCTACTTCTTCTGCGCCTTGTTATTATTCTTCCTCTTTCTGCACCTTCTTATTATTCTTCAGGTCTTCTTCAAAGGCGACTGCCAGAAATGTTTTATTATCACTCCACCCCAATCCGCCTGACAGGGTGGGGCACTTCTTTTCTTGACCGCTATACCACAATTTATAATTTACAGGTTTCGTTCTCAATAATCCCAGCGGTGTCCGAAAATAGTCTTCTGATGAAAGCTCTCTTTTTATACCCAAGTTCCATTTTCCGCAAGCCTCTTTAATGTTGGAGGAGCTTGCTTTCATTGATGGAATCTTCACATAGATTAATGGAGTCTTTGCCTTGATCAACCCTTTTTCAAAATCATTGAGACAATTCACAGTTTGAAAAGAGTAGTTAGCCTATTATAGTTCGAATAAAACTAGTTGTCCCTTGGCCTGGTGCTCAAGAACCAATCACTAGAAACGTTTTTGTCAGAAAGTCCGATGTCCGAACAGCTTCCGGACTTTCTGACAAAAACGTTTCTAGTGAATGGTTCTTGAGCATCAGGCCAAGGGACAACTAGTTTTATTCGAACTATAGGCTATTAGTCGCTGAGCTGGCGAATCAAATGTTGTACTGGCGAATCGCCAGTCGGCAGGTATTTCCATGATAATTAACAATCTTAAGACAGAAATATTTTTATGTGAATCAATATCTTTTATTAATTTTATTGTAGGCCTAGAATGTACATTGGAAATATATACAATTAAAATCAATCTGATGAAAATTTCAGGCGTTAAATAAAAGTAGATTTTTAATCTATTGTAAATCTGTTATAAAGCTTACTGTTAGAAAAGTTCTACTCCACGCTAAAAATAGAAAGAAACAGAAATACGATAAAAAGACGGAAGATAAAAAAGTCATTGGAATAAATCTTAGGTATCAATGATCTCATTCAATCATGTTTTTACGAAATGGATTGAATAGATTCATCAAAAGGTTTTCAAAATCTCACCTAGGGTAAGATGACGTCATCTAGCTAACTCTGGCTGCTGTGCCTGACATCAGCCATCTTCTTCTAGATACGTTTGTCTATTCTTATCTATCAATTTAGTAGAGTATCACAGACAATAATCAATATTAATTGTTTTTTCTTATCTATCAATTTAGTAGAGTATCACAGAACTTAATCAAGATAGCCGTGAAAAATGTTGAGCTAGATTAGGTTGTGTTGTTTTGGTAGCTGATGATGATTTGACAGATGGCGTGATAGCAGCGAAGGACATTGGAGAGCCGAATGCAAGGTCGAAGTGTGTTTTGATTGTAATTTGTGATAGGGCGTGGATATGGCCCACTAATTAAGCAGATGAAGTTGGAACTATTTTTGGAAAGGTTGATTAATGGGTATTATTCCTATTACTGTTATGAATTGTCTACTTTGCTGAGAATGACAATGCAGCTTTTTTCAACTCTAAAAATTTTCAAGAATTTATCCACTCTGATGCAGCCTATACATTTTTGATTTTTCTTATTTTCATACATTTCTTGTATAAATAAGCTTTGTTCAATCTAAGGTTATTTTACTGGATTGATGGCAAATTTGTTCGCGTTAAATAATTCAATAAAAACTTTATGATTCTCGATTTTTAAAAAATCCTATCACCAATATTCAGCAACGAGAATTTTTATCAAGTTTTGGGGACTGTTCCACAAAAATTAAAAAGTTTTAAGAGAGAGGAAAAAGGCTGATACACACTAGACATAAATAACAAGGCGTACCGAGCAATCAACCTACAACACCAGTGTGCACCTGGCTTTTCCTGTATTACTGGTTTCCTGATGAATTCCCAAATTTTTAAGAAACCTTGATTATTCTGGAAAAGTTAGAGTTGATTAAATCATAGAATCTCCAGTCTTTTATATGGGTTCCTCTTGCATTGGTTGAAGGAAAGTTGTAGATGAAGTACAAGTGGAGTTATGGGAAATTATTATACGAGAGAATGAGATAAAAACTAATGGATTATGAAAACTAATGATTATGAATGGATTAGGAAACTATGGATTTTTTGTATTGAGATTGTCAGGAAGTTGAAAAATAATAAAAAATTATTGCAAGATTTTTCCACTCTTGAAAGCGATGTTACTCATTTTCGGGGTTGCTTGCTATCCAATTTAGAAGCGGAAGAAGGAGGGAAGGTGTGTGTGAGAAGGAAGAGGGGAAATGGAAACTATTGGAAAAAATAAAAGAGAAGAGAAAAGTGGCTTGCAAGTTATTGGAAAAGTTCCAGGACAACTCTGGTCTGTATTAGCCGGATAATTGCTATCAAGGCCAGTTCATTCTCCAGAACAAAAAAGAAATGAAAAGAATCGAAAAGGAAGAGGAGGAGGAGAAAAAGAAGGAACAGAAAAAGAGGAAGAAGAAAATGGAACATTAGAAATTGAAGTAGCGGAAAGGGTTCCTCGAATCTAATACTACGATAATATGTTATTCAGCTGCAGTACCTCATGTGATATCAACTTTAAAAACAAAATTGGTGACGATTTAAGGTAAGTTTACAATCATGAATACTTCTTATGAGAAATACTTGATTCTTGTTAAAGATATGAAACCACAATACACTACAAATCAAATTTTGAAACAAAATTTTGTTCGTCCAAAATGTATGAAACTTTGCTGGATATCACATAAATTACGCGTGCAATTGTATCTCAATTTGTTTGTTGAACTAATATCTCACACATGTACCCGAATGTAAGCATAACTTCACAGACAGTATAAGTCGTAATCGACAAACGACAATAAGACAATCAGTCGTAATCGAACAGCCGATGAGAGAGCACATTATCACGTGATAATGAAATACTATAATTTTATTATACATCACCAAATTATTATTTTGATCCCCCTTCCAGAGCTCAAACATTTGCTTTTCTGGGAGAGCCCATTACTTTAATATTAAAATAATATGAAACTTTCTTTGATTATGTTTTTCAATTCTACATAAAGATCAAATTAGTTTATAAGAATATTATCAGTGAATTATAAGAATGTTTTTGTTCAATTGTTTGTAAAAAAATAATGACGATAAATAGATTTGATTGAAATAATAATCTCTGAATACGTGAAACGTGGATAATAAGTAGGCTATTCACTTACTATGTTAAGTAGCCTATTGCTTTAGGATCGATCAAGAAATTATAGATTTATTCACCCACCAACAATAATAATTCTTATTTCCCACATACAAAATCATACAATTGAGACAATGCTAGAAGAGGAGTGGTCGTTCTATGATTGGTGGAAATACTCGCTCCTGATTGGCTCGAAGTTTGCCAGTCGAGTACACGGAATGGCGGATACGAAATTCTACAAAATGGCGGATCAATTCCATTCATCTGAAAGTTACTCGATACTTCGTTCAGCACTTGCACGGTGCTAATTTTAAAAATTTTTATGTAACTAAATACGCGAGGAGAATTCTCTCTTATTAACATTTATTAAGTTGAACGCAAATTTCTTGGGTTCTAAAATAACAAAATTCAAGATTGAATCACTCCTACTGAAAAACCAGTAAGCTACGCCTACTCTCTGCTCATTGGTCGATGGTTCAAACCGGTCTCATTTCTGACTCTTGCCGCTAGGTGGCAGTAGCTGCTGGGTCATTACTCGAAGCTAGCAGGCACACATCTAAGCTCCGCCTACTCTCTCCTGATTGGTCTACAATTCGAGCCGTTCTGTTTCCGAATCTTGGCGTTAGGTGGCAGTAGCTGCTGGGTTGTGCAATATTCACAAAATACGACTGTTTGAAAGGGACTCTACCAATTTCGATTTCAAATTTAAAGTGTTGTTTTTCGCATGAGCTGTTTATATGATGTTTCAATTTCTCATTTAATGTAAATTAAATTGATTGATTGATTGAAGAGGATAAGAAGATACGGAAAAGATGGACTAGTTATACCTATAGATGCAAATATTGAACTGTGATTGGGAAAAAGTAGGAAAAGAGTTCAAAAGGATGACGAAAGATAGAAATAAATTGAAGAGAAGATGGAGTAAGATGGGAAAGACATTGACGAAAACATACTGTTCAATCAACAGTTAATAACTAAAATAATCAACATATTGATAGAATGAAAGATTCAACTTGATGATAGGATAGTAACTCACCTATAGTTTATTAATCCTAAAGCACTCGCACTGTCGTAGACACCATCATCTATGCATTGTTGTTCCACAACAACAACCAACACAAACTGACACCACTGCTCTGCACATCACACAATCACTTCCCGCATCTGAAACAATTATAAGGGAAAATGAAATTCATTGCCAAAGAAATTATATCTTTCCACAACAATATAAAGTTAGTATTATGATTGTGAATCACAAGTTTATACAAGCAGTGTACACAAGACCTTAATATAAGATACAAAGTAGATAACAAAAGATACAAAAATACAAATATTTGGATTCGTAAAGATTCAAAAATACAAGTATACACCATTAAAACGTGGAAAATACAACCGATTTGAATGATTGCGTATCAAGTATTATCCTATGTATTGTGGTCTGGTTAGGAACAGGAAACGGTACAAGAATTGAATTAGGTAGTACTCAACAACAAAGAAGGTACTCACAACATTTACTGTAATGAACTATGTAATAATGAGACTGTGATGAATCTTTAGCTTTAGGTATATTTTAATAACTTGTACGGTAGTTACCGCACTGTTCAATACATAACTTGTTTCGAGTGACTGAGTATGTTTCGTTGTGTATATCACTGCGGAAAACGTTTTAGTCATCCTTTACATTATAGCCATGAAATAATCGCGAAATGAAAGCGCAAATCCAGCAACGATACGTTCGACGACGTTTTTGTCGTTAGTGTACGTAAGCGGCGCGGTAGGCCTCGCCATTGCGTGACCCTCGCCTATGATTACGGGGCAGCTAATGGGACTGACTGGACAGTGAGGCTCACTTTGCGTGCTGCAGTGAACTTGATATTGATCTCTCAGCAGTAGAGCTTGTAGATTGAAGTGAGTGTTTCCTGGACTTGAGATAATCATTTAGGAAGTGAGTAATTTCATGAAGAAAAACAGTAAATGACACGAAATGGGATTGGATAGTTGAGGCTTGGATTCATTTGTATAGCAGGATTCTTTTAACTTGTCTAAAACCAGTTTGAATTGTTGACCAATAACAATTCCAGTAGGCGTGATAGCGTGATTGAATCGTGACTTTTGTTAGTCTCTAGAATGTATGTATACTCCCGAGAAATTTGTGTTCAAATTGATCAATATTAATAAGAGAATTTTCCTCACGTATTTAGTTACATAGAAATTTTTAAAATAGCACCGTGCAAGTGCTGAGTAACTTTCAGATGAATGGAATTGATCCGCCATTTTGTAGAATTTCGTATCCGCCATTCCGTGTACTCGACTGGCAAACTTCGAGCCAATCAGGAGCGAGTATTTCCACCAATCATAGAACGACCACTCCTCTTCTAGCATTGTCTCAATTGTATGATTTTGTATGTGGGAAATAAGAATTATTATTGTTGGTGGGTGAATAAATCTATAATTTCTTGATCGATCCTAAAGCAAAACTTAACATAGTAAGTGAATAGCCTACTTATTATTCACGTTTCACGTATTCAGAGATTATTATTTTAATCAAATCTAATTTATTGACATTATTTTTTAGTTAATTATTGTTATTAGTTGGTTATTATTTAGTTAGTTATTTTAGTTATAATTTGTTAGTTAACCCAGCAGTTGCTGTCATCTAGCGGCGAAATTCAGAACTAAAACCAGTTTGAATTGTTGACCAATAAGGATGGAGTAGGGGAAGCTTGGAGGCGTGTCCTCATTATGACATATTTTATCGTTAATAATTCGAAAATTGATAAACTCAACGAATTTGTCTCCTCAGTACGTATCTTATTCTTCACGTAAGAAACAGTACAGATTATTATTACATTATTAGTTACAGATATATTACATTATTACAGGAGATACTAAATCATTAAACATGAGTTAATGCGGTCATAAGTACGGTGTATGAGATCAATTAAATATCAGAGAGCCTTTCAATAAATAGCATTTAACGCAGCATCCACCATCTTGTGGAATATAATACGAAATACGCCATTTCAAGTATTCAACTGACAATTTGAATCAATCAGAAACAAACAATACCGGACAAACATAGGAAGGCTATGAATCCTTAGCACTGATATTTTCACTTGAAATTCAAAATTGAAATAATCAATGTGGGATTTACTTCTAAACTTCTAAATCTTGAGAATTCACTTGAAATTGTATGAAATGTTCAATATACTTCGAAATTAATCTTGTAAATCCTTAGCCTTTATTAATTTCAACTAGAAAAAGGAATTATTTGTTGTTTCTTGTTTCAAATCATAAGGTGATTATTTGATTTTCAAACTGAAATTGATCTCGTCTTGTCTTTTCTGGGCATCTTCCAACGTTTTTGTTGAAATATCGGAATAGTTTAACAAGAAAAATGGACAAGTTATCGTGAAATTTTGTGCATCAAACTACTATAAATAATTAATACGAAATTCGTGGTACAACTCTCGCTGATACTGACAAATTTGTCCTAATTAAACAAAACAAAACGCACAAAACTGTTCCTTATTGGCCAATAACGAACAAGCAGATAGGCTTTGTTTTGTGAATAACTTGTAGGCTGACAGAGTAATCTAGTTCAACTGTCAGCTATCGATCAGCTGCTGAATTATTTCAGTCAACAACTGTTCGGCCAATTTCATTATTCAGCGATTTCTGAATTATTCACGACTCACAGTTCGCAGCTGGCCACTTTCGAAGTCCCAACTGAACATCGGAAATCTCGCAGCTATAGCAGGATTCTTTTAAATTGTCATAAACAGCTGATTGATGTACGCTCGTTTACTAACGTTAAATCAGCTTTTTTCAGGCAAGTTAAAAGAATCCTGCTATACACAGAAATTTCGATGAAAAAGCAAGTTTTTAACAAAAATCATCTCATGAAGTACCACTTATAATAGATTTGGGGCCAGTTTCATGAAGTTCGTAAAAATATAAGATGGCTAAGGTTCATCACAGTTAAAAAGTCGCTTTATCATTGTTTAAAACTCCTTTGGTTTTAAACCAAGGATGTTATACTTTCCGATGTTATACGAGCGGCATTAATTATTCTGCGCATGCCCAAAAGAGTAAAGCGACTTTTAAACTCTGAATGTAAGGCTAGGCGTACACCGGTTAGTCAAGACAAGACAAGACGACATTAGTCACGTTTAGTCACAGTAATTCACATAGCTGCTTATGAAGCAGCACGCACCGATGCAATGACTAATCGGTGTGTGTTGCTTCATAAGCAACTATGTGAAGTACTGTGACTAAACGTGACTAATCTCGTCTTGTCTTGTCTTGACTAACCGGTGTACGCCTAGCCTAATACAGTATTGGCCACAGTAAACAGACAGATCATCTGTAGTAATTATAAATTTAATGAATGAATGTTCTATTGCCAAAGCAAACAAATGATACAAAACAATAATACCGTATTATAAAATTCATAGAATTCTTTTCAAGTTTTATTCAATATTTGTGAATTTTCAATTGTTTGCGTTTGCATTCTTCAAGCCCTTTGAGCCCTTAAGTTCAATTATATTCATGGAAAATCATTGTTCTGATTTGTCATAATTACTTGTGACAATAAATTCTTTAAAATTGCATTGTATAGTTTATGAGAAGAATGAAAATCCTATTTATTACTCTTTCAAATGAAATTGTTCACAATGTTCCATTAAATTAAGTTCATTCACTGTGTTGAAGAATACCAAAGTCCTCAAAGAATCAAATACCTCGGTACAGCCTCAGAACGGAATTCACACTTTATTCCTGGAATATTATTGCATTCAATTGCAAACATTCACTCAATAAATCACTGAGCTTTGGTTGACTGACTCGACTTCAAAGGCTTTCTAAAGTTACAATAACTGAGACCCCCTTCCATCATTACTCACTCTTTTTCTTCTTCTGCTTCGTTTTCCCTTCTATTTTCAATGCTTATCCTCGCCTTTCTACCCTCCTTTATATATTTTCTCAAATCTACTTATTCTTTCTCTTTTTTCTTCTTCGATTCCTTTTCCTGCACACTATTACTTTCCTAAACCTATTATCTTTTTCTTCTTGTTCTGCTCATTTTCTTTTGCTGCTTATACTCACTTATTTGTCTTCATTTTTGCAAATCTACTACTACCATTTTCGTATCTCCTATCTCCTTATCTCTTCATTTATTTTCCTCTCCCTCTCACCTTTCTTCTCTTTTCCTTCGTTATCTTATTTCTGTCCATTTTCTTCTTTTTTTCTACTTTTTCTTCTTCCACTACTTCTTCCTCGTCCTCTTCTTTTTCTCTTTCATCTCATTTTCCTTATCTATGTCTCTTCTATTCTACTTCCTCTTCTTATTCTTTCTCTTCTTCCTATTCTTTTCCTTTTTCATTTCCTAACACCACTTTCTTCCCTATTATTTCTCTTTCTTACTCTCGTTTTTCTTACTTTCTTCTCTTCTTCTTCTCTTCTTCCTTTACTATTCCCACTTCTTCCTCCTCTGCTCTTACTGCCTACTTCTACTCTTACCTACATTATTTTCTTTCACCACCTATTTCTACCTTCTCCTCCTTCATTCTCCCTCTTCTCTCTCCTACCTACTTTCTCTCTCTCTCTTCTAACTAAATCTAAATCTAAGTAATAAATCTAAATCTTCTGCCTACATCTTCCCTCTCTCTCTCTCTTCTCACTCTCTCCTCTCTGAGTGAATTCACTCTTCTGAGCTGCATCTCTCTTCAAAAGTCATTCCCACTTCAACAGCAGTAGAAATTGCATTGCTATTCGTTGCCGGTCCTTATTTTGAGAGGAAATGACAATTTCAACGCGAATTTCCGGCCAAACACTTCTGCTCTGCTCTGACGTCACGTCAATCACAGCGCAGCGCGCTCTCTGACGGCTGCTATCCAAAATTCTGCTGTTTATCTTTCCTCTATCACATCTTCTTCCTTTTCAACTTGACATTTCTCATATTTTTCTTAGATTTTTCTTCACTGTTTTCATTTCATTTTCTCAGTTCCCTCTTCCTAGTTTTCATTTCATTTTTTGACTTTTGTCACTGTGGCTGTGTTTATTCGCTCGGTGGAAACAGTTGATGAGTCACGAACACTCGAGACTGCTCTTGGATGGGTGACCGACACATAAATAAGGCGAGGTGGAACTTAAGGCAGGCGTACACCGGTTAGACAAGACAAGACGAGATTAGTCACAGTACTTTACATAGTTGCTTATGAAGCAACACACACCGATTATTCATTGCATCGGTGTGTGCTGCTTCATAAGCAACTATGTGAATTACTGTGACTAAACGTGACTAATCTCGTCTTGTCTTGTCTTGACTAACCGGTGTACGCCTAGCCTTACTTGTATAGCTGAGGCCGCACTGCAAGTGGATAGTTGGTGCATGGTTGACACGGTTTATCAAGAAGGCCGTGATAATTTTCTACATGTTCTATTATTATGGATGTGTATGAGCTATGGATAAACAATCTATCATCCAGGTAACAACTCAGCAGTGCGGTCTACGGTTAAGGGTCTCTCCACCGATGAAAAGCCATACAAAAGCCAATATGTACTGAATTTGGTTGTACCACTCCATATCTATTATTTTTTTTTTTGCTAGGAATGATGCCCACATAAGCTCTAGGCTTGTGCGTGGGTAATGGGAAGGATGATGATGAGAGATGAATGGACCTACAGCTTTAGGTGGGTTCCGAAATTACATTTCTTCTATCTAAGTTAGATTGATCTAAGATAGATATTTCAGAGCTTTCTTCTGTATCTCCATTTTCAATTTATCTCCATCTATCCCTCGAATTCTATTCCTCTATTCAATCTTTTCTCAACATCTTCATTTTATCTTAATAATTTTTCAACTCTTCCTTTGTTCACTTCTCTCAGTTTCCAGATCCTTTTTCTTTATATTTTGTACTGAATCTGGGTATATCATTCTATTCTCGAATTCGATCTTATTCTCATCTTTATTCTTATTCATAATAATTTATTGAACGAAATTCCTAATTAATCATGCTATAAAATACTTCCATTACTGCGAATACTGACAACAGAACTATTCTGTTGTCAATATTCGCAGTAGCGGAAGTCTTCAGAGTATTTTATAGCATTATTAATTAGGAATTTCGTTCAATAAATTATTATGATTTAAAAAGCAATTGAATAGTTGCAATATCCCATCTCCTTCTATCTTCATTCTTATTGTGAGTACGCATTTCTAGACTAAAAGTCAAGATTAAAAACGACAACTCAAAAACCTGTGAGCTGTTAATAACTTTCGGTTATTTCAAACGAATTTTTCCTTCTTCTATATCTCTAATAATTATTTCTCGCCATCTTAGCTCTATCAAATGTACACTTCACCTTGATCAGTAATTTAGCAGTAACAGAGGCGGAGCACTGAAGCTGTAGGCGTAGCTTAGAGCTAAGTACATGAACATGACCCAGCAGCTACTGCAATCTAGCGGCCAGATTCAGAACTGTGACCGGATCAAACTGTCGACCAATCATATCGGCGACCAATCACTGTCGACCTATCAGGAGAGAGAAGGCGGAGCTTAGAGGTGTGTCTATAAAGCCAAGAATATCACCCAGCAGCTAATGCTATCTGGCGGCAAAATTCAGAAGCAGAAATACTTGTATTGAGCATACTGGTGTTTGAGTTGTTGTTTTTAATCTTGACTCCAATTATTCTAGAAATGTATAATCACAATGAATTATCATTCACATTAAAACAACACTTTCTCACTCTCTTAGCTGCGAAAAAATGATAGAAATCAGTACTTTACAACTGCTCAGTGAAATATAGAGTAACTTTCAGATGAACTGCATTCATCCGCCATTTTGTAGAATATCGTATTCGCCATTTTGTTTCTTCAACTAACAAACTCTAAGCCAATCACAAACAAGTATTTCCACCAATCGTAGGCTGGTCATTCCTCTTCTAGCCTTGCCTTAATTGTGTTATTTGAAGTACGAAAATGAAGATTATGATTGTTAGCAAGAGCATAAATCCAAATTTTTTCATTAAATTTCTTCATTTTGAAATTTTATTACTATTACAATAAAATTATTCGAATGATTGTTATATGATTATAACAGTTCTCACTTCTCCAGTGATTTTCACTTTCTAAATCCCCCTAATTAACTATTTTTAATAATTGAAATTTGAATTTCAATCTGCGTTTTTTCTCTATGCTGCACTTGTTCTATATTTCCTGGGAATTCTTCTCCGTCATCTTCTTCTTCCACCCATCATATTTCCTCTTCATCGGAAACTAACTTTGAGATAAGATGGAATGAGCAATGAATGAGTGAATAGTCATCCTTTCATCATCATAGGTCCCCGGAAATTGAATTTCTCGGTTTTGAAAACACTTCAACTCACACACTCTCTCTCTCTTTCTTTCCCTCTCACACACTCGCCCTCTCTTTCTCACCATCTCTACGACAAGCACACTGAGATACAGTGGAGAGAGTTTGTTTGAAGTATTTCAATTTTAAAATAAGGCTGAGTACTATTCAAAGGCCTGACACATTTGGCTAGATACCTAACCTATCTCACATTGCCCCCAGCTTTCAACACAATATAAGATTGCAGTCCATTATTAGTTTTCATATCTAGATCTATTCATAGACCATACTTTTTTCAGCCATACATTAGCTCATGCTTTGAATGAGCAATGAATTGCTGTGGCAATGATTATCTGCAAATCGTAACGCGTTATGCACAGTTTGCGCGTAATAGCTTGACTTATGACTTTTGACTATGACTTATGACTATTGACTTATGTGGGTAATAGCTTGACTTACGTTGGATGGGTGGAATAACAACATTTGACCTGTATTTGGTAATTTGCAGGACCAACTCAATCAGCTAATTGGACTGCAATACATAACACATGACAATATGTCAATCATTCCATTCCATCAAGGATACAGTATATTCAATAGGATTCTATCAATCTGAATCATGATTAATTGACTATAATTGGAACTTATTACTAGATAATTGAGTATTCGGGCGAATTCATGATCCTTTTTACGGAATAAACTTTGCAAATTATATAAGAAGATGAATATTTTTGTCACAACTTCTATATTGTTTTTCTATTTTCTGTTATTTAATATATATTTTGTGACTTTCAAATTGTTTTTGACGTTGACCATACATTGTAAAATGTTTTATGTCAACAAATGAATTTCTAATTTCGTAAAATTTTCTTCTGTAAGGTGAAATTTCAGAAAAAGGTGATCTCACGCTCAACAAACAGTTCAGCTGCGGTAATCAAAGTAATCATGTGTTAAGTAAAGTAAAGTGCAAAGTAATCATGTACGTTTATTGAATCAAAATTTTTCAATTTTTGTTCATTATTCGTATTAACATTACATTAATAATATTGTATTTTTGTTTTGAAATATTGACAATGAACAATTGAAAAAATTAAATAAAACTTTTCTACATATGAGTTACTACAGCTTCATATCTGTTTGGCTTTGCTTTAGACCTGCTAGTTACTCATATGAGTCTGTTTAGCTTCATGTTAAATTTTATCTTACGAAATGAAACGTTCATGAATTACGTCCCCAAGTTGTATTTAGAAAGAAATTTGACATAAGTATGATAATATTCAGTAAAACATTAGTAACAGATAAGTCATGGAACATCAAAAAAGTAATATTCCTGTAAAATTTAATGGAAGTCTAGCCTAACACGTTTGTTAGTAAATTCGTTACAGGCAGATAACGATAATTGAAAAATTCAATGTAGAGCTCACTACCGCTGGATCAACTATATCAACATATGAACTTAAGATAACAGGTATCACACAGTAGTAACTCCAACTATTTTTACAAGTTGCATTACATTTATTCCACACAGTAGTTGTAGTACAGTTGAATTAGTAGTTGTAGTTGAATTAGTATATTTCATTCAACAATAAGAATATCCCACCACAATCCAAACAACGCATTGCCCATGTTCACTAAACAATCTTGATAACAGCTATCACGCATGCACTTCCTATTATTTCAACCTACAATTTGAACTAATAACTCATCATTTTCACGGAACTAATAAATCATTTTTAGCAATAATAAAATCAAACAAACCAATAACTCACCTGTATCCAAACAACGTATGTCCAGTATGAAATCTAGATAACAGTTATCACATCAATCACTTCTTTTCTGATTGTTTTTACACCTAACTTTAAATATTGTGAATTGTTGTTTGAAGTAATATAATTCTTTCAACTTTCAACAATGATAATAACTCACCACAAACTAAACAACGTATTGTCCACTAAAAACAGAAACCACACGCACTGTTATTATTACGATTTGTTCTATGTACTAGTGATTCAGATTTTACAAGAGTATCATCTCTTTTATGACACATTGGATAGCATTTTATGACACCATACTGTAGGATGTGACACGGATTACACCATAGTGTTTTGATGACCAACCCCTGGTGGCTTATCAGTCAGATTCCACGCGCTTTATCAACGGTGGCTGTGGCCTAACTGAACTGCATCAGGAGAGGAAACTCACACAACGAGGAGGATCCTGGTAGAGGCTGACCGGGAAGCCTGGCGCAGACTCGGTCAAGGGCTAACAGCATGCAAGCAGGAAGCTCACAAGATGCGGGGTGCCGGTTGCGTATCATGAGGTTGCGTATCACTTGGCAAAGTAGTGTATCATAGGAAAGTAAAGTTCGTGAGTAATAGCCAACAATCTATATCTGTGAAGTAAACGATCGTAGGGGATATCTTCACCTATAGATATATGATATAATTATATAGATAGATACACTACATCTTTTGAGATTTTGGGTAAACAATCTTTAGTCCGTTGGGTGAAAAATCACCTTTGGAACTGTATTTGGTCAATGGTGGTTCATTTTGCTGAGGTACCAAGGCCCTGTTCCATGGAAGTTTAGAAGTCTTGTGAAACAAGAAAATGGCGAACTTACACTAAAAGTCAAAGTTAGGCTATGTTCAACAACTTTTGTTCACATATAAAATCTACACTCGAAAAAGCTAACAACAGGTTGATTATCGATATAAGATCTGAAAAGGTTGATGGACTAGCGAAATAACGATAAATTATTGAGAGTATTCGCAAATATTTAAAAAACTGAAAAATCATTAGCTTGAACTAATACGGAAGAATTCCATCAAGTTTTTTGCAGTGGAAAGGTTTTTGGAAGAGGTTGCTCAATATAACATTTTAAAAAAACTGACCACCCACTCATGTAAGGTGAACCCTACATTTGATGGCAATTTTACTGGGCGATTGGTTGAGTAAATATCATCAAGAAACTTAATTGTTTTAGTACAAAAACTGAGCAGTGCAAAAATATCAAGGTTTTTCATCCCTTATAAGTTATTCTCATCCTCTGGAGGGTGCAAACTTGGGTTTCTTCAAATGATATTCTCGAAGATTTAGAACGCAATCCAGCTTTCTCAATATCAATTATTTCCTAAATTTACAGCAAAATTGAAAAAAAAACTGACAGAAAACCACTGGAAGATGAATCGAGAACGCAACACAACAGACTAGGTAGCTCTAGTTTATCTCAAATGTTTATCTCTAGTTTGTGGCAACACGCACCAAAACCCGCGACGACCTGTATCACGTGAGCCTCCTATCTGTAGTCGAAATCGGTCCCGGATCGGATAAGCAATAGGAACCCCCTTCCGGGTGGGACGGGGTTGTTTTCGGGGAAAATGTCAAAGGTAAACGCGCGCTCTCCCTGGCCTGAACAGGGATAGCTAGGGATAGAACTGCTTGGCTGGCTCCGTACCCCAGAATAACACAATACGGGGCCCCCGGTTACCTCCCTTAGCCCCCCCCCTTCACCAACAACAAGGAAATCCCCCGATTATTATCCAGGTCTTACGGGTTAATGGGTTTTAAAATTCAAAACAACAACGACATGGAATTGAGACGAGACTAGACATGCGATTAAGCTATTCTAAAAAGGTACAAAGGATAATAATTGATTAATCCAATGATGTTAAACCATACAAGTTATAGAAAAATAGTAGGTAGGTATAGCGGTTAGCAGGTTTCAAAATTCGATACATCAACATGGGACACAGAAAGAACAAAAACAATTGAGATATCAAAAAAGGTACCAAACTTAGAGATAAACTTTGAATGTGAATTTATGGAGAAATATTGTTGAGCATAGAAGAAAGATATTTAAAAAGCGTACTGAACATCCACATTAAATCATTATCTTGAGATTATCTTGTTTCTCTCCCAATCATATTTTAATGGTTTGTACTTGTATCAATGAAATGAATTCAATTAAATTATTAGTGTACCTAATTATTACACAAAAATTAAATGATTATGTAAAATGAAAACTGTCAAGATAAATATGAGTAGAAGCTCAATTATTACATCTTCATTCTTGTAACAGTTAACGAAATATACTCGTTACTTTCAGCAGTTCCAGTTACTAATTACGAAGCTGTCAAGAAACATCTAGGAGTCAGCTACTGTCAGTTAGTTATAGCAGGAGCCTTTTAAATTGTCATAAAACAGCTGATGGATGTACGCTCGTTTACTAACGTTAAATCAGCTGTTTTCTGACAAGTTGAAAGGATCCTGCTATACCTTCTAATAAAATAATCAGTTCACAGCTGATAACTGAATAATCAAACTTTGCCGCACAACTTGTAACGAGTTAAGTTCGGCGAACAATGAGAGCTTCCTTTTACGTCCGTAGGGTTGGTTGTAAGTCTTCTTATTCTGAGTTTGGGGGAAATTGAATGGCCGAGATATTCCACCTGAATGAATCGACATTGAGATCCATACCACAACTGCTTGATGCATTCAATGATGGAATGATGGGTTTCTCTTGATAATATTATATACAGGGTGCCGAAAATGAGTGATTCCAAGGTATAGGAGACTAAGATTTCAGGCCAGATTTCACCAAAAACGAAAACCAAGTTTGAGTGACAGTTAGTTGATTCTATAAACTAATGTCCTGGAATATTGATGGGGAGTTCTAAAACACCCTGTATTTCACTAAAAATAGGCCTATAGCCAATATATTTTAAACAAAACTCTCCTGTTCTTTATCTTCATCTAAATGAGTAGAGTAATTTAGCCTGTTTTTTTTGTTGGTTTAGAGCTAACTGTCGCTGAAAACTGGTTTCAGTTTTGGTGAAATCGAGCCTAAAATACTAACGCTCACTTGATAAAAAAGCAACACTCGGCGATTTCTTGTAGCTTTTCCACTTCTCACACTTGGATACTCAAATCGCGGATACTCGGTGACTCGGATAACAAACATCTGCTAATAAATGATGACTTTCATACTAGAGTCTGGAACCGTCTCGTTAGAGCTACATCATTTAAAATCACATGTTTGTTATCCCACTGAGTATCCGCGATTTGAGTAAATAGTAAAAATAGTGATTCATATCAGTATTTTTGTTACACTTGGTCGAGTTTTTGTGCTGCACAGCCTGCTACCAATTCTAGCATAGATTACGCACCATGCTGCGCAGCACACAAAAATCGATCAAGTGTGGACATACCCATTATAATGTAGAAGTAGAACAGACCAAACAGACAAAATATTATTCTTTTTTCTCTTATTTCTGAGGATGATGCTCATATGAGCTCTAGGCTTGTACGTGGGTAATGAGAAGGGTGATGATGAGAGATGACGTCTGTTTTTAGGCAGTCGGGACCGACGGCTTTTCGTCTCTTCCGAGAGACGGGAGTGGCCGTTCATGTCAAAATCCGTTCCAACTGTATTCGATCTTGGAACCTTTGGATTATTATCGGACCGGCGCTTATCGCCCTCGGCTAAGGACCACTTGTATCAAAGAGTATTCTACTGATATCTAATGTGAAGTATTTGTGAAATATGACAAGAATGCTATGTGCCTATAATGTGTACTGTCCAGTCAGTATCCAGAACCGGATTTGATGTGACCTTGACATAGTAATACAAGCTGCATGATCTACCTCAACAAATATGTTGAATGACTGCTAATTAGCAGCTGATTGTCAATCGCATATCAATTTATTTCAATTAGGCCTATTCACAATCTTTTCTTACACTTAGCCCCTGCGCCCACTAAGCAACTGCTATCTGACTTCAGTCAGCAACCCAGCGTTGCCAGATGACTTTGGCTGATAGGTTAGACTACCCGATTACCCGAAAAACAGCCAAATGTCATCTGGCAACATTGGGTTGCTGACTGAAATCAGATAGCAGTTGCGAAGTGGGCGCAGGGGCTAAAGATAAAATAAAATTAATTCAATTCATCCTGCTTTCTCAGGCTTGTATGCACCATCTTCATTGAAACTAAGTTTTACAAATCGAAGTTTAAACTTTGTTTTACTGTGGATTTTCAGTTTAAACTAAACGTACACCGTGAATTTATAGTTCAAACCAGGTTAAAACTTCGTTTTGTTGGACTTAGTTCTAACAAAGCTGGTGCATATGGGCCTACACAAATTCAACTCATAAATATGATAGTCTACTTCAATTGAATTTGAGAACGATTACTTCTATTTGAAATTTGAGAACGATTACTCCTTAAGGCGCATTTACACGATCATATTTTCTATTAAATTCCAACCAATGAAATAAGCTTGGACTAGCAGTTGATTAGGCAAGGCGCCCTTACACTAGACGTAGCAAACTTACCCTTATGACGCGGCAAACTATGATAAGGATGTTGTGTGTGGCTACCTTACTCAATCAGCTGTTAATTCAAGGGTTGATTTTATTGGATAAAATTGCACTAATAATACAATTGTTTGCATACGGCTTAAAACAACTTCACTTCAATCTATTCTAGTTCCATGCAACATCAGGTTTATAACTGCTATTATTACAAGTCACTCAATTATTCAAGCTGTATTACAAGCTAATTGATGGAAAATTAGGGAAAAATTCTATTCTCAAAACAATCGAGTCCATTTTTCCAGCTTTCTCGAAAGTTATCAAGAACTCTAATTGTTGAGACTTGAGTCAACATAATTCAGTACTTCAAAATTTGCAATCAACACAAACTAATGTGCATTCACATAGGACGCTGGTAGCATTGTAAGCGCTTGTAAATGTGACGTCAATTTGCATAATATTATGATACTATTATAAAGAAGCGATACTCTGTATTCTAATCTGTTATCTATGATTCTATTTCAGCCATTATTGCAAATCTTTCAATGCTAGATTATAGGTAGGAATTGCAAATTTTCAAGTACTGAATCATGAAGATATTTCAAATTTTCAAGTACGAGTACCGACTAAGAAATGGAAGATTATGATTAGTAAGAACTAGTGATTTTATACTAGTCAAGCAGGCCAACTAAACTCTGAAATTATGAGAAGCAATGTGAACAAATAATGTGATCTTTCAAGCAGTACATGGTGAAGACTTCACTATTCATTTGCATGATGAACTAACTCACTCAATTTACTGCTAAAGAACTATATTAACTATTTGAGGAGAATATCCTAGAATCTACTTGCATCATGTTTCTATTAAGAATTCTATGTTATATGAATTATTTATGTTTCTGTAAGAATCCGTAATCTCATAGAAATTTCTTAACCAGTTTTTGTAATGAATTGTAATTGAGTGATGCGATGAACTAATGACAGAGATTGTTATCTTCTTGATGGCAATTATTGCTCAATTTAATCACCTGAATGTATTGATATGAGGTGAAGGATTTTTTTATAGATTAATTAATGTGTAACAACGGAATAAATCTGTTCTTCTCATAAAATGTGATTGTGATCACTCCTTTATTCATTAAAATTAAATTATTCGAAAGTAGGGATCTTCTTCGACAAATAACAACAAACTAAGATTTTACACTATAACAATTTATTCGAATGAAACAAAACGAAACTAAATTACAATCGATTTTCAAAAGCAATCACAATACACCTTAGCATAAGAAACAATCGGACTTAGATAGCCTATACAAAAATATTCATTATCTGCTTATACATACATCATCATAAATTATCTTGGCATTCAAAAATTTTCACGTCATAGAATTCACTATATTATTAATGTATTAGAATAATTGTATCTTCAATTATTTTCGAAATATAAAAACGCTTACATAGATCACTAAATTTTCCTCGAAATATAAATTCATCACTGTATTTGGTGAAGTATGTGATATCTCTTCCTAGGAGGACGTATTCAACTTTACTATAGTGCAACTGAACATTGCCATCTTTGTTCAATAGCAATAAATATTTCAAGGCTCTTAACGTTTAAAGAATACATTCAACTTTTTATGATGGTATGAAGCTAAAAATTTGTTCATCAAATTATTATTATTATTATTGAAGGTTTATCCTTCATTAACAAGGCTTATCACAATATCCTTCGATACATTTCTTTAGAAACTACGATATTACCAACATAATTATACAATAATAAATTTGGCAGATTTTCATCGAATAAATAATATGAGCTTGATTCATTCTTGTGTGACCATTATTGAACAGATATTTGCTTCAACAAAAATTATTCAGACTCATTTCTACACAGCTTTCCAGTTTTGTTTAAATTCAACCTTGACTCTTTCTTATGTGAACTTTATTGAACAGACGTTTACTTCCTCAACAAAAATTAGTATTACAGATTCATTTTTATGAAGCTTCCGAGTTTTCACTAAATTCAATATATATAAAGCTAGTCAACAATCGTATTTATTTCACAATAGTCTCACAATATTGACTTACAAACCTGACTCACTGATTAAGTTTCCACTATCAATTTCTCACTGCAATAACGACATGCAGTCTATTTTTACTAAGGCTAGGCGTACACCGGTTAGTCAAGACAAGACGAGATTAGTCACGTTTAGTCACAGTAATTCACATAGTTGCTTATGAAGCAGCACACTGATGCAATGACTAATCGGTGTGTGTTGCTTCATAAGCAACTATGTGAAGTACTGTGACTAAACGAGACTAATCTCGTCTTGTCTTGTCTTGACTAACCGGTGTACGCCTAGCCTTATTATTTTAATAGACTTATGACTGTTTAATAGATGAATGTGACTGTTAACTGTGATTCATATGTTATATGTTTTGACATGGCCTATACATGACTTGTCTTTGGCAATAAATGGATTTTCATTTGAATTGACTGCAGGTCATAATCTCAGTGAGAAATTGAGGGCCGGTTCATGAGCTCGGGATTTAGCTGAGTCCTAGACTAAAACGGGTGGCCACCGTAGCATCGACAAACGTTAGCCTCGACACTATGTACTAAGGGCTCTCTATGCTGCTAACCCACTAACCAGTCGAGACAAACGTTTGTCGATGCTACGGTAGCCACCCGTTTTAGTCTAGGACTTGGCTAAATCCCGAGCTCATGAACCGGCCCTAAGAGACTTGTGACTGTTAACTGTGATTCATATGTTATATGTTTTGACATGGCCTATACATGTATATTACTTGTCTTTGGAAATGAATGTATTTCCATTTGCATGTCATAATCTCAGTGAGAAATTAATAGTGTTAACTTAGCAGTTCGTCATTGATCAAGAAATCCACAACTCCAAGTGCTTCCTGTATTAAGTGTCTATAATTAACATGAAACATTCAGACCCAGAATATTAGCCTAGTGACACCCGGTGTACCGCAACCCCACCTAGTGCTTGTGCCTCCTCCGGTTTCGACCCTTGCTCGACGAGCTGCTCTCCCCCATCAGGATCTGTCCCTCGACAATCTCGTCTCTGATATCGGAGGCAGCCACTTGCCGCCCCGCCTCCAAGGCAAACATCAAATCCCTCACCTGCTCCTTCAAATCACCTATTTCCACCTCCTGAGCTTTCAGTTTATTTTGGCGGGCGGTATGGTTTGCTTGCAACGCTTTTGTCATTTCCCGCTCTTCAGCCAACTCCGACTGCAAAGCGCTCACTTTGGCGGTCAAGTTTTGTACCTTCTTCTCCGAAGCGGATTTCTCACGCGATAACACTGCAATCGTTTTCTGCAGTTGTTTGACGCTATCAATCAACGCATCCGTCTTCTCCTTCAGCTCACAAATCTCCTCCCCACGCTGCTTCTCAATACGGCAAATCCTATCTTCATACATCCTCCTCTGAGAATCTAGTTGACACGACAACAAATACGTAAACTCCATTTGCATGGAATCCAATTTCTCATCGTCCTCCTTCTCTGGAGCAGGACCTTCCACCAACTTTCCATCGCCTTTATTCTGCAACAACCTGTGTACGAAATTATCGCCGACATAGTCCCACACCCTGTTATTACCCAGTTCCATACAGTAACAATGTTCAGTTTCTAGATAATGTTGGTAGGCGTGACCACCAATATACCTTCCACAACCTACATGTCCACAAAGCAAACATATCCATAGAGATTCCTGGGAAAGGCATTCCATACAACGATTATCAGCTACTGCTTCTGGGGTTTGCACAAAACGACAAACGGGGCAAATGGAATCGCGCCACTTGGCTAAACACCCACCGTGGAAGGCATGGTTACACAGTATTGCCAAAATCACGTCCAAACTCTCGTCCATACGTTCCAAACACACCGCACAGGTGGGTAGCTCGTTGTGCGCGGGAGGGGGGAGCATGGTTGGTTCTTCACCTACAGTTTCCACCCTCGACACAAACACTAGATGGCACTTTTGGTCGGGTTCCAGCGAATTGAACGGGGTTCCTTGGAAGTTCGAATAGAACGCACTGGCTGCTTCTTCTGACCGGAACGTGATCAGTGACATATACTGGTTGGGTGACCCGTCGCGAATAATGCGCACATGTTTGATGTCCTGCAGGAAGGCGGCCACAAAGTTCATCAGATCGTGACAGCTGAGCGACGCGGGCACGGCTAGGATGCACAGGGTGTTGCTTTTCTTCCGCGGGGGTGCCTCCGATTTACCGCCGCCGCATTTGCCGAAATAGGCTTCTTCGTCCTCTTTGTAGAGATGCAGCACGCCTTTGGTGACTTCCACAAACGGATTTCCCGACACAAAATGGATGACGCCACCTGATTCGTTGCCGCCATCACCTGTTGCCGATGACTTTTTCTCGCATCGGGCTGCCATTGTTACGTTTTTCTTTGCCCTCTCCTCTCCTCCTCCTTCTTGTTGTTGTCTCTTTCTCTCTCTCTCTCTTCTGCTCGATTTCGTCTTCCTGTGTGCCGAGGAACCAAGTTTCAGTTTCTAGTATTTTTTTGTACATTTTTGTAGTGTATATAATAATATACACATATAAAAACAACAATATTTTTTAGTAATACTGTTTAGTAGATATAGAGTAATGTATACATGAAATAAATCAATATAGAATAATGAAAACTCATAAAATACAAAATTACGGTATTTAGTCAATTTGTTTAGTACACTGTACACAGAACGATATAATTGAGTAATAAAAAATATTTTAGTCATTACTGTATTTTGTTTGTAGAACTAGCAGTTATTTCCCAGATGTTATGACACTTTCAACTACAAGATTAATAGCATTGTACATGTAGCATGTTATTGCTTTGAAGTTACAAAATTTTGTAGTCTCAAGAAACCTGCAGTATTGGTAATTTAGGTTGATCGCATTTGTATGTTATTGTCAAATATACTAGTATATTGTATCATACTTCATATTGGTTTGAAAAATTATATCAACAGTTGAGAAAATTATCGGAAGGAGGAATTATAGTTAATCACATCTTGAAAACATGAAATACAAGAATGTTTTCCATAGTTTCCATAGCCATGGTTTCACAATGACGGATGACTGATTCCAAGTCGAAGTGAACTAAACTCAAAGTGAACCTAGATGTTTTAATCTTCAGAATTTAACTTGGATATGTAGGAAGGTTGGTCAACAACAAATTTCCATCCATCTTAAATTGAGCATCTAACTTGTAAGATAAACAAACAGCAGACATGCAAACCATAACACATGTCCTGAGTGAATACTTTACAAGTCAACTGTTCAATTCAAGATTATTCCATTGTATTAATGAGATATTTTGTCAATTTCTCCTTCATTTAATTCATCTTCTGTTAATACTTGCTATTGTAAGGGCTGCAATAATATTAATACTAGTTATTAGCCTATAAGGACTGCAATAACAATAAATATTCAGTATCCACATTAAGGGCCAGTTGCACGAAAATCCAATTGAATTTAACCGCCGTAGAATGACGTCATCAAACTATTCAATGAACATGTCATGGAACCAATGAACGAATCGAAAGTCAATGCAATGACGTCATTTTAAAGTGGTTGAAATTGATTTTCGTTCAACTAGCTATGGGTTTTCAAAGTACTACAAGCAAGTGTGGTCTACGTATGAAAATAAGCGATATCCAAGCTCAATCATCCTATAAGTTGCTTCAAGATTTAACCTGAAACCTGAATACCAGAGCCTAGCCCATACCAAACCATTGAATTGAAAAGACGACTATAAAAATGATATGTACCTTATCAAGATAAAGTATAAGAAAAATAATGGAAGCTGAAATTTAGTCTAATGAATAAACCTGATTATCTCAAATTTCCTATTCAAATTATTGAGTTTTCAAAATCCAGTTAAGGATTCATCAAGATGATGAAAAAGAGGAAGAATAAGAAAAATAATAGAGAGAATAAACTACTTTCCTTCAACACTGTCACACGCGTAAACTAATAAGGAGACGGAGGAGTGATTGGGTTACAGGTTTAACATGGGAGAACAAGCAGGCTACGCATATGTTTATAAACTTGGGGGAGTGAAAACCCACCTTCTCAACCCCCCTTTTCCCCTTCCTCGCTTGCTCTAACGGTGGTAAGTGGTTAAAGACAAGAGGGGTGAGAGTTTTCCCCACCAGCCGCTAATATGTTGTTGCTGGGGAACGAGGAGAGTCTATTGACACAGAACGAGTGAAAGGAGAATTCCTCTAGGACACCCTTTTCTTCATGATACTGTAATTGTTATCCCATCTATACTCCCCACCATACTCTTCTGCTTCTTCTCTTTCTTCCCATATTCTAGTTATTCCTCATCTTCGTATCCTTCTCTTCTTCTTCGTCTCTTCCTCCTCTTCTTCATCTTTCTCCTCCTCTTCTTTCTCTTAATCTTCTTCTTCTTCGTCTTCCTTTCTTCTTTCTCTTTCTTCTTCTTCTCCTTCTCTTTCTTTTCTTCTTCTTCTCCTTCTTTTTCTTTTCCTTTCTCTTCTTCTTCTTTTCTTCTTCTCTTTCTTTTTCTTCTTCTTCTTCTTCTTCTTTTCTTCTTCTCTTTCTTTTCTGCTTCTTCTTTCTTCTTCTTCTTCTTCTTCTTCTTCTTCTTCTTCTTCTTCTTCTTCTTCTTCTCTTTCTTCTTCTTCTTCTTCCTTCTTTTCCTTCTTCTTCTTCTTCTTTTCTTCTTCTTCTTCTTTTTCTTTTCCTTTTCTTCTTCTTCTTCTTCTTTTTCTTCTTCTTCTTCTTCTTCTTCTTCTTCTTCTTCTTCTTCTTCTTGATCTAGATAACAGATTAGGCTAGATGTACACCAGTTAGTCAAGACAAGACTAGATTAGTCACGTTTAGTCACAGTAATTCACATACTTGCTTATGAAGCATCACACACCGGTGTAATGACTAAATGCAATGACTAATCGGAGTGTGTTGCTTCATAAGCATCTATGTGAAGTACTGTGACTAAACGTGACTAATCTCGTCTTGTCTTGACTAACCAGTGTAAGCCTAGCCTTAATCGTGAGAAAAGAGCAATGGAAAGGAGTGAAGGAACCACCAAGATCATGAGAATGCAAAAACTATTATAATATTCTGGAAATACAACAACTGCGACTTATAAGAGTATACAACCAACAAATGTTTTACTCATTCTCAACTCGAAAAATGGGAGCAAATACAGGCACGATCAACATCTCACAGAATCGTGCTACATGACTACATATGCTAACATAAACTAAGAAAAAATACGTAAACGATCGAAGGAAAAATAACCACGCTTATCAACGCATAAAAACAAACATCAGAGGAAAAATGAGAAGTGAACGAGTTGACAAGTGGAAAAGTAGACCAACAACAACCACCATCGCAGCAGCAAGCATTGATCGCGACGCTTGCGTCATAGCTATGACGTCACTGTTATGACGTCAAACACATCATTGACGTATCCAATTTCGCCACAACCCCGACACCCTCCCCCACAATCCCGGTTTTCCAGCCGGGAGGAAAGCGCTAATCAGTTTTCTTTTGTTCTCGCGCTTTGTTTTGTTCACTTTTCTTCTTTCAATCTGCCAACTGTCACTCCGGTTGATTAGAAGACGTGAATGACAAAGAATTAGAAGTGAGAAGAGAGAGAAGATAGTGGGATTGAGGGAGATGGAGAGGGAAATCAAAACGAACTTGATGGAAGTGGAGTGGTGAGATGAAATGAAAAAGAAAAAATTAATGGAGTGCAGTTCTATAAGTATATTATAGCACATAGAACAGATTAGGTTATAGTTCGAATAAAACTAGTTGTCCCTTGGCCTGGTGCTCAAGAACCACTCACTAGAAACGTTTTTGTCAGAAAGTCCGATGTCCGAACAGCTGACCATTTGATTCAATGATGCTAACATTGAATCAAATGGTCAGCTGTTCGGACATCAGACTTTCTGACAAAAACGTTTCTAGTGAGTGGTTCTTGAGCACCAGGCCAAGGGACAACTAGTTTTATTCGAACTATAGTATCGCTTCTCTATGATAATAGCTAGTAATGAAATTCGATGAACGCTGCAGTACAAAAATCTTTTGCCCCGTGATTTTTCCTGCCCGGGAAAAAATTTTTTATACAGCAGCGTTCATCGAATTTCCTTACTAGCTATTATCCTGTTGTCAATATTCGCAGTAGCGGAAGTCTCCAGAGTAGTTAAGAGTATTATTAATTATAAACTACGTTCAATTAATTATTATGATTTAAATGCAATTGAATAGTTGCAATATCTCATTTTCCTTCCATGGACTTACAATACTTGTTATACTCGCAAATATCTATTTGTATTGACACCAGACTAGGGTTGTAGTAGCACAGAGATGAAATGTCAATTAACTGGATTCTATTGTTTTGTTTTCAAAATGGCGTCGCGGAATTACGTCATAACAGAGCGGAGGGGGCGGGGCGGGGCGTAGGCGAGCAAACAAAAGTTTCAAATTTTCAATCAAATGCTACATCCACCACGCAGCTCTGATCACGATCAGTGCGTCAACAAATACACGAGAAACGAAATAACGGAGGTGGGAAATTGGACTTACATCATTGAGCCGCCTCAACAAGTGCACAATTCTCATCAAATGAAAAATAGCCTTGATGAAATAGAACACGAAAGATATTGTCAATTGTAAAATAGAGGAATTGACAATATCTTTCAGTGTTTCATTTTTCATCATGGAGTTCCTCAAGAAGACTTCTACAAATAAGTTGAAATAGCCTTGAACTGAACAGCTGTCTAGTAAGGTATCCACACACTGGATATAGGGCAACAGAACACAACATGCATCAACATGTTCCATTAAATTGCATCCAATAAAATAATCTTAAATTGAATATGTGGGTTTTAAAGTACACTTACACACTAGACATTCACTGTTATAACGCAACAAACCATGAAATGCATGTCTATTGTGTGCGTGATACTTTGAAAGTCAGCTGTTCAATTCAAGACTGTATTATTGAAAAGTATTTTGTAGTATGCAAACGCCTGACCACTACACATTAAAACTTTTCTAATTATGGAAAAAACTTTTTTGAATTAGTCAAACTCCACTTTTATTTTAATTAACACAATGTTTACACCAGGACCATAGTTTCATGCTACATATCCTCAGCTGTAATTTACATTTTTGTTTTTCAATTTTATTAAGGGAAGATTCCACAACATCAATATTTGTTCTACAAATTTCATCTTCTAAGCCCCTGCGCCCACTTAGCAACTGCTATCTGATTTTAGTCAGCAACCCAATGTTGCCAGATGACATTTGGCTGTTTTTCTGGTATTCGGGTAATCTAACCTATCAGCCAAAGTCATCTGGCAACGCTTGGTTGCTGACTGAAATCAGATAGCAAGTATGAAACTTGCGAAATAATGCTACAATCCGTGGTTTGCAGGTCTAGTGAGTAGCTTAGACAGCAGTTCAAATCAAAGTTATTTTACTAGACGTAATTTGATAAGAAGTGTGATCATGAACTCAAGGCTGTAAGACAGCTTTAAAACAGCTTTGACACTGTCAAAATAAATCAAGAGTTTCGCATTTATTGCTATTACCGAGTCATAATTTAGCATAGCGCGGTTGAAGAGGGGACAAATCGAGTCTCGTGAAGCTAGATGAATAATTACAATAATTATTATTTAATTGAAATCTTCATTTTTGAGGTGGGCAGTGGGCTACAATAACTATTCTTCCAATTTTCCTTAACAATTATTATTATGTTATTGTTGGCAAAATACTGTCCGAAACACGAAAATAGTTTTTCCTCAACTTCAACTGTCGAAATTATTATAAATTGCAAATTTATGGGTGAACTTAATTCTAGGATTTCTTCATTTCTGTAAATTTAATGGTTTTCATCTACTAATTCCATTTAATCTAGTAAAGCGCAAAATTAAAATCTTTATTCTCGGTCACAGCAATTTAGTTTAATAAGTGACAAGTAAATGGATTCTAAATGACAGTAAGTAACATTAATACGCGAAGGAAATCCAGAAATTATCAACTTTAATTCCATAAAACTTCAGTCTTTATTTTCGTTAAACTATGTAACTTCATAAACAAATCTTCGGATTTTGCCAGAAGGCATTTTAGAAATTCAGTTCATTGTAGTAGGCTATCATCTTCAATATTCTAACCGCCTGCTGCAATCGACCTAAATCTCAGTACAGACACAATCTGAACATGCACCACTGGTCAGTTCAAAAATTAATTAATCACAAAATCTAGTGTCTCAAATCTTCCGCAAGGGTAAACGACTCTTTCTATCAAACTTGAAATCATCATCTACATCATGTTATCCCACAAAATATTCTTCAAAGTTTATTCATTCATTCAATACTTGGATCGAGGGCAACCTTTGATAAAAGTAGGCTACTTGAAAGAAGTAATTTATATATCTAGACCCATACTCAAAACCTGAGACTACATCTACTATAGATCTACGTACAAACCTTGCGTAAGCATCACCTTGTATTCTATGGTTGAGTAGATGTACCTTCGCTATCGGAATACATTGTATTTACAAATACAGATACATATAATCTACACATGTATCTTATACGTATTACGACGATACGGAAGTTATATCTATTCAACTATAATTACCTTCATATCACACAAGATTCATTAGATGAGATTATTCGATAGCAAATTTCAACGAGCATAAACCACTTCAAGTGCTGATAAGTTTAAATAACAGCCGCTTGCTGTCAATGGATCGATCAGTGAGAAGCTGCGCTCTGACGTCATCAAACAGACGACTGACGTCATTGCAATGACGTCATACGGCACGCTCTAATGGAAAAGCGGCTTTCCTTTGAAAAGCCTTCGAATGCTAGCAAACAGAAGAAAAGCCAGATGCCAACTAAACTCGCCCCTCCCCCCCAACCGCTCAGTTTCCATTACAGCAAATCCACGCTACAAGTAGCAACAGCAATATTCTAACCTACTCTAAAAAGATATTCTACTATTTCGTAGCAATCCCTTCTTTCAAATAAGTTCAGTTTGTCGTCGATCCTACTATGTTGCTGTCCTGATCAATCACCTTGATCAATTACCAGCTTATTTTTTTGATTTATCAATAAAAAATCTTTCTTTCTTATTTAACGCATGTCCCTACAACCAGCCATTAATCAACAGTATTATGTCAATAACTTCAACCTTGACCTCTGGCAGTTTCAAGGTCGATAGAGGTGAGCCAACACCAACCCTGACAAGTACTTTTATTTCTACATTATTGAAGGATGACTTTCGTACGAGATACTGCCCGTGAATCCAAAAGAAACATAACATAATAATTAATTGAACGAAATTCCTAATTAATAATGCTATATAATAATAACAAAAATATTAGATAGCTAAGATACATAACAAAAAAATTGTTGGCACATTCAACAAATATTCCCTGAATCATCCCGAAACTAATCCTTAATCCAACCCTTGCATCGGTTACAAGTACATCCCCTAGTAATAACACAGGCAAAGGTCGGTTTCTGTTTTTCCAGAGCATGTTACCTCACCCCAAAACCTACTCCTTCTCTCCCCCCCTCTCTGTAAATACTCCTCTCTCTTCTCTTCACTCCTTCCAGCTTTTTCCTCAACCCTCCACACTCTTCACTTTCTTACCCTCTCCTTTTCCTCTTTCTGTCTCTCTTCAAATCTGGCTTCTACTCTTCCTTCAAATCCACCTTATCTAACCCCCTACTCTCTTTACAACTTCCTTCATATCCCAGTATTCTTCTTTTCAATTCCTCTCTCTTCTCTTTCCTCTCTTTCTCATCCCCTCCTCATATCCTGCTTTCTACTATCTAAAATCTTTCATCTTCCTCTTTCTACTTCCTTACTCCTCTTTCCAACAACATTGAACAACTCCTATTATTCTATGATATCTGTGAATGAATTGATTATTACAATATATCTAGCTAGTCTGGAATGCTCAATTCTATTTCCATTTTTTTTTCAACAACGAAGCCTACTGTTGTAAGATGTATTCATTGGCAAATAAATATTATATCTATATATTAAATATATTGGCAAATAATAATAAATCTTTACCTTCTCATCTTTCATGCCCTCTCCACTATAAACACCTAAACTCACAGTAATATTGCCCCCTCACACCACTGTTAAAACTCCCTTACTCCTGATACAACCCCTCCACTTCTCTTTCTATCCTCATTCTTCACCTCCTCCCAACCCCTTCACACCCCTCAAACCTCCAATGTTCCCCCAATTCCCCCTCTTTACCTCCTCACAACCCCTAATGGTTCCCCCACCCTACCACCGTTCAAATAAAACCAGCCATCTAAACCTAGATCCCCTTTCTCCATCTCCTCCCAACCCCTTCACACCCCTTGAAACCCCAATGTTCCCCAAAAACCCCCCTCTAACTCCTCACAACTCCCAAATTTCCCCCCATTTCTCCCCTCGTTCAAATAAAGCCCCTGTTGATGATTCCCCCGGTAGCCGAGGCCAAATGCGTCACAGCTTTCGTTGTGACGTCATTAAATGACGCTCAACGCGTTGCCATGACAACCGAATAATCGCACTCGTGCCTGTACTACAGTGTTTGCCTTGAGGTCGCCTCCTTGCACTGCAAGCAGGTCGTCTCAAGTGACGGCTGGTTCGGAAGTCACACAAACTGAAGAATGCAACTCGATGAGAAAGCTAGTCGTTTCAAATAACACCATAGCCTATTTTCATTACATCTTCATTGGATCAATTAAACGAATAGACAAGAGAAACAGGCAGACGTCCAAAACTTCTGCAATTCCTGAATTTAGTTGCATTAATGATCCAAATTTTGAGGTTATATTATAATTACAATTCTAATTGTACTTGTAGAGGTAGAGTAGCTGGCGTACTAAAAGAAAGTAAAGTAACATAATCTTGTTCTCTACTATTTCATGTACGCTTTGAAGGGAGTTACCAAGATAGTTAGTGCAATGCAGTAACTTCTCATTAACCATCAATAATATTGCTTATTGTTTAATGCATATTGTTAAAAAATAATTATACTTGTTTTATATAGTGCAACTAGCAATATTCATTGCAAGCGCTATGTGACAAGTTACTTGAAATATACCGAGATGAGTAGTACTGACTAGTTGAATACTGCTATAACTCAGATATTGTATAAGTAACATGAATTATGTATATAATATCTGTAATATCTATGATGAGACGTGTAAAAAAATAATTATACTTGTTTTATTCCAACATTTTTTCTAAGGCGCATGTAGCCTACTTTCAATAAATAACCTCATTGCAGTTTATTTTACAATGTAAGTGTTTAAGAGGATGAATACACTTTTAACATTGCAAAACTGTAATGAATTGTAATGGCAAATCTTCATTTTCAATACAGGTGCCTAAGGCCGTTCGCAACTGCTATCTGATTTCAGTCAGCAACCCAGTGTTGCCAGATGACATTTGTCTGTTTTTGGGATAATCGGGTAATCTAACCTATCAGCCAATGTCATCTGGCAACGCTGGGTTGCTGACTGAAATCAGATAGCAGTTGCTCCGTGGGCGAACGGCCTAAGCAAAATAAACCAGCCGAACTTTTATGATATCCAATGAATCCATTCAAGATGAACCTAAATGATACGCGTATCCAATGTATCCATTCAAGCTGAACTTGAATGATACGCGTATCAAGTGTATCCAGCAGGCCAATCGAACAGCAAGGACACAAAAATAGAAATTTACCAAGTATGAGAAGTTTTCACAGCAACCATGTGCCTATATTTTGCCACCCACCCACTGCTGAATGCCAACTACTGAAAGGGCAAGCCAAGTCCTTTTTGATAAGGGTCAGAGGCTGATGTAAAGTTCACAATGGCGGACAACAAACTGACAGAGCAACAAGGACAACAAATTTGGTGTTGAATGACAGAACAAGCGAGAAAGAGAGAAGAAGATAGGGGGGAAGTAGAGGAAGGAGCAGTAGGAGATAAATCATGGGGAAAAGAGGAAGAAGAAAGAGAAGATGGAGGGAATTGAATATGGAGAAGTAGTAGAAGGGGAAGGGGAAGAAGAAGAAGAAGGGGAGGAGGAAGAAGAAGGGGGGGGAGGAAGAAGAAGAAGAAGAAGAAGAAGAGGAGGAAGAAGGAGAAGAAGAAGAAGAAGAAAGAAGAAGAAGAGTTAGAAGGAAATTAGAATATGAGAAAGGACAAGAGGAAGTAGAAGTTACTGGAAAATAGAAACAAGAACAAGATAAAAATGGAGGTGAAAAGGAGTAAAATTACAAGAATATGAAGTAGAATAGAAATTTAAGGGAAGAGAAGAAAAGAAGAGGAAGGAGAAAATTACGACAAAAAGACGAAGAAGAGTATGAACTAGGATTTTAAAAAAAAGAAGTGATTTTGGAAGAAGGAGACTTGAGGAAGAAAAATAAGGAAGAATAATAAGAAGGGGAGAAGAAGAAAAGGAAGGAAAAGAGGGGAGAAGGGAAGAAGAAGGAGGAGGAAAGAAAGAAGAGGAAGAAAAAAGAAGGACAAGAAGAAACAAATCTCAGTTGACCTTTCTATTAGATCAGCATGTGTCGACTGTGAAAAAGAATGCGAAGAAAAATGAGAAGAAGGAGCTGGAAAACATATCATAGGTGACCTTTCTTTTACCGTACACCAGCATATGTCATTGCACACAGCAAAGGAAATGAAGTGAAAACAGAAATTGAAAGATAAAAGAAAGGAATAAGTAACTTCGTTCATCTGTGAATTGTTTTTCAACAATTTATTATCGACATTGCCTGTCATTTCACATTCAATGACATGGTTTAATGATAATGATCGGTTCTACTCTATGGCCAAAACAAATAGACCAATGCACACCAATCTATTTGCACTGTTCTACTTTTGCACTGTTTTTATAGAGTAAACTACAATAATTTCCATCTTGTCGGTGTCGTGTCGTAAAGTGTGAAAACTGTCAAAGAAGGCAATGGAAATATATCTCATGTATATTATAGAGTTCTATCATAAAATCATGTTTTGTTCTATTTCCTATCATAATATTAATGATATCTTTAGGATATAATAGCATTCTTTCTTGAAATCCTTTGTACCTAACTTGAATCTGAATATGATGTCTGACTGAGTACAAGACTTGTGTGTGTGGATAATGAATTAGATCTATTCTATTGAACAGGCTAGTTTAAATTCATATTCATTCAAATACATGTAATAGTAATGGTATGTCCATCACCAGTATTAGTTTCGATAGAACGAAACATGAGGCTTATTGCAAGTAATTTAATATAATGGAATAGATGATACACCAATAATAACGAAGGATAATATTACCGCGTCAAATATACATCTATTCAAAGACATCCATCAAATAGTCTTTGCTATCAAATTTGATACTGTACTAAATAGTATCCATATGTTATTGGATAGTTATTTAAATCATTTATAGTAACCTACAATAACAAAACTAAGGACATTATGCTAAATTGAAGTATGCGGTCATTACTAGAAGGACTGGCTATTGTCACTTGTATGCAAATGTACGTAATGATGTCGTCTACATACGTATAAGGTGCAAACGTATTGTATTCTTTTACAGTTTTCCTATCACACGGTGTTATAATAGTATGCTCCATGTTAAATTGGAAACCAAGGATTATTTGAAAATTAGGGTATCTAATATGGTAGAAATCTATAGCAGCCAAACAAACTACGATAATGCTATGCTAAATTTAGGTGCATGCGGCCAATATTGTAAAGGACCGGCTATTGCCACTTGCATGCAAATGTACCAATGATGTCGTTCACACAATGCATATATGCATGCAAATGTGCATTGTGTATTCGTCTTTATGCTCTGGTCACACGGTGTTGTCATGTCATATGCTGGCAAGAACTGGGCGATTGGTGAATTATTTCTAACATTTCAGGTATGCTAATTGTTTTACATTTCAGGTATGTAGTAATTCCTAGTTTATAGGTATAGAGTATCACGCACATGAACAGGTAGTAGAGTATTATTGGTTCTTAAATGGTATTTATTCTGATAAATTATTAATATACAGTAATTCTATCCACTTTTTTTATCTACTACTTGGTTGCCAGTCGACTAAGTTATATTATTGTTGTGTTATATCAAGAGTATTATACTAAGAAAACAGCTGATTTAACGTCCGTAAACGAGCGTACATCAATCAGCTGTTTTCTGACAATTTAAAATAATCCTGCAATACTTTAATTTTGTTTCTAATAGGCTACCATTTTGAAAAACAAATAAGCGTTCCTCTACCTGAAATTTTAGAAATAGCCCTGAAAACTAGTCGACTGGTAACGTGAGACATAGGCATTATTAAATGAAAAATATTTAGGCTATTCTATCAGTAGAACTGATACATAATATTGGTGGAATGGACATTTTTTATTCTTTGAATTTATTAATAGAATTACCCTTTTATCACAACATAACCATGTTAAAAGGAAATGTTTTAACCATGTTAACCATAACCATGTTTTAAGGAAAACCCAGTAGCGCAAACTAATTTTTATGATTAAATATTATATTAATTGAATATAATTATATTGTTATTGTTCATTAACGTTATTTCCAAGAGAATTTTGTTAGCATTGGATATTAATCTCATAAAAATCATAAATTTTCCATTAATTAGACTACAACACACAACCATAGAAATCCAAATGCATTCTCACCTTTCCAGGTGTTTGAGGGTAGACGATGTTGTAGTGAAAGCTATTCACTATCCTTTTTGAAACTGCTGTCAGAAGAATGAGCAAATCATTCTGACTTGAAAATCATCGCAAACTGAAATACAAATTGATTATCTTAGATGGTCAACTTGATGATGTAATATATTTTCATACCATAATGATTAACAAGAAGATAGTTTTTTTAGTATGATGCACAAAAAATATTATCTAGACTTGTACTTGAGCCTTGAGGTTACGTCTACATTTATATAAATGCATGAGATACCACAGAGAAGGAAGAACAGAGGACGCATCTAGTATTGCGCTAAATGTGTCCCCAGCATTGAAAGTTGGGTCCCCAGTTCTTAGTTTTCCGGTTAAGGAGAGGGAATTGTGGAATGCCTCACCCCCCTACAACGACAACTACTGTAGTTGTAACAGAGCTTAGACAGAAATCAACATTTGCAGACATGGCTACCGGTATGAATTGCAACTGTACTTGGGCGCAACAATGTCCCGTATGGAAATTACCTCTGGTCTTCCTACTCTGTGGAGATACTTAACTCAGAAACAAACACCTCAAACCTCAAGTTAAAAGATGAAACAAAATTTCGTTCATTTTAAATGTATGAAAAAAATTAGAGCTCTGATGAGCATGTGTGAGCAAATGTTTCTGTATAAATATGTATCAGCAAATGTTTCCGTATAAACATGTATCTCAGACAAGTATCTGAAACATACCTCAAGGTGAAGTGAGGGATGATGTTAATGATAAGAAATAAATAGAGGTGGGTTCTGAGCTACCAGGTTAACTTTATCATCAGAAGTACAAAGATTTTGTGAAATTATAATTGCAATAGCACGTAAGTTGGATGTTTTTAGTTGAAATTTTATAAACAATAATTTTTTTCTTTATAACGCTATAGTAATTGTCTTATACAGTTGACAAGATTAATTTATTGTTATTATCTATAGCTTGTTCAATCTGCGTTGTTCTCTGGCCTGAAAATAAATTATTGTCATAAAGTTACAACCCATTAGCTTACAGATTTTATCATGTTCAAATTTAATAAGATTTCATCCACTAAACAATATTTATAGGACTGGATAAATTCTTAGAACTGGTTCACACGAACGGTTATTGGGCGGTAGCGGTCCCATGTGTGCGAGAGAGACAAAAAACAGTTGGCATAATCTTTTCTCTCTCCCACACATGGAACCGCCGGCAACCGCCCAAAAACCGCTCGTGTGAACCCGCTCCTAAACACTTTCTTTGAGCAATGTCTAAACGCTGCAATAAATCGTATCAATCTGATTGAGCCTAGTCATCCACTGGAAACGTTTTTGTCCGAAAGCGTCCAATGTCCGAACAGCTGGCCATTTAAATCAATGTTAGCATTTTGGATGATCGGTCGCTTTCTGACAAAAGCGGTTCCAGTGGATGACTAGGCTCAATCAGATTGATACGATTTATTCCAGCGTTTGATTTTTATTAGGCTGGTTGGTCAAGAAGACAAGACAGACGTTTAGTCACAGTAATTCACATGGCTGCTTATGAAGCAGCACACACCGATGCAATGACTAATCGGTGTGTTGCTTCATAAGCAACTATGTGAAGTACTGTGACTAAACATGACTAATCTCGTCTTGTCTTGACTAACCGGTGTACGCCTAGCCTTATTGTGAACAGCTGTAATGAGGTCATCCCATCATCATGGCTTAATTGAACAATTCCATCGCACTCTGAATCTTGTTCAATTTTTAAGGTATCGATTTTTTTTCTTACTTTTGTCTCTAGTTTCATTTTTAAAAGAATTTGAGTCGATATCTTTGAAGATGACCGAGATACAGAGTGTATTTGTCAATGTAGCCGCAGCTAGAATGATCTAAATTGATCACAAAATAAATCTAGAAACATAACCTAACCACCTCAGCATGGTAACATCTACAATCTACATAGTATCATAGAGCAAGTAAGCATGGTGCTTTCTTTATGATAGTATAGAAGTACCCAAAAGCTGTAAAATGTTCAAAAGAATTTGAAAAATCTCATCAGATATAAATGAAAATCAAGAAATTGAGGTTATGTTTGTTGCGTGATGATGTTCTCATGCTGTTCTTGTGAACCTGGAGAAGATCTTGAAAGTGGGAACGATGCTAGGGTGGGAGTCACAATCTTTAGGAAGCGAAACCCCACAAGTTTGCAAAATTGAAGATCTACTGTAACATATAAGCAAAAGTAAATTGAAATATTGTAGATCTTAATAGAGATTGAGTTGGAAAATATTGTAGGCAACTAAGGACCAATAAGCAAGGCAGCATCTGGTCTTTGTTTTGATCAAAGGAATGCCATGAATGACTATCAGGAAGTATAATACCAATGAAGTTTCCTCATTGAAAACAAAAAATTCAAACTAGTCTATAATTGGAACCAATTTCACTTGACTCGTTTTCTTTTCTACCTGAAATTGGTATTTAAGTTACGGTATAGGTACAGTATCCAAGGAATGAACTTAAATTATGTAATTTCATGCTCTAATTTGATTAGAGGAGCCATTCAACTTGGAAATAAACAGAAAATGAAAGGTTCCATTGATGAGTCAAAATGTAATTCTCATGAATAATGTACCGTATATCAATGGATAATGAATGGACCAATTTACATTGAAATGAGAGACAAAACAGTAAAATTCAAAGAAAATTGATGAGCAAGCTTTCTGACAAGAGATTCAAATCCAACCTACCATTCACAATTATTCACTTGGTTTGATCACTGAAGCTAACAAATTTACATCAATCGATGCCAAAATGTAATAGACTCCATAACAACAAGAATTTTTACAAGAATTAAACCGAAATTTTTAAATAATTCACAAAAAAGTGCACGCAAGACACAATATTCACAACCATCGAAATGTTGATGATGATAGTGATAATGATGATTGGGAACAGATGTTCGATTCTATAGCAGAATCAATTTAACTTGTCAGGAAACAGCTGTTTCAAAAGTCAATATCACAATACTTAACCTACAAATGCTGAATCTCACAGATTAAAAAGGTATTCTTTGAAAGGTCTTCTTGAAAAAGGTCTTTCAAAGACACTTTAAGACAAAAGGTCTTCAAGAGTTTTAAGCCTTTGGATTATTGTGTCAAAATCACTGGTTAATTATTGCCGAAACAGCTGTTTTCTGACAATTATTGTGAAGAAATTTGGGGAATTTGGCCAAGCATTCCGGGTAATTTCGTTTACCGCTATTGGCAACACTGATCATAACCAACATGGCGAACATGGTGGTGTTTGTCAAAAGTGTTCGATTTGTTGTTTATAACGATGGGTGTGTGTGAAAAATGAGCTATTAGAATTAAATTGTTCTCTACTCTTATCAAATATGCTTGAGAGGCTCTCAGCAGTGAAAGACTATCATCAATGAAAATATGGCTGCTAGAATTATTCTTAATTTCTTGTTTGTTTCATTTCTGATCAAGAGTGAGTACGGTTATTTTTCTTCAAATTTTTGCTGTTTTTGTCTTTGCTTTTCCAATAATCAACTGCATCTCTTATCTGGTGATCCTGTCTCAGAAATAAAAATTGCATTTCCATTAATATTATGAAATTATCTGTCACCTACATATTGTAACCTTGACTAGTAATAATTCGGTGGACATTGTTCTTCTAATCATTAATTATTGAATTATGCTTTGCTGATCTCATTAACTTCATTTAATATCCAGATATAAAACTGCAATCATTGTAGTCGTCTTGTTTCTTGAGATTTGCATATAAAAACCCCTGAAGATACCATCTGCACCGTATGAATAAGAAATGGTAGGATGCATGTATTCTGTGTTTTGGAAACAGTTAGATTACTCTAATCATGAACTATTATTCCAATATATTTGTTAAAAGTATTTTTATTAAAACTTCTGAAATGCTGTCAATTTTATTTGAATGTTTACTAACCTTACATGATGCCTTTCTCATGCCGTATTGAGACAGAGAATACAAAGGTCTTTTACGTAGACTTTAGGCTATGTTCATTGACAGTATATCAGGTCAAACTTATACTTCAACCTCAAACACAATTCCGACTTTGAACTACCGGTAATTTTTCTCAAATTGGGAACTCGAGTAAATACTGCATTCTTGCTTAGGAGGGCAGTACGGTATGGCTTAATAAGTTATTATCTATATACCATTCAACAATACCAAGATTGGAATCTTGTCTTTCAATCCATCTCAATGTTTGTATGCTGCACAGTATACATACGGTACGGCTGATAGCTATGTCCACAACTTGTCGATTTTCGTTTCGTCATGCTTGTCATCTTGCGCTTTAGCCCCTGCGCCCACTAAGCAACTGCTATCTGATTTCAGTCAGCAACCCAGCGTTGCCAGATGACTTTGGCTGATAGGTTAGATTACCCGAAAAACAGCCAAATGTCATCTGGCAACATTGGGTTGCTGACTGAAATCAGATAGCAGTTGCGAAGTGGGCGCAGGGGCTCACGCATCCTGTTGAAATTAGACGGAAAAACGATTGATGCACCGCATGTGCTGTGCATCATGCGCTATGACGAAAATCGAAAAGCAGACAAAAATCGACCAAGTGTGGACATATGGAATGATTGAGCTTATGCAGCATGCTTTGCCGCTTACCAAATAGACCAAGTGTTGACTTAGGCTAGGCGTACACTGGTTAGTCAAGACTAGACAAGACGAGATTAGTCAAAGTACTTCACATAGATGCTTATGGAGCAGAACACACCGATGCAATGACTAATCGGTGTGTGAAGCAACACACACCGATTAGTCATTGCATCGGTGTGTGCTGCTTCATAAGCAAGTATGTGAATTACTGTGACTAATCTCGTCTTGTCTTGACTAACCGGTGTACGCCTAGCCATAGAAATCAATTATGATTATTACAAATAAATCATTAGTGAATTCCTGAAATCAAACAATTATTTTGTTATTTCAGAAGGCTGCTACGCTAACAGCGACACCCCGACTGAAGACAACGACATTCACGAGCACAGCATAGACGAAGGAGGCAACCTAACCTTGCGATGTCCGGGCGGCGAAACAATGACAGATAGCATAGTGGAGTGGATCCGGGAGACGCGCAACGAGCACATGACCACTAGAGAGGACGGTGCTCTGCAGCTGGTCAATCTCAAGCGACGTGATTCGGGCATCTACAACTGTTATGTGATTGACGGTGCCGATAACATTGTTAAACTGCATCGGAAGATTATGTTGCATGTTAGGAGTGAGTATGTCATTTCAAGCCATAGATTATACTAAGAACCACGTATCGTCTGCGTAGGGTGGTGAAGAATCCTTTTTCACATTGAGAAGTAGCTCACAAACATCAGCGCGCTCAAGTGAGAGACAGAGAAACAACCCTGGGGGGATTGAAGCTTGGTTATCATTGAATCAAATGTAAAAATGCCTGTTTTCAAACCCATCGTATTTGATAAATATTCAGCAAAAATATTCCAGTAACTTATAAAATCAAAGCTACGATGTTTAATAACACTTAAGTTGTCTCTTCAAGAGAAGAAACAAAGATAATTTTAATTTGATCCTCTTTCCAAAAGCATTCCTTTCCAAAGTAGAGTGAGATATGTAGTGATATTAAATATAATATTGAAAATAGATAATATGAAATATAAGATGTAAATATAATGTTGTAATTGAATTAAAATATTATTTTGTGTCTGGAAATAGTTTATCATACGAAATAATAATCTTTTTACCATGATTGATTGTTGCACAAAGCGGGAAGTTCAAACTTCAAACATCATAACCTTCAAGAAGAGTCTAGCAACAAGATGACGAAAATTCTGATAAAAATACTTTAATCCAATTAATACATTCATTAAAACACCTTGAAACCACTAAATAATAGATAGCAATAAAGGGTACTTTCCTGTTATAGGACACGTCTACTCATCTAGAGATGTCGATATCGATAACCTATAATAACCAATAAGGTTATGTTAACCTATAGGTTATGTTAATAACCTATATTTTTCTCATATCGATGAGTATCGATACTTTTGAAGCTCGATATCGACTATTGATATCTCTAGATGAGTAGACGTGTCCTATAACAGGAAAGTACCCAATAAAGTATTGATAATACCTTAATGATTTAATTGAATTCTGTCTCAAAATCGTGTTTTGTTCCTATCTCACAATGGTTAAAATCCCCCATGTTGTTCACTCTCTCTCACCTAGAACACGCTGATAAGGTCTATGAGCTACTCCTCAATGGATTTGTAGAATAGGCAGTGAGTAATGATTACAGTGTTTCTGCGAGAAGAAGAAGAGTACAGTAAATAGTATTGAGAATGTTATGCCAAGTTATTCAACAGTAATATAACTATCAGTGAATAGTGAATTCATGATGTTGAATAAAGTCAACAGTAACATTGATAAGTCAATGTTATGCCAAGTGTATTACTTGGCATAACACGTGTTGTATCCGAGTTTGTACTTTATTTAATAGAATACTAGAACATGAATATTAATAGGACACTGAATAATCATAACGTTGACTAGTCCATTTTTCGAATGAAGAGTTTCTTATGATCCCATGGCAACCAATTGAATCATCTGTTTAATCATTTGAAATATAACACATGACAACACGTGAATCAAGTATCTTCTCAATATAATTCTTGTGGGTGCTGGCAAGCAATCCTATCAAAAGAGTGACATTCAATGGCCACACTGTGATTATACTGTCTGTGGCCCACGGTTTCAAATTACAGCATGAATATCTAGTAATCTAAGTGAACCTCCTTCTATATTTTGTGCTTGCTGAATGTATAACGTGAAGGTGTCGATTGTATAGCAAGAATATAGCAGGATTCTAATTGTCATAAAACAGCTGAATGTATTTTGCGATGCCAAATGTGACGAAATGTTATCTGAAATTCAAAATCCTGATTCTTGCAGCTGAAACTCCTTCTATAGTTTGTGCTTGCTGAATGTATAACGTGCACAACTGATTGTGATTTCTTTTTTTGCCAGGCGTGCCGCCAGCTCTGGTCAATGTGACGGTGCACCCGTCGACGATCCTGGCGCTGCTGAGGTGGGACGTGGCCGACACGGGCGGCTACCCCATCACCCACTTCACCGCCAACTACCGGCTGGCGCACACCCAGCCCAACCATCCGCCCGATCCCTGGCACCCCGTCAAGCCGCCGCGCATCAGTGCCACTGCTGTAAGTACACAAATTGATGAACGATATACTAATGGACAGAAAATAATTCCAATACAAACACACGTTTACAAACATTTAGGGCCGGTTCATGAGCTCATGAGATTATTACCCCATGCTCCTGGAGAATAATAAAAAATATATCAATCAATCAATATTTATTTCCAAAAAGTAAATTGGTTAAAAATACAACAATAATATTGGTTAACAATACAAAAGTAAAATTGGTACAAAATTAGCATAAAATACAAAAAAAAATAATTACCTTGAGAATAAATTTTAAACCATCTACAGTATAATTGTTAACAATATGGCACTACCGGCAAAAGATAATCTTGTGCGCCGGTAGTGAGGTCAGAGTCACAAAATATTTTAAACTAAATGCATTAGGCTTCTGCAGCATTTAAAAAGAATTTGAAAGAATATATTATTATGAATTTTCCAGAAAATAATTCCAATACAAACATTAAGGCTAGGCGTACACCGGTTAGTCAAGACAAGACAAGACGACATTAGTTACGTTTAGTCACTGTTTATAGTTGCTTATGAAGCAACACACACCGATTAGTCATTGAATCGGTGTGTGCTGCTTCATAAGCAACTATGTGTATTATTGTGACTAATCATGTCTTGTCTTGACTAACCGGTGTACGCCTAACCTAAGTATATATTTCAATTCAAATTATCAATTCTTGAGAATAGATGTAGGCTACCTGGTAACTTCCATATAGGAAATATGTAAAAGTACATTGTCCATTTAAAAGGCTAGGCGTACAATTAAGACGATATTCTCAATCACATTAATTCACATAGTAATATAGGCAGCACACCGATGCAATAACTAATCGGTGTGTGTTGTTTCATAAGCAACTATGTGAAGTATTGTGACTAATCTTGTCTTATCTTGTCTTGACTAACCAGTGTACGCCTAGACTTAATGTTTGTATTGGAATTATTTTCTGTTCATCAATTTTTTGGAAAATTTATAATACAGAGTGATTCAAAAAGAATACCACAACTTTGAAAATGTGTATTTAACGAAAGAAACATAATAGAACCTTCTGTTATACATCATTACAAAGCGTATTTGAAGAAGTTTTTTTCACTCACAAAGATTTTAGAGATATCATGACCCTCAGACACTTATCAACCGATAGGTACCAAACGTCACATTTTCTGTAGCATATCAGTAACAGTTTAAGATTTTTTCTGTTTCAATCATCAATGGATATTGATGATTTGAAACAAGAAATAACAGCAGCTTACCAAACTGTTACGCCTGTTATGCTATATTGAGAGAGGAAAGAGATTGAGGGAGTTTTTGGGTTGATATTGCTTGAGTGTCTGTAGGGGTCATATTGAACATCTCTGAACTTGTTTGTGAGTGAAAAAACGTCTTCAATTACTCTTTGAAATGATGTATAACAGAAGGTTCTATCATATTTCTTCCATTAAATACAAAGTTCATTAAATTCGTGTTGGTGAAAAGTCAAAATAGTTTATTTCATAACAAGATTGAAAGTGAATGTATAGCCAGTACTTCAGTTCAAGAGTTATAACAAATTTGGTTGATAGTAATTTCAGACCGTAGGTACTCTTCTGGACTTTATATTTTTGCGTAGTTGTGCGATAATTGATTTGTGTTTGTTTGCAGACGCAAATAGACATTTACCAGTTGGAGCCGAACTCAACATATCAGTTTCAAGTGTGGGCCAACAACAAGCTTGGCGAAGGAGAAGTTGTCATGCTCGAAGGCTGCACCCATCATGATAATCAGGAAATCGGTAAGCTGCCATTTTCACATCTCGTATAATTGCTTGAAGTTGTTTACTAGCCAGCAATAGTAAATTATTGAGTAACAATTTTCACACCCGTCACAATTGAATTGAATTAGTTTATTAAATTAAATCTCATTCATTGAATTGTTGAATCAATTATAAAACCATGTTTTATAAGTTGTCGTTGAGTAGTTTTTGTTGAATAAATCTGTGGAGAGTTCTGAAACTGACGCAAAAATTGAAGCAATTGTGTGATTGAATAATTGCATTCAATTGGCACCGCCTACTCTAGATCGGTAGTATTCAACTGTTAGAGAATGACTAGTGGGCAGTGAAAGCTATATAGATGTTTAAATCTCAAATTAAACTCTTTGTCCAGTTTAATTCGAATTTTGTTTATTTATATCATGTATCTATCCAATTTTTCAACTATTCTGTTCATAGTACTTGATCATTTATGTATTTCCACTTATTGGGTTCATTAAATTATTTCCCAAAATAATTTGTTTCTCTCAAAGAAAATTGTTTCTCTCAAAATACGTTTTTGACAAGTGAGTGAATGGTTCATGTTTACCTATAATCCTATTACAGATTTTGAAATGTTGGCAAAAGTATGGCGGTGGCGGGAATAAAAAGTGTTCCAATACATTTTAATGGACCTTACCTGTTTCTTTTGCTTTTACTTTATTTATTTTTCTTCTGCCTCTATACATATATTTCCCGTTCTATATATTTTTTTATCCAATTTCTTCTCTCTGTTCTGCTGGTCATACTTTATGTTATTGTTACTGAACATACCTTGAGTTAAGTCATTATAAGTTTGTAATCTTAAAACAATTAAATTATCTTTATATTCTGTTTTCTTTAATGTCACTACACGTAAAACAACATTAGACAAAATAATCTTAAGAGTGTTAGGCTAGGCGTACACCGGTTAGTCAAGACAAGATGGGACGAGATTAGTCACGTTTAGTCACAGTACTACATAATTTGTATGAAACAGCACACCCCGATGGTCATTGCATTGGTGTGTGCTTCATAAGCAATATGGTATTAATAACTGAAAACGTGACTATCTGTCTCATTAACAGTGTACATCTAACCTACAAATGAGTTCCACCTCGCCTAGATTACAATGTTATGTGTCGGTCACCCATCCAAGAGCAGTCTTGAATGTCTGTCACTCAACATTTACTCATTCACTGTAATTAATAATTTATTTAATTAATTTTATAACTTGTTGTTTAGTAAATAACTTTTTTCGAGCGATGTGACTAATCTTGTCTTGTCTTGACTAACCGGTGTACGCCTAGCAGGACAAGACAACATTAGTCACGTTTAGTTACATTAATTCACATAGTTGCTCATGAAGCAGCACACATTGATGCAATGACTCATCAGTGTGTGTTGCTTCATAAGCAACTATGTGATACTAACATGCAAGCAACACACCGGTTAGTCATTGTATCATAAGGTGTTAACATTTCATAGAAAACTATGTAAATTACTGTGACTAAACGTGTCCAATCTTGTCTTGTCTTGTCTTGACTAACCGGTGTACGCCTGAATGTGATCTTGATAATTGTCTATGAAATATATTGTATACTCTCTCTCTACCTGTCAAGAAAAATCTCTGTATGTAAATATTACAAACGACCCTCCTCACACACAGACTCGTTCTAGGTGAGGAGTATATTTATGTATTGTATTCTTTCAAGTATGTATTTTCTTTATTGACAATAAGTATATTTCAATACAAATTCAATTTTCACACCAATGACCACATTGTGATTGTACAGTGTGGTCACATCCCGCTATGTGTTACGTGTACCAATATTTATAGTTTTCTTAGTTCAATTTCTTTGTTCCTAATTGCCCTGGTTGTCTTTTCTTTCACAGAACTAGGGCGGCACCTGTTGGAGGGCGCCGAGACGTTCGACACGCGCGTGTGGGTGGCTGCCGTCGCGGTGGTGATGGGCACCCTGCTGGTGCTCGCCTTGGGGACCTGCTACGCCCTGTACGCCGAGTGCCGGCTGCCTCTCAGTAAGCGCTATCTCAGAGTACCCACCTCCACCGCCTCCGCCTCCGCCTCTCAATCATCCTACTCTTGTCTCAGTAAGGCGAACAACTCATACTCTGTACTCTCTCATTCACTGGAGCACGTAAATGGTTGCGGCTGTCACAGTATCTTCGTATCTTTTCCGCTTATTGACACTCGAACACAAGAGAGGAGAACGGTCGGCTCTTTGTCTCCAACTTTACTTCTCTCTCTAACAAAATACTTTATTTCTCTCTCTCTCCCTCTTTTACTATACTTCTGTCTGTTCCTCTCTCTCTGTAATTTGGATACTTTTTCTCTCACTCCTGAAGATGGAGCACGTAGTGTGTATGATTGCAGCTATCACAGTATATTATCGAGCTGGTTCTTCTATAAAACTCACTTTTTCTCTTTCTCTCTTTCTCTGTAGTTTGGATCACTCACTTGTTGAAGCACGTAAATGGTTGGAGCTAGCACAGTATATTATCTAAAGCTAATTCTTCTAGATGACTCTTTTCAATACATTCACTCAAACACAAGGGAGGGGAACTGTATTTCTTTCTTCTTATGTGTCTCTCTCTCTCTCTCTTATTGATTTCTCAATTGAGAATTCAATTCTCAAATCCAAATCAATTTGAGAATTTGATTTCCCATTTTTTTTCTTTATTTCAGTCTGAATATGTAAATTATTTCAGTCTAAATATGTAAAATTCAACCAAGGTCAAGTGTTGATGGAAAGGATTTCTTTGTATCTCCTTTCCCAAGAATGGACATTCATATGTCCAAACTTCGCCTTTTCATCTAGATAACTCACAATTATTAAATCATCAGTATATTTTTGCTTTATATCTACTCATGGCATACTTTATAAGCTAATGTAAATTTGACGAATAATCAATTGTAGGCCTATATTTGTTATTAGAATCCGTCTATTCCGTCTAATTCTATATTGAATTTAAGCCGTCATATTTGTTATCTACATGAATTAGGTAATAAATCTAAATCTCTATCTCTCTGTAGTTTGGATCACTCACTTGTTGAAGCACGTAAATGGTTGCAGCTATCACAGTATCTGAAGCTAATTCTTCTAGATGACTCTTTTCAGTACATTCACTCAAACACAAGGCAGGGGAACTGCATTTCTTTCTCGATGTCTCTCTCTCCTCTCTCGTAGCTCACTCTCAATTTTTCTCTCTCTCTCTCTCTCTCTTCTGCTTCTACTCTATCTTCTCATATTCCAGTTATTCCTCATCTTTGTCTCCTTCTATTCATCTTCCTCTACTTCTTCTTCATGCTCTTTTCTTCTTCTCCCATCTTCTTCTGCTCCTGCTTCAGCTTCTTCTTCTTCCTCTTCTTCTTCCTGCTTACCTTCCATGTTGTCACTATTGCAAGTATGATTTTGGGTTGAAGTTCTTTTTTATTTCTTCTATAATCAGATTCATTTAATTTGACGCTTGGCATTAGATAGAGAGATATTATTTCTTTGCCATCGTACTCTACGGTCATCAGCAACGTCAAGGAATAATATCTCTATCTATCTATCTATCTAATGCCAAGCGTCAAATTAAATTAATCTGATTATATTTTCAAATGTTTTATGATAACTCTATTGTTCACACACAGTCAACTCCTTCCTTTTCTGTTGAGGGTGATGCCCACATAAGCTCTTGGCTTGTGCTTGGGTATTGGATGATGGTGATAGAAATGAATTAACCTACAGCTTTTGGTGGACTCCGAACCACAGGGAACTTCGCACATCACTGTTTATGTCACGTTGATCATATTGTAGACTATTTAATCGCATCATTTTTCTCACATATAATATCGTTGAGCATTAATCAATCACTCAGCTTCAATTCACTCACTCATAAATAAGACTTATCCAAGTAGCCTATCTATGTATATTTTCTAGTTATTTTTTAATAAGATTGTTTTTGTGGAATTGTTTACTAGTCACTTAGGATTAGTCACGTTTGATATTTGTTTTGGCTTGTAAAATTGCAAGTAGAGTAATTCATCAATAGAGTTCCATCAATAACACAGAGGTTACTTTACTTATATAAGAAAAGTCTTTTAAAATCTTGAGCTGACTGTAACGTTTAAGAAAATAACAATCATTTGAAATCACTACCGAATTGTGCGTTAATTTATGTTTGAAATGAAATTATAAACAATATAGCTGCCGTCTTGTTCCGCTCTGTATTGCATGAGTCACTCATGTAAGATTCTTTCATTAAAAACGTTCATAAATATACTGCACTTGTCAGATGACCGATTCGTTCTTGCAAACCGTGCTTGCAGGCTGAGAACAGAGCTACCGGTACCATAATATCAACCATTAACATGGAATTGCTATTAAATAATATTGGTTAAATTATACGCCATTCGCAAGTTGAAAATATCTCAACTCTGCAGAGGTTAGTCACTTTTGTAAGATTAGTCTGTCACAGATCACATAGTTGCTTGAAGCAGCACACACTGATGCAATGACTAATCGGTGTGTTGCTCATAAGCAACTGCTGTGACAACACGTGACTAATCTCGTCTTGTCTTGTCTTGACTAACCGGTGTACGCCTAGCTTTAGGCTTCACTGATAAACAATCATTATTTCAAAATCATTATAAAAATTTTCTTTTATATATTAATTTGTCATTATGTTTCATTGTTACTATTATTTTGAACTATTAGTATCATTTATTTATTTTACTTGTGTTTTTTCTCTGTTTGTTTAATGAAGACTCCTCCCTGCACACGGACAAATCATCCACGCAGGGAGTATATCATAGCCCCCTTTAAACTACAGTTTGAAGGGGGCTATGAGTATATTCAATAGTACTGTAATACTGCTACTGCAGTTTAAAGGGGGCTATGAGTATATTCAATAGTACTGTAATTCTGCTACTGTATATTGTAAATATGTTTTCAATGTATGAATAAATGAAATTTGAACATTAGTTTATTAATTTTCATTTTTAATCATTAATTTTTTTCAATTTTTGTTTGCTTTTCCAGTGCACCCCGACGATCAGGAAACAATGGAACTGGTGCCGAACATCATCCTTAACCCGGGTTACCATGACGACGGTCAAACCGAATGGATCGAGCCCGACGAAAACTCGAACGACACGACAACAATACGACTGAACAACAACACCGTTGTGCAACCGCCGTTCCGCGTCTGACAAGGACACAAGTCGCGCAACTTGTTGCCGGGCATGTCGCGCAACTTGTTGCCAGGCATGTCGCACGACAAGTTGCCAGACATGTTGCTGAAGTCACCGCAGTCGCCTCAAACTCACCAACACAGCTATCGTCACCACACCAATCACCACCGCCTTCATCACCCCCACCAAGCTAGGAGTCACGCAGGGACGTTTTCAGATAAGCTTTACTATGTTGATTAATACTGTTGTTGTTGAACTATAATGATAGTTTGTTTGTCGATTTGAGTCAGTAGAAATTATCGATGTTCCATTAGGCTAGGCGTACACCGGTTAGTCAAGACATGACAAGACGAGATTAGTCACGTTTCTTTATTCTTATTTTTTTACTTTTATTTTCTTTACCTTGTACCGTGAGTAAGTTTTTCCTAAACTGTTATAATAAGATATTTATTTTTCTTTTATTTGTATTATTTTGGTTAATGCTGCTTATTTTATTTGTTATTATGTAATATTCGGCCCCTGCGCTCAGGCTGTTGCCTTTGCAGGGACCTTCCTTGTTATTAATACAGTATATCAATACTACAGGGTGATTTTTTAGTCGTGTTACCCAATTTTCAATGTAATATATAAAACGGAAATTTAGTTGGAATAAAAACGTATAGATGTTATATACAACATAAATTTAATATTTTATAACACACATTCATTAGTTACTAAAGATTATTAAATAATATGCTCAAAATGTCCACTCATTGAGGTTACACACGATCTGACTTTTCACCATATTAACAGAAACCTTTTTGAGAGTTGCACTGGAAACATTTGTGATTAAGTCTGTAATATTGGCTGTAAGTTCATCAATATTGTGAAGATTGTTTTTGAAGACCTCTGACTTAGTCAGGTCTTAGTCTGGCGACCTTGGAGGCCATGAACCCTTGCTTAATATTCGACCACCAAAGAACTCTTGCAGAAAATCCGTTGTTCTATGGTAAATGACATTCTGCTCATAAGATGACTGGAATCCACACAGAATGTTACATAGGCCTAGCTCTAGGTTAATCAACTCACACTACCGTGTGTATACCGATTGAGTAGGACAAATTCGTGTGACAAAGCAAAATTTCCCGTCAGAAGTAAATTACCACCCACTTAACATAGGGTAACAGGACTAAAAAATCACTCTGTATTTTATGTTATATCTATTGTATTATTAATTCTATTATTTTTCATTGTACTTTTTAAGTTTGCTGTATTTTGTTTCAAGGATAAATGAATGATTTGATTGAGTCACAGTAATTCACATAGTTGCTTATGAAGCAGCACACACCGATGCAATGACTAATCGGTGTGTGTTGCTTCATAAGCAACTATGTGAAGTACTATGACTAATCGTGACTAATCTCGTCTTGTCATGTCTTGACTAACCGGTGTACGCCTAGCCTTATAGTCAATAGAGAACGATACTTGAAAGGAGGAGCTGAAGATTGAACCGCTATTGGCGTGAATTGGTGAATTGATCAAACTAACCAAAGTATACAGGGTGTTTCTAAAATAGACCGACAAACTTCGTGAGCGGTTTCCTGACATTGAAATTAAGAAGAAAGTTCCAGTAAACATGGGTCCTAAAATGCTTTGTTTCCCCCCTAGTCGGCATTTTGTTTTTTCACTTTTTATGTTTTTTCTCCAGAAGCTAACCAAAGTATACAGGGTGTTTCTAAAATAGACCGACAAACTTCGTGAGCGGTTTCCTGACATTGAAATTAAGAAAAAAGTTCCAGTAAACATGGGTCCTAAAATGCTTTGTTTCCCCCCTAGTCGCCATTTTGTTTTTTCACTTTTTATTTTTTTCTCCAGAATGGTTTGACTAATTTTGTTGAAATTTGGCATGGTCAAGGCCAAGATGAAGGTCTGCTGTAAAAAAATGAAGCAACCTTATCTGACAAAATATTTCAAAATGGTGAGCATTTGATATTTTTAAATTGAAATAACTCGAAAACCGTGCTTTTTATTGAAAAGTTTCAAGAGTCAAAAAGTTTTATTTTCTAATTTTAAACAAAAAAAAGCATAGTTAGTTTTTATTAACAACTGCCGTTTTCGAGTTATTTCAATTCGAAAATTTCAAACGCCGGCCATTTTGAAATATTTCGTCAGATAAAGTTGCTACATTTTTTTTTTAGCAGACCTTCATCTTGGCCTAGAAAAATGAAGGCTATAAATAAAATGAAGCAAACTTATCTGACGAAATATTTCAAAATGGCGGGCATTTGAAATTTTTAAATCTGACCGACGGTTTTTCGTCTCCTCCGAAAGACGGGAGTGGCCGTTTTTGTTGTCAAAATCCGTTCCGTCAACTGTATTCGATCCAGGAACCTTTAGATTATTATCAGACAGGCGCTTATCGCCCTCTGCTACGGATCACTCCAAATTTGGTGTGCGTTTGAGCTTATCGAGAGTGCCACTTGAACTCTTAGCCAATAGGAATTGCGAGAATTTTGCTTCCTCTCCAATGAGCCGAATTTGTTTCGTTTTACCATAGAGAAAGCATTATGCCATGATTCTACTGACTCGACATGATAAACGAAATGTGTAGTTGGATTAATTTTTTAATAAAGATAGTAGGTTCAGCTATGAGTTACAAGTTTTTGGGAGCAGTTAATTTTAATTTTTAAAAAATAATAAATTTAATTTTAATTTTGGGAACTCTTCAGATTTTATTCTGACTCTTAATTTACAAAATAACCACTATGCAATATCTCTATCTGTTTTGGGAGAAATTGAGATTAATCACTTAGTAAATCCAGTGCAAACTTGAGATTGCAGTATTGTGTTTAAGGGGTACAGTGTTGCCAGATTTCACTGCTGATTGTAGCTGAAGGTTTCAATAGAAACACGGCAACAATGCACTCATATTCCCATATGAAATAGTATTGCCATCAGACTCCTTACTGAATTTTTAGGTTTGCACAGACAATAAGGTTTGTGCAAGGAGATTTCTTGACCTCCTCAATGGTTGTGATACACAGTTGTTGTATTAGTAGGATGTTAGAAAGGAATTTACCGTAGACAGTTTTGTGCATGTGTAATTGATTTTAATATTTCATAATTCGTAATAATATTGTAATTGGTTGTAATCTTTACACATAATTCGAGTTGTAAAACAGTGTTTTTCTGAAACTTCCCTTTTTACCGTGAATTGAAATTTTTGAAATCAAATTATCATAGCTGAACCTACTACACAAAATTAATATTGATATCAAGGTCACTGTTGTTTGATTTTTATAAGCTTGGGATTAGTAATTATAACAGAATAGCATTCACAGACATGTGTTCATTCACACGGCAAGTACTAAACTATACGTACTGTTTATATACATTGAAAATATAGTTATACTAGTGTGAAGAAAATAATGAAATACAGACTGGGTGTAATGTTTCTTGAGAGTTTCAACACTGCTTTCACACTGTAGTCTACACTTGGAAGAGGTCTATATTGAGAAGTTTGCTAGGTTTTTTTTTCAAGTTTTTTGAATCCCTTTCAAGTTGCACTATTCCAAAATTCAGAACTGTTTGAAATTAGATTATAGGCCTACTTAGCATCTATTTCGATTTTATTGGCAATAATCTGATTCAAAGTTTAACAATTTTCAACTAATGACCTTGAAACAAGGTTTAACCAATGGTTTTGTTGCGGGCTTATTCTTCAAATAAGTTGAATGCCGTCTAGAGTTCACCAAAGGTAGGTCTTAATGATATTAGGCATTTATTCTTCGAAATTAATCCCTATCAATATTTTGATTGTAATGCAGTAATTCAATCAGCTTCTCAGTTACAAATTTAATCTTTTATTAAATTTAAAATAGCTTGATAAATCAATTATTTCAAGGTTGAATCAATGCTCTAGTTATGGTCCTAATAATGCTTGGTAGTCATCCAAGGTGCACGGTTTTAAATGTTAGATTTGAACGTAATAAAATCCCATGTTGCTTTGCTTAGTTGGTGTCTCAACTTCAAACAAGTAGAGTAGGCTCACCGTTTTGACCTATGACAAGCTCTAATGTCCTTGTAATTTGAAGGTTGTAATTATTTGTAATTGAAGGAATGTCACTACGAAATAAGTTAATTGCTCAGACTACTAGTCTCATGCTGTTTCTCAATTGGTATGAATTAATGGAATACTTCACTTCTCACATCACATTTATTTCGCTCTTTTTTTAATTCATTTTAGTCATCCTCATAATGAAAATAATTTTTGAGTTTATAACTGTTTTTAAAAATTTAATTGAGATAGACATTAACCTGAAATTAGGCTACTAAATTTTAACTGAATTACTTTAATAATATTTTGAACATTATCGACGATTAATATTTTAAGATTTTCGACGATATTAATATCGATGATCCATAAACGTGGTTGAAAAACTGTAGTTGAATTTTTCAACTTCTATAAGTCAATGTTTTCAATATCTCTTATACGATCAAATGAGCCGACTTCTCAAAGAATTCCTTTACTCCGATCTATGGATATCCCGTAGCAAGAATTTTATTCAATTAGTATGATTCCCATAGTCGTGTTTACTGATACAATTCATTATTTTCTATCAACTATTCCTAGTACTGTATCTTTCTTTTTCTTATTGTTTCCATAACCAATTGATTGTCACAACAGGTTTATATTGACAGTTGCTTTTCAAGGCTTATTATTTATTTTATGTCTCTCTACTACTAGTTTTTCTAGTACAGTATTTTGATTTATTATTGTTCGTCTGTTTTCTATTGTAAATGCAAGTTCGCATTAATTTTCTCTGCTATATTGGCAGCTGCAATACTCATTACAAACTATTTTTGGCTTCAATCATTCATTTATATGAGCATATAAATGAATTTTTTGCATGAAATGAATATTCAGTTTTATTATTTTGATTCGTTATTGTTCCCATGGCCTGATATTTCATGTAATATTTAACTACCTAATCATGCTCGTTCATCATCTTATATTGTTGAAATTGCACTCTCATGAGCGAATCGAGGTGGTAAGGTAAGATAGGTTTAGAATAAAAATTGTTCAGTCACAAAATGCCTTGATATTTGACTGAATTGATTGTGTTGAATATACGGTAGTACCTATGCATGCTTGTGCTTGAATTTATGGGGCATTTAAATATTCAAAATAATATAACTATATGAAACCCTTCTCTAGAATATCACTTGACACTTATATTGTTTTGAAATTCATCTTGAATATTCTTCAACTTTAAATTAAAATTATTTAAAAATTTACTCAATAACACTCCTTTTCTGAATCACTTAATCGTTCGACTTATCTTTGCTTTGTTTAGAAACGTAAATTTAATCTGATGTTTGGTAGTTATTGCTTACTTTTTGGAGTTATTATTTCTCTGTTACTTTGTTCAAAGTATGGTTGAACTTGCTAAAATTTCGAATGAGAATCGTGTATTTCAAGGCAAGTATAGTAATTGAAGTTTTCCAATTTATCTTGAACTCTGCCTAGTCGTTTCATTCTCTATTATAGAAGAAGCTTGAAACTCTCCAACACTGAATTACTGCTGTCTGTGAAATGAGATTCTTGAAAGAATCTAGAATTCGCAATAGCTTCTTGTGTCTAGCAGGTCAGTTCTTGTACTCAATTTCAATCAATAATATGAATAATTGCAGATATTCTTCAGCTGCAATTGCATTTTCATTGTTTCTGTCTTTTTCTCCCTCTGCATTATTCAGTAAGATGTCTTTTTCTCGTTCTAATTTAGGATTGAAATCAATAGTGTGATGAAAATGAGCCATTATTAGACGGTAATAAATCTGTCAAACTGAATGTGCCTTGTAGTCAGGAAAAAGACTTGAAAACTGATCATAACAGTAATATTATTTAGTAATCCAATGAAAAATTAATTAATAACGAAAAAAGACGAATTGTGCTTGTGAAACAAAGGTTTTGTAGTTTACAAATAAATTGGCAGCAGTAAGGTATATAGGTATATATGTATAAGTGATATAGGCCTAGCATGTACGCCTATCTACCACATACTGCTTGATTATATTTAACATACCTTTGCAGTAAAATTTTGATATTTTTTATTTCAGATTTATTTTTGTTTAACATGACCTATACATTGATTGTGTTCATTTTATATCATCGTATTTGAAGGACGTTCGTTAAATATAGTTGAAAACTTTTATTGAATTCTCATTTTGAGGTACAGTATATTGCATGCTTTAATACAGGAATAATTCCCCGTAAAACTAGCTAAAATAAAGTTAATTGTGTCAGGTGTTAAGAACGGTTAATAAAATGATATCACTCATATTTTCATCAATTTTATATGTATTTTTATGCTTTTAACTAGTGTTGTTGTAAATGTTCATGTAATAAATAATACTGATGATGATAATAATAATATACCAATAATACTCGACGACTGCATTGTATATTTATATATATTTTATAGTTTTCACATCACTGAATAATAATTGTTAAGGTGCTTATCGTTGTACATGTATATAGTATGATAAATATTTTGTGTATGTGTGTGTAGGTGTTTATGTGTCAATTCATTTTCACTGTATGTTTGTATAAGTGTGCGCGCGCATGTTATTATTGTTCAATTGTATGTTAATTGTATAAAATTAGGATAAGATTTTGCACGCCTGTATAATAATATAGTGAAGAGGAGAAAAAATGGGGAATTTTTAGTAAGGTAGCTTTGTGGAGTAATGCACAAGGCTTGTGAGGAATTTTTAAGAAAATCACCGCTTTTATTTTTACACGCGTATAGAGTTGAAACAAGTGAGAAATTTCTAGTTTTAGGTTAGGTTTGAGTTAGGTTAGGTTAGGTTGAGCCTAGGTTTCAAGCTTGGGATTGCTTTACAGGTTGAAAGTGGTTGCTTTATATTCACTGCTGAAGCTTCTAGTGAATTGTATACTAGTGAGTTCCACATGGTAATACATTGTTGCAAAGATTTTTGTTTTGTTTTATGAGGCTAATTTTGAAGTAACTTTGTATCGTTCTTGATCAGAACTCATTTAAGAAAACCGGTGTTTGTTAGTTCTACTCAATCACTGTCAAGTCTGAGAGTGAATTTTGTTGTTTTATGTGACAGGATTTGTATTATTTCATTATTTCTGTTTTAAACTGATTTTAAATTTTTGGACTCTTATTTAATCTGTAAAATGATTTCTTATAATCAATATTACCTATGTATGTTATTTCCAGTTTTGCTGTAGTTAAAGTTTTTTTTTCAATATCAATATGTGAACGTTCAATTCTATTAAAATGAATCAAATAACTTATTTTTTATGGGGCGGAATCAATTTTTTAATTGTAAATTCTGTAATTTCAATTGAAATGGAATGAATAAAATGAAAATATCTTTTATCAGGCGGAGTTAGGACTAGAGGGTCCTAGAGAGTCCCTCATAAATCTCTCTCAATTCAATAAAGGAAATGTCATAGTTTTCTATGATTGTTGAAAAAGACATGAAATGTGGTGCCCGTCAATTTTCGAGGTTTCTCGTCACCAAATTTCACTTTTACAAAGTTGTATTATTTGTAAACACATTTGGACGAAAGCCTTTTGTTAAATTATTTTACTGTTATCTAAGTGCATTTTGTTTCAATCAGAATTGATTACAGATCTTGATATTTTCTGATTAACCACATTTTATTGTGATTGTTACGTTATAATTAGTGTTAGATTATCTTTAGATAACACTTTTTGATGCTACGATTATATTATTTTGTTCTGCTATTCTTTCTTTTGAAATACTCAGTTTTTGAACAAACATCAGTTATTGTGCTTTATTATGTTGATTTTTGTATTTTCATCGAATTTGAAACGAAACCTATATAAGCAATCCATTACAATAGGTTACTACTATTTATAACTTATTGTGTATCTATCTTGTCTAATAATTTTTGCTGTGATTATTTTAATTATTTGTAATAATAATTATAATTGTGCTTTGTGTAAATAATATTTTAGGTCTCATAATTAATTGTCTGTGATTGTGTTACGTTTTTGCATTTTGTTGTACTGTACAAGTTCATCTTGCCATGTTCAGTTCGTTTTGTACCCATTTTTAAAATGCTCTAACATTGATGTTTAACTAAGTTAATATTATTATTTAGCACGAATCTCATTTTATTATTAAAAAACTTGATGTTGAATATATTTTTTCGTTATTTGGTGTCACCCTCTACCCTCGAATTTTTATCGATATTTGGTGTAAAATGATGATTATTTGTTATCCATGCATGGTTGTTATCGGTGTTGTAGTAATTTGTACATGGTAATCGATATATTAGCTGAATTGAATGTTCGTTGGCAAGAAATTATTAAAATACAGGATGTCCCGTAATTCTTTCAGGAGTAAAGTATGTATAGCAGGATTCTTTTAAATTGTCAGAAAACAGCTGATTGGTGTACGCTCGTTTACTAACGTTAAATCAACTGTTTTCTGACAAGTTAAAAGAATCCTGCTATACATGATCAAATTTTTCATCAAATTCCACCCAATAGTTAATAACCCTGAACTAATAGCTGATCAGATAAAACAGGCTACTCACACACAATACATCTACAGAGTGGCGCAAAAAGAACGCATGGACTTGAACTTCATGTCAACCAATCAAAATCTTGTTTATTCCACAAATAACACAGTATATTCAAAATACTTATAAACTTAATATTGTATTGTCTAATGTCTTAGGCTAGGCGTACACCGGTTAGTAAAGACAAGACGAGATTAGTCACGTTTAGTCACAGTACTTCATATAGCTGCTTATGAAGCAACACACACTGATTAGTCATTGCATCAGTGTGTGCTGCTTCATAAGCAACTATGTGAATTATTGTGACTAATCTCGTCTTGTCTTGACTTGACTAACCGATGTACGCCTAGCCTCATTTTAATTTCATTGTCTAATTTATGAGTAGCACAATTTAGGGTACTTACCTTATCAGCGATTAGTTCAAGTCTATTTTATCTGATGGAATTTGTTGAAAGATTAGATCGCTTACATACGGCCTTCTTGGGGCATGTTTCATAAAATGTTAAAAGTCCTGTAATACAGAAAACAGGTGGACTCACACTAGACTAATAAATGTGTTGAATATCTCGCCGTGCCATTCATGTGTAGTGTCTCCGCCTTTATCTTGTTTAACAGGACTTTTGTGAATTTTGGCACTTCCATGATTTTTTATGGAACAGGCCTCTGGGTCTTAGAAGTTTATAAGTCCTTTAATACAGAAAAAGCAGACTTGAATGTGTTTACAAACTAGACGGCTACAGAAAGTAGTGCTATGTAATTAATAGTGCATGTTTACATGACTTGTGTATCAAGGAGAGATGATGGTGCTCATACACTAGACTGTCATAGCATAGCTATGCTAAGCTTGTACAATATATTGAACAAGTTTAGTGTGTGAGCACCTTAAACTCAGTTTTAGAACTGATTAGGAATTCAGCATTTAGAATGAAGGATCTTCATAATATGAATTTTAAAAGTCCTCTAATACAGGAAAAGATAAGATGTCCACTTTCTAGACATAGCACGGCTTTCTATATAATATATAAATGGTGCATGTTTAGTGTCTAGGCATCTTAAAATCAATTGAAGGACTTGAAAAACTTGAATGAAACAAGCGATAGTTACGGGATACCATGTAGGCTAGTTTTTATTGAACATGTTGTGAAAGTCGAATTAGTTTCGGTTTTAAAGCGCCTACCGGTACCTTATAAAAGTAAAGTGTAATTAAAAGAAGAGAAGATAGTAAGATGATATTAATAGAAGCGACTATAGTGATTTGTTTGCCTAAAAAGTATGTATTTTTTCAACTGGAATATTGAAAATAAGTTAGTTTCCTGCCACACAGAAAATTATTGTAGCCTGACAGTACCTAGGTATATAAGCCTACAGTGGATTCCGTGGCGAAGCGTGGTATACTTATTTGGTCATCGCCGGGTATATTTCCTATAGGAAAATAACAAATAAGTATACCACGCTTCGCCACTAAGTGGATTGCTAAAAAACATCATGTTTGAAGAAAGAGTTGCATTGGGCCTATATATTAAACTTGCTTTTTCTGGGTCTTGGAATTGAAATCTATTGGTTTCACAAAGAGTCAATTGATACTGTACTTAATTTTTCCTATTGTATCTTTGATTTTATTGCTTTTAACAGTTCATAACATCTGCTTTCATTTTTTAAGAAGAGCTTCAAAATCTATCCCTCACATGCCTTTCCTTATGAGTGTTAGCTGTTATCTCCCCTATCTTGTTCACTTCTACCTTTTATTTCAGAAAGTATTACAAAAGCATGGATGTGAGCTTGCTGCTCACCGCCTATCATGCTTGAAAAATACAACTGGATTATGTATTATATATATTTTCCATTCATTAAGTTATAATAATTTCTACATGAGATGCGAAAGAAAAACATGAGATGCAGTTGATAATAATTTGAAAGATGACATAATAAATGCCAGGCAAAACAAGAATAGAAATTCAACCGAATCAGTGATAACTTATAAAATTTGTAGGCTCTAAACCACTAAACAGTAGTAGGGCTTCGGCTGGTCGCTAATCAGATATTGGATCTAATTTCAATCCCAAATAGAGAAATTTTCATAATAGAACTACTATTGTAGCCTTCAGGTTGTCTGCAAATAAATCAATGATGTATATCATCATTAAAATGATGATTTTCTCATCAGAAATCTACAAAGAAACACTATATACCAGTGCTGGATATTTCTTCACAAAATGATTAGGTACATATTAAAGATACCGTAAATTATAATTATATGATGTCAGTTTTTCTAAACGGTATTTGAACTGTCGTGATTCTAAGATTATATAATTTTTATCAATATCAATTATTTGTCATTTCATAGTTTGACTGCATTTTGAGATTATGTTGTTGTGGAAGCGGAATAATATCAAGAATAATAGTCATACACTATAATAATGCCCTATTTTTCTCATTCGTTCAGTAAGAATTTTACTAGGCTCCTCTGGTAAAAACGCTTTGTCTTATCACTTAGTGAACTTGGGCTTATTCCATATGATAATTGAGAAGATTCTTTAATAAAGGAAAAGGCAGTCACACACTTCTCATCTTTCAAGTTTATTGTATGATGCGTCGTGCTGTTCATGTCTAGTCTATATAGTGTGTGTCCGCCTTAATCCTGTAGTAAATGGCTTCTAAATTTATATGAAACAGGTCCAAGGTTAACAGTATTAGCACAGTTAAATTTTACTAGGGAGTATACTAATGAATGAGAATTTTACTAATGGATGAGATATTCACCTTGATTAAAGGAGTATTCCACAATCTTTGTATTGTAATAGAAAATATTTGTCTCATTTGTTCACCTCAATATGGAGAAGTTCCTCAACATCTCTCAGTCTCGAGTAAATTTCGTATTTTTTTTTTTTAGTTATTAGTCTCTTTTTGTTTTAAAGAGACTTTCTTTTTTTAGTCTCTATTCTTAAAAAGAGACTAAGAAACCAGGTATGTAACACCAAACAATAAAATAGTTGTAAATATCTGGATCCATGACGAATTGCGAAGTGTAACACAATCGATTTTTTACTAGAATTACCGACATGAAATAATTTCTACTAAGTGAATAATAAACATTTTCTACTTCAATTGGCTGGAGCGCTTTCGCGTTGCTTGTTGAGAATCCCTATGTCTACACTAGATTGATTTTCGGGTGCTGCACAGCATGCTGTATATGCTTTTATAAGCATTGGTAGCATGCTGTGCAGCACAAAAAATCGACCAAGTGTGGACATAGGGATGAGTTCAAGCGATCCAGGGTATTATAAATTGTAGGCCTATCAATTATTGGGTACAAAATATTCATTCCCAAAGTAAAAATGTCTATTACAAGATTTGAGTGTAATGAACTTTCAAATTTACAACAGTACTCGCAGTTTGTAACTTTCTCATTAGTTAGGTACTTCTTATGTATGTTGAAGATGGGGCTCGGCGCCTCGAAACGCGTCCGACAAGCCACCAAACTGTGATTACTGTTGTAAATGTAAAAGTTCATTGCCCTCAAATCTTGCGATATTTAATCAACAGTTCAAGTAGGATGAGGACTTTAAATTAAATTAAAAATTACTGATGTCAGTAATTCTAGTGAAAAATCGATAAAGTAAGCGAGTAAACAATAAAAATAATTATCTACTTGTTCAATTTAAAATTCCTAAATCATTCATATTTATATTTTACAATTATTTCCATCAATTTCTCAAATACCGTACCTCTCTTTCTTGAGCAAATCTAAACCTTATCGAATAGCCTTAAAAATAAAATGATAACAATATAATATGCATTTATTGAAACAAATGCTAGCGAATTGAAAAAGTTTAGCTTGCTGGCTTTAGATTGTGATAAACTACCTAAATTATTATTAATAATGTAAGGTTGTGTAAAGTCTGAACTGAGTGTGATTTTTGAATAGGCGAAAAAATATGTGCGTTATTTATAAGAAAATTAAGCATAGAGCGTAATATTTTGTATTCTGCACTTTTATGAACGTAAATTGCACTTTTATAACTGTGAAATGAACTCCAAATACCTTTAAATTGTAATCTGAGTGTGTATATTGATGTATTATGCTATCGGTGTATATGTGATAAATAGAGGGTTGATTTGGATTTACCGTTTATAATAACGTTTTTGTTATAAATGGTGGTGAGCTCATTAACTCAAGTGATATCCTTTCACTAGAGACTTGAAAATAGGGCCTTTTTACCTTCATTTAACGTATCTCCATAGTGTAAAAGTTTGCTAAAGCCCCTTTATTTACTATAAATATTAGTAAAATTAGTACAGTAATATTTTTTATTTAATATGTGAATGTGAACGCTTCTCGTTTTTGGTTGAAAATTGAGGAGGAACACATAGGCTAATATAGTATTATCAACGGTTTTAGTTCAGTAATAAATAATGCTGAGAACTCTTTATGTTCGTGATACATTTTCACCTAGAGATCTACTATTCATAAAAGTCAATTCGCATTTTTAATTTAGCTTACTTACAAGCTAACGTAATATAAGTATAATTTTTTATGTGTCCTTTGAATCATTTCATATAGTAATTTATTGTAACTAGAATTAGTGAAAGTAATGCCTGTTCTATTCATACATATCTTCAAAGCAATTATTTCCAAGTGCTTCTCATAGGTGTTTGAAATATTATCATATATGGCTTTGTCTAGGATAAGTAGGTAATATTTTTACAACACCATAGATGGAATATATCATGTATTTTGTTGATAAATGATAGTCTACATAAGTTCAATAATTAGTGCACTTCACTGTTGAATACTCTTTTGTGATAAGTTAATAAATATTTGTCACTTCAAAATATTTAATTCAAGATTAATTTTACTGAATGAAGAATAAATTAGGCTGCAGAACAGATACGTAATTGATTCACTGAAAAAAGTTAATGTTTCCTAAATGTTAAAATATGCTCTAAACTCACCATTGAATGATGTTCATCTACTCTTTATGAAGATTTATTTTCAAGATATTTCTTGTTATTAAACAATTGAATAAGGAATATAGTTATAAGAGAACATCTTTTTCAAAGGCGTCTAGCACAAAACCGCAGCAAATATTTCCATTTGCTTCTTCTAGGAGATTCACATTTTATAAAAAAGTACAAAGTTGAAAAATAGTAGTCTATATTTTCCCACACATTCATAGTATGTTGTTCCGCACATGTATTGGTACTGTATATAGTCAATTTGGATTAATGCCTTATCTTGTTTAATAGTATACTCTTGTTTGAAAAATCACCGATATTACTAGATCAAGTGATTTTTGTCATTTTTCAAATTCATGAATGTTTAAAAAATATAGGCCTATAAAATGTAAAGGCCCGGCCTCCATTGCGATCTTCAGTTGCTCGATTTTTATTTGTCGTGGAAATAGAACTTATTGTTGGAGGGAACCAACTTATTGTCGTTGGAGAGAACTCAATAACGACTCTTTAGTTGTATGTAGATTCACTACTCTCTTGATATTTACGACAAAAAAATCGTGCGACTCAAAATCGCAAGTGCTGAACTCATTGAGAATTCCATAAGCAATATAATAAATTATGTATAAGGATGAAAATAAGTTTGCTGATATTTCAAGACTCTTTTTCTCTATTAATAGCAAGTTGTTTTCACACAAAATATCTTTCCTTTCTTCAAATCCCAACTCAATACACAGACATTTTAATAGATCAGTCTGGATTACTCTAAGGCTAGGCGTACACCGGTTAGTCAAGACAAGACAAGACGAGATTAGTCACAGTAATTCACATACTTGCTTATGAAGCAGCACACACCGATGCAATGACTAATCGGTGTGTGTTGCTTCATAAGCATCTATGTGAAGTACTGTGACTAAACGTGACTGATCTCGTCTTATCTTGACTAACGTCTTTTATCTTGATTTCTCTATGGAATTCTACGCATCTCTATTGCAATTTGTAGGGTAGCCTTGGTAGTGTCCTTGAATCTACTGGATAACTATCATTTTACAGGTAATTTCAACCTGATGCATTTGTAATACACCAAAAAAACTGTGTTTCAAATCAACTCCAACATAGAATTATTTTTATTGATCGAAGTCATTGTTACAATATATTTTAATGCAATGTATTACTTTTGGCAAGCAAAAAGTACGGTAATAGATATAATAATACGGCAGCGAAAGAGCCATATAAAAATAATAAGCGATAGCAAACTTGTATTATCAAATTGCGTGAGTTTCGTATTATTTGTATCATCAGAAATAAAAAATAAAGTTTTCAAAATTATGAGTTTGTTGTTTTCTTTATGTACTGTACCTAACTTTATTTCTGGACTTGAAGAATTGAGATACAGAGTTCAAGTACATCAGAAAGTATAGCAGGATTCTTTTAAATTGTCAGAAAACAGCTGATTGATGTACGCTCGTTTACTGACGTTAAATCAGCTGTTTTCTGACAAGTTAAAATGATCCTGCTATATTGTTTTTTCAGAGTTGGATGCTTGGCCCCAATGGACAGATGAAAAGAATGCAGGCTCTACGAAGACGTAGAGCACTAGATAGATTTTGAGAATTAATAATAAATAAGCTTAAAATATAAATATTATAATCTCATTTTAACACCTAAATATCCCAAATTGTAAATCAATTTCAAGTCAAATCATCTTACTTTCTTCCCAAAGGGCTACGAAGATTTTAAATTGAATAGAATAATTTTTTTCTATGGATGGATGTGGCAGAGATGAGAATGCTGAGATGGATGCTTGGGAAGACAAAAAGGGACAGGATCAGAAATGAAAGGATAAGAGAGATGGCTGGGGTGGTGGAGTGTTCAAAGAAGGTCCAGGAAAGAAGGTTGCAGTGGTATGGTCATGTTGTGAGGAGGGAAGAGGACTACGTTGGAAAGCGAGTGAGTAGAATGCAGGTGGAGGGGTGTAGACCAGTGGGGAGACCAAGGAGGAGATGGAGAGACTGTGTTGCAGGGGACATGAGGGAAAAGGAGCTGACAGATGAAGAAGCCGGCGAGAGAATGGTGTGGAGGAGGAAGATAAGGAATAGCGACCCCGAATAGGGAAAAGCTAAAGGAAAAGAAGAAGAAGAATAATTTTTTTCTGTCATAGTAAGAACTACTTTGAGTTCTCTTCGTGCGATAACTACCAGTGATATTCATTTAATTTGACGCTTGGCATTAGATAGATATTATTTCTTTTCCATCGTACTCTACGGTCATCAACAACGTCAAGAAATGATATCTATTTATCTAATGCCAAGCGTCAAATTAAATGAATGTCACTGTAGTATAGTTGCACACCATCTGTAATATATTAAAATCAAAATCTGTACTAGAATTCGTATCATTCAGTGAAAGGAGAATGGATTTATTAAGACACAAAGCAATAGTAAGTCAATAACTATAATCTCTAGAAATTAAGCACTAAATACATCTACAAATGTATATACATAATATCAGTGCTGTTTTTGTGACGGCACACGCCGGTATTTCTTGGGACAAATAAAGGTGGCCATTATGTTTTCGTTTTTGATGGAATCGAGCCCAAGTCCGTATGCACCACCTCCGTTTAAATTCAACGAAACGATCATTCAAACTTAGTTTAAACTGCAGATGCACATTTCAAAACAAATTTAAATAACGGTTTTTGATAAATTCAGTTTGGACGAAGGTGATCCATACTGGCATAGAGTAGCGATACTCTGTAGTATCTAATCTGTTATCTATCTATTCTATAGTCCGATTCACGTCAAGAAGTCAGCATTGTTTATATGACGAGCATTGATACCAAGTTTCATTGAGAGAGAAAGAGAAAACTGCACCAAACGTGTTTGCAGGGACTGTGTGCGACAACAATGCACAGTGCGGCAACTATGCACAGTGCGAATAGGATAGAGACATCAGCAACTGCCTTGTGCTGAACAAGGATAGCAAACTCTCATCTAAGCAATGCTGACTTCTTGACGTGAATCGCACTATAATCTGTTATCTATGATACTCTTCTCAGCCTATATTCAAGTCTCAAAGCTATATGATCATGTAAGCTTTATAAATAGAATATTTTTATTCCATCATGTGTCTCGTGTGCGATCCACTGTTAATTATGAACAATACCTTGATCCAAAACATCACTATTCCTATCAGCCGCCGAGTCCATCACAAACTGTCGCTTAATTTCAAACAGTATACAACTAACGGCCGCGTTCACACTCAAACTGTCCACCTGATTTTCAACCGGCACATTGATTCTGACACCGTCTCGGTATCTGGCCATCATTCTAGCACTGTCACTGAGGCCATGCGTTTCGCCCCCGATCACCACCACAAAATGGTCGCTGATTGCCGCAAAATCAACGCTAAAATAGGGAACGATCGGAACGCTATCTACGTCACAGTCTTGAGCGCCGACGGCGCCGGCGGATGTTGCACTGTCAGCTAAAAACACACGCGACTCGGCGGGCACGTGTTTAGAAATCTCTTCCCAGGGGATGTTGTTTTTTATTTTGATACGGAAATGCGCGCCCGCTCCACCGCGCAGCACGTTCGGGTTCCAGAGGTCGGCGCAGCCTGAGGAAAAGAAACACAATTTAAAGAATTTAGAAACAGAATATAGAAAATATAGAAAGAAACAGTTGAAAAGAAAGCCTGAATATTGAGAAGAAGAAACAAAATTTAAAGAATTTAGAAGCAGAATATATAGAATATAGAAAGAAACAGTTGAAAAGAAAGCCTGAATATTGAGAAAAAGAAACAGAATATAGAAGCATAATATAAAGAATAAAGAAAGGAGCAGCTAATAAAGAAAGCCTGAAATATTGAGAAGAAGAAACAGAATTTAAAGAATATAGAAACATAATATGAAGAATAATTATAGGAAGAAACAGTTGAAAAGAGAGCCTGAATGTTGAGAAAAAAAGAATTTAAAGAATAAAGAAGCATAATATAAAGAATAAAAAAAGGAGCAGCTAATAAAGATAGCTCGAAATATTGAGAAGAAGAAACATAATTTAAATAATATAGAAGCAGAATATATAGAATTCAGAAAGGAGCAGCTAATAAAGAAATCCTGAAATATTGAGATAAAGAAACAGAATTTAAAGAATATAGAAGCAGAATATAAAGACTACAGAAAGGAGCAGCTAATAAAAAAAACCTAAAATATTAAGAAAAAGAAACAGAATTTAAAGAATATAGAAGCAGAATATAAAGAATACAGAAAGGAGCAGCTAATAAAGAGTAAAAGAAGGAGGTAGGAAATTGGAAGAGAAAACTCAAAACAGAGATTTTGTTCAGAGCATCTCTTTGACATGCACTTATATGCCCTATTAATCCAAATATTTCACATACTATTATAATAGAAAAAGCATTACGCAAGTAGATATCCTATGGGACAAGGAACGCTGTGGCAATTTCCGCTGTAAAGTCCAGACTCTAGGCCACGTAGTTCTGTAAGGTCAAGCTAGGGGAGCTAGAGGTCTCGCCATTCAAACACACACGTCTGATAGGTTTCAACTTGAAAAATCAGGAAACTGAGCGACTCGGATAACAAACAGATAAGTATTTTCAAACGATGTCGCTCAGACGATCCTGCAACTGTACTGTCTGAACGTCATCATTTGAAAACACATGTTTGTTATCCGAGGCGCTCAGTTTCCGCGATTTGAGTTTCCAAGTGAGAGTAGAGCCTATATGGTACTTGGTGTGATATTGTCACCATTTACCGTCCAAACTTCACTCTTTAATATGGGCATGAACTATGTACGTGTGAAATGCTTTCTCTATGATATTACACAAGGTGACCTTGAAATCATTTAAGCAGTTTCTATAATAATATGTTTTAGACAATCTACTATCCTTACTGAATAAAAAGACTTGAAGTTGACGAAACCACATATTTAATAACACAACGAGATACTGGTTTCGGTTGTTACACCATTATTAATCTCTTGTAAACTAGAACTAAAATACAGTTTCACTACTACACAATAGTAATTGTTCAAATAAATGCAAAGTTAAAGGAAAACACAAGTAGCCTAATGACTGAAAGGAGAATCCTCAAGTAACGACTGAAAATAGAGATCAAACAACAAAGTAGAAAGCCAAAAATCAACTTATAATCAAAACTTAAATGGATAATTTCACTCACCTTCAGTGAGAATAATTTCAGAGCAGCCAACTGCTGCCACCGTACGTATAATGCCTCCCAAATTTCCAGGATCTCTTATATTGTCGCAAATTACTGTTATTGGCAGAGCCTGTTTCTTATTTTGGACGTTCGCCAGTTGTTTTGGTAGTTTGCAAAATGCTGCGAAAACAAAATTATTTAGTTTAGAATGTATAAAAAATTATATTAGTGTAGACTTGAACAGAATCAGTGCACTTTTGAAGAATAATCATCAGTGTTTAAACAAAGTAGGATTTATTTTAAAGGTATTATAGGGTAAATTTTTCATAAATATTATATTTCAAGTTGAATAAGTACATTTTTATACAATTATTTGAACTTAATCATAATGTTCTACTTCGGAATCAATAATGTATGAATTAATTTTACAAAAATTTATTTATTTTTATAAATCAACTAGTACAATAACTTTTATTATATTAATGTTGTTCGTTTATAGAGGATTTAATTTTTCAATAAATCAGTATTGAAATTAATACAATGATTCAAAAAACCGTGTTCAAGACACAAAATATTATGTTACCCACAATAGAGGTATAAATTAAGAAAGGAATGGAAAATTTCTAACCTGAATTAAATTAGGATATTTTTACTGATAAGACGTACGGTAAGTTATACTGTCATTTCAATTAACAGTACATCCAGCACAAAGTTAATTGAACCAAATCCAAAAAGGAATTTGAATTGAAGAAAGCTTGGTAGATTTTGAAAGTCATTATGGTAATAAATTATTAAATGGCTATTCAGAATAGGGGAGTGTTCCATAAAAATGTAAAACACACGTAAAAGTCTAATAAAACAGAAAAAATGCTGCCACTCACTGTAAATAATATAATATACTATAAGTACTACTAAGTATACTATAGAGTACTATGTAATCAACTTATTAGTCTAGTGGGTGTCCGTCTTTTGCTTGTATTACTGGACTTCTACATTCTTATCAACCTTGGGACATGGTATGGATTGAGAAAAGGGTGAATTTGAAGATTTGAGATAATTACCAACAATTCCAGGAGGTGTTTTCAAATGTGAGTAAGTCTGGATAGTTTTGTAGGGTATTTGAAACAATTTTACAACTCCAGGTGGCATTTCAAGATTCTCGACCAGCTTCTTTCTGGAGAAGTATATCTCGACTGGAATAACGCCAGCTGATATTGCGTCCTGGATGAGACGTTTGCCTTCCAGCATTATCAATCCTGATTTCTCCCTCTGTTTCCTGGCTTGCGTCTTATTTATCGAGGTTCTGCAAAGAAAAATGTGAATTAGAATTTCGTTTGAAGTCTTTATATTCATAGTTCAGTTATTTTTTAAAACTTCAGTCCGGTATGTTGTTAGCCAACTCATTGGAAAATGTGTTATTTGAAAGATATTTAAATAATAAGTAACGGTACCAGTAGGGGGTAAAGTACCATCGTAAACTTACACAAAACAAGCAATATCAGCGTTTGATAATCGCTTGAAGTTCGTTCCGAGACTTTCTTCTGATTTCTCATCATCGTCTGACAGTGAATTTTCCAACTCATCTTCGGCCAGTTCAATAACTTTCCTATCAGGTTTCAGTCGCAATTGTTTCACTCTGTAATCCGCTGTTGCACCTTCGTTATCAGGAACCCACTCGGTTTCACCATCTGGTTTGTAAACTTTCACGGGAGTTCGGTGTCCAGCATCACGACTGTAGAACCTGAATGCGGCACTTTGTCTAGGAAGATTCTTTACAACTTTGAAGTTACTCAACTTGACTGCATTACAAAAGAAACGACACGAAACATTCATATTGGCTCTATTTCAATAAAAAATAGTACACTTATTCAATTAAACTAGAACTAAATTACAATTTGAATCGGGAAATTAGTATCGGTTTACATCCAAGCACATTGAAGTTGAGTTGAAGGCTGAACAACATAACCTCTTTCTTTCCATCTAAAAATTCAGATCAGCTGATTTTGATTTCCAGTGTCGATTGTTGCGTAATCGATTATTGAATGAACGACAATGAATTTTAAGAATTCTGAATTAAATCAAATAAAACTTGGTAGATTACAATATTATTTGATTATTAATTCTATCATTAAACATAATAACACGTGTTATTTGTTTAAGTGAGGAGAAAATCGTCAAACTTGTTTCCTTTGTGACAGGATTTTTGAATTGATCCGTTTCGCGCCACTGCATTTGTTATGACTACAACCGGGTAAATAATTGATTTTGAATAATTTCAGCAACTCGGCTCAGTTGTTGTACGTTCATTCACTCCAATCAATGTACAAACAACATTCATTTTCTAACATAAACCTTCAGTATTCATGAAAAATAATCTGATTCTATCAGAACCTAATTTGATTTTCTATCAGAGCTTTTGTCTCTCCTAGCTTCAAAAATAACTGGAACCAAGCCGACAAAAATAAACTTAGGTTATATTAGGACCATTCAAAAAACAATGAAGGGTTTTTTGTTGGGAATTATTACTTAGAGGCCAGAAGGAAGGAAGAAGGAATTGAAAATGAGAACTGCCTGACTGCAATCAAGTAGCTGGAGGTTTGCTTAATCAATTTTTCAATTGCACAGCACTTTCTAGAGCACAGGATCAAAACACCAGCAAATTGCACCTATCACCTCCAAGTATACCTTACACATTGTTTGATGAAAAATAAGATGAGTTTCATGACAACAGAATCTAAAAAAACTCACATTTTTGCATGAAGCATGCTTTCGCACTGATAAGGGTCTTCTTCAGACGTGTCTGGTGTGGCCAGACCAGCGAGAACTTTTTAGTCAATAATGTCAATATATTATTTTGCTGTGGTGATGCCCACATACAATGTGGGTAGGCCTAATGGCAAGGATGACGATGAATTAAATAGAATAGAATTAATATGTTATTTTCCTGAGGTGGCGAAGTTTGGACAATAATGTACACACTCAAAGTCGTCGTAAACTAAGTAATATACAAAATAAAATCTTTACAAAATGAAATAAGTAGATACGAAGTGAAATGAGAAGCTTTCAAATATAGCCTAAATAAAATAAATGTACCTACACTGATAAGGCAAAATAAATTTTAAAAATAGGAAATTGAATGTACAGTAGTAAATAAAATATAAAAAAGGGAGAAATCTGAAATAGAGAGAAAATATAAGGTAAAAAATGGAAAAAATGAGTGAAGCTGTTCAATAGAAGTATTGAAAGTGGGAAGGTGTAGTATTATATTTTTTGAACTGTCTTCTAAAAAGAGGAAGATAATAAATTGCCTTAAATAAATAATTATAATAATAGAAGACAAACAGAAGCACACACAACAACCTATGCTCATTTACACTCAATGCATTCCCATACTGGGAGATTTGAGAATGGATCCGTTTTTCCAACTCAAATAAGCCCTTCGCCACTCAAACAACCAAAAAAAAGAGATCAATGCCTACGCCACCCAAACAAAGAAAACTAACACCCGCTACTACACCCGCATGCAAAGAAAATAGAGATCAATTGACCTTCAGCTTTAGGTAAGTTCCGAAACCACCGGAAGCAATTTTAATTCTCATGAATCGATGACATTCAGCGGAAAAGGCCTTTAAAAACTGGAAGTGGTCACCTTTACAATGAGAGTAAGAGGTGCACGTCTCTTCTAATCTTTCGATGCCGGCACGTCTCCGGCAAATTATTAAATTGGATTCAATTGATGAAAATCTTGATTGATTGGATATAATTATTAATAGTCTACTCTGTCTTATAAAATAAACTGTATGAAATTAAACAAAATACAATTTCCGAATGCAATCCAATTACCAAATCAACAAAAAAATGACCTGAATGCCGAAGACAATAATTCCCATACATAAGAAATATATTGATCAACCTAATACACGAAAACTTATCAATCAAGACTAATGTATTTTTCTTCTTATATACAAAAATTGACATCAGCCTACCGTTCATCACTAAATTCACAAAGCACTATAATAATCTGAGTACTATAATATACTGTAGTATATTCTACATGCCTACCTTCTGTTTGACAATCATCTCATCTTTATCTACTCCTCTTTTTTCACACTTCCTTTCATCCCCTCATATCTTCATTATCTTTCTCCACTTTAGTTTTTTATTTTTTCTCTGAATTGTTTTCTGTACTTTTGTTTTTACATGCACATGTTTTTTAATGTACAACTTTTTCATATGACTGATTTTTGACTTTCGCCAATTACTACATAGTGTATGTTTAAAAATTGAATAGGTAAAGTAAAATGTTTAAAACATTTACGTTTTTCAGAGTTTACCTCCAAGTGAAAAAAGTTATCTTATTTTCTGTTTTGGAGGAACTCCTATAAGTTATTTGAATTGAGACATTTTAGTTTTATGTATACGTACTCTATTAAGACTGATTATTATTAACTTTGTCTTGAAAATTATTATAGTATTCATTGTATTCTTTCCATTATGAATTTATAGCATTTATATATTTCATTTATAGCAAATGAATTAGTTTGAAAAACATAATTTCGAAACTTTCTTTCAATGCCCTCCACCTGAACCCAGCTCTTCAACCGTTCGCAGGTCGCCTAAAATGCCAACTCAGCATGTCGCTGTTTCGAGCTCGCGAACTGTGGTCGACGCAATGCGGCGGCGCCAATGACGTCACCGAGTCGTTCGACGCAGCCTCTCTGCTATTGGTCGATCTGCACGGCAAACAGACCAATGACAGCATCGTTCTAGCCAGCCATGCGGGAGTGTTGCGCGTCTATGAGCCTCACGCCGATTTGGAGGCGGCTGACTCGACCGATTTCAAAGCGACTCATTTATTGCTGGAAACTCGACTGCCTGAGCCGATACTGCAGTTGGCTTATGGCAAACTTGTGTCGTGAGTTAATTAATCTGATAGTCAAAATAATTCACCCTCGCTAGTACATGGATGTTCATAGTTGATTGGGTTAATGTCCATAAATTTTCTTTTCAACGATTTCTTTGTAGGTTTTCTATATTTTTGTACGGTAGTCATTTTTTATAAATTTATTCTTAGATTTTAGTTTGTAGGAAATAAATTTATTTATTACTTTACTTTAAACTCTTCGATAATAATACTGAGTGACTTACGGGAAACTGCTTGATGTTTTTGAAATGGCTAGTACATGCGTGTATTCGGTTAGTGCATTGCCTTTGATAACGGCCTTTTGAAATGATTGGTTTCTCCCAGCTTCCAATATAAGCGAATTTTTTCCTCAACAGACATTATCGTTTGCAATAAGTCCTTCATTGTACATTTTCAAGAGAGTTTACTGTGTGAAATAGATGAGGATACTACAGTATCAATTCTGACATGACGAATAATTGTAATGGCATTTTGGCCTGTTGAAATGATTGAATTCTCCTAGCTATCAAGAAGCGAATTTTTTTCCTCAATAGACGTGATCCCTTGAAATTGTTCTTTTACATTGTCATTGTACATTTTCAAGATGGTTTACTGCGTAAAAATAGATAAGGATCCTACCAATTCTGACATTACGAATTACTCTAGCACTAATTAACTTGTATCAGACAGGCAAGATATTTTGAATTTTATTAATACTACATTGTAGTTGATAAAATTGAGCAACAACAGTACGTATCACCCATAATAGTGTTTTACTAAGAGTTGGAGCTGTATTCCATCATAATATTATCAATTATAAAATCACTCGAATTCTATAATTTGTATGTTTAATTACATTGTAATTTTTCAGTGGTTCGCAAAGCCAGCATCTGGGAGTTCTTCATCCACTCAGTCTAGCAGTTTATAACATATCAATTGTGGCCGGATCAGCAGAGCATGGTTAGTTTTGTGGAATTCAATATAGGGGTAAGCTCGATGTCAATATACAGAGGGGTGCAAAAGAAGGTATAATTATATTATACACATACAGCAGTGAAGAATTATTAAAGTAATCAATCACGTCTGCAATTCGACAGATTCCATTGCAAATGATGACTTTTACATTATTGGACACTATTGGAATGCATTTCACTCCTGGTGAAAGCTGATGAAGCCCAAAGTGAGGGCTGATGAAGCTCCTCATCAGGAGTGAAATGCATTCCAATAGTGTCCAATAATGTAAGTAATAGCATTAATTATTTACAGTGAAATACAAGTCGTTACTTTAACTGAATTTTCTACAAGTATTTCGTCATGGAAAACAACATTGAATATACTTACAACTTTTAAAGTTCAGCAAATTAAAAAATATAGGCCTATTATAAACAGAAAGACTACACAGAAGGTACAGAAGTAGTGAAGTACAGTAGTACATACGACTTACTGTTATCTCGTACTACGCCAATAACACATAATCAAAAATAACTAAATATTTCATAGAGGATAGCTCATTTTTACAGAATATTACTTTGCAATGGCTCTCCTGAAAATTCTCCTCCTCCCCATAATCCCCATGGTGGCTCCCAAAATCTCCTGAAAAAAGGATATGTAACAGTTACATACTTTTTGATTTTAATATCATTATTCTGCAATTTAAATTCTAATATATGTTTTCTATTCTATTGACTTGTATGTTATTCTATTGACTTGAGTACTTGGTGCTCCAATCTGTGTTTATATTGGCTGACAAATAAATGAACCATACGATATAAATATATAATTATATATCCTGAAAATTTACGTTTTCTGACTGTTCTCTTTGTCTCAAGCACTCTAGTGGAATTTAAACAAATAAATTATCAATAAAATTATTGCACTCTAGAATAATTATCAATGAATTCAAGCCTTTTTATTGGTTTCAGGCGATCAACCGCAACTAAGCCTAGTCTACGAGCACCAGCTGCTTAGGTCGGCCTTCAACGTGGTGGTGGGCCCGTTCGGGGGGGCGCGCGGCCGCGATTTCGCGTGCGTGCAGTCGCTCGACGGCAGGCTGACGTTTTTCGAACAGGAAACGCTGGCTTTCGATCGCTGCCTGCCGTCGGCCACCTTCCTACTTCCCTCGGCCCTCGTCTATGTGCCGCAGTCGGATACGTTTCTGACGTGCAACGCTAACTTGTGTCTGGAAGCCTACAGGTGAGATTAGAATATCATCATTAGAGGTGAGATTAGATTGAGAATCGTCTTCCGCAAGAAACCATTACGCAAGTAGATATCTCATGGGTATCTTCTGACACAGTGTCTGGTGAGATTTAGTGATACAATACGAAGATATCACGACAGACAGGTGCTATCATCAGTGTTCTACTGTGTTCACACTGATGATAGCACCTAAGGTGCTGAAACATGTCTGTTTCTTATTATTAAAAATCGTGATAATTGACAATATCTTGTTGTTTTTTCTTATGGGTATCTTTCATTGTTCATTATGCACAGGTAAGGGCATTTGCGTGCAGAAAGAGAATAAGAGAGAGATAGTGAGTGAGAACGAGAAGGTGAAGAACGAGAAGAAGAATAAGAAGAAGAAAAAAGGGGGAGAAAAAGGAAAAGGAATAAAAAGATGGAAAAGAAGAAGAAGAAGAAGATGGAAATGGAGGAGAAGGAGAAGAAGAATGAGATGAAGAAGCAGAAGTAGAAGGAGAAGTAGATGAATGAGAAAAAGATTGAAAAGGAGAATGAGGAGGAAAAGGAGATGAAGAAGGAGAAGTAGAAGAATGAGAAAAAGATTGAAAAGGAGAATGAGGAGAAAAAGGAGATGAAGAAGAAGTAGAAGGATGAGAAAAAGATTGAAAAGGAGGAGAAGAAGGAGGAGAAGGAAAAGAAGAGAAGAAGATGCGCAGAAGTAGAAGAAGAAGTAGGAGAAGGAGATGAAGAATAAGAAGAAGGAGGAGATGAATAAGGTGAAGGAGGAGATGAATAATAAGAAGAAGAAAAAAGAGAAGAAGAATAGAATTGAGAAGAAGAAGAAGAATTTCTTATGAGAAGAAGAATTTTTTATGGAGGCGGATTTCAAGTATAGTTTTTTTAGTGCGGTTTTGATATTGATATGTGAAACTTTCTACATATCTTTCAATATTAACAGTAGTTTATTTTGTGATTAATTTGTGAATCTATCAATATAAACTATCAAATAGATATAATATCTAATATTATTCAAATATACAATATTTCTATTTTGTTAAAAAAATTTAGCTATATTTTCCTTCAACGTATATTACTTCTACCACTAGATTAGACTTAGGCCAGAAATAAGATATGCATGCCTTTGAATAGAGCTCTCTGAAATTCAATTCAATTCATTTATTGATACAATATTACAAATCATTAAATTTTTATCAGGAGAGAAACAATAGGCTTAGCACACAACTGTCTCTCTCCTGAATTTTGATAAATATTGTATTCAAAATAATTGATAATAATAATTTAAAAATGAAAAACACAGATTTTGTCAATTCTACTCTTTAATGACAAAATCTGTGTTTTTCATTTTTAAATTATTATGGAACGGTTCTACAATCTCAATAGTGACTCTTTAGAATAATTGATAATATGTATAATAATATAGTTATAATTAATAATAGCCTAATAATATAATGCTCTGAATATACAATGATTACCTACCTGATACTATTGAAACAATAGCGCTCAGGCTGTTGCCTTTGCAGGGACCTTCCTTGTTATTAATACAGTATGTTAATACTATTTTATGTTATATCTATTGTATTATTAATTCTATTATTTTTCATTGTACTTTTTGAGTTTGCTGTATTTTGTTTCAAGGATAAATAAATGATTTGATTGATTGATTGATTGAAACAACAAATAATGTATGTAATTATGTTTGTGAAACAATAAATGTCAATTAATAGTTGATTAATTTTGTTTTAAAAAGATACGGCTCGCTAGGAGACGACTCAAGCAGAAAACTGCTGCCAACATGGAGTTACAACCTGGGCGAGGATGTCCTAGACATGCAGGTACTGACGTGGCTTGGTGCAGAGCCGGCCATCTTGGTTTTGGGAGAAAGACACATTTTCTGTTTGAGGGAAGGTGGTGCGCTCAGATTTGTTAAGCGACTGCCTTTTTCACCTCTATGTTTTCACGCTTATATTGTTGGTGAGCTATTTTTGAAATTTTATTAATATGAAAAAAATACATAGTTGAGGGCACCAGGAATTAAATCCTATTATTGCCCTCATAAAGTATAAATAAAGTACAAAATTCATAATATATGAAGTTGGAGTTTATCAAATACACTTCCACAACTATGTAATCTACTTCCACAGTTTTCATATCGAATTATAATTTGGGAATTAGAACTTTTCCAAATAGGTACTTCCACAATTTTTAATTTGATTCAATAATATTCTTATAAACTAGTATGGTAGTTTATGAGTTTTAGTAGTTAAAGTAGTTTACAAGTTTCTGTAGTCTATGATTTTTTTTTAGAATTCGTGGCTGGAGCTCAAGGTCTATTATTATGTTCTATTATTATGGATTTTGTATGTTCTTTAGATATTCCATCTACCAAACAGCCACAAACTGGATATAAAATAAACAATCGGAGGTAGGTAGTATAAAGATGGAAGGAAATGAGATATTGCAACTATACAGTTGCTGTTAAATCATAATAATTAATTGGACGAAATTCCTAATTATATTTATATTATATATTATATGGCATTATAATTAGGAATTTCGTCCAATTAATTAGTAGGTAGTATAGTTCCTATACTACTATACTAAAGTTCCTACACTACACTACACTATATTATAGTATTATAGAGTCATACCTAGTTTATGATCCAATATTACATCCAATAGTTAGCCTCAGGTTAGAAGGGCAATCCCTATTATTAAACTTGACTAATATTTTTATGTGCTGCACACTGCACAGCATAAAATTATTGAGCATAAAATTATGCAGTGTAGCAGACTGATTGAATCAGTGCGATTCAATGATGTAAAATGTCTCACATATGAAATAATTGTTGTAAATTTCGTGAAATATATTGAAATTATTGTATTTTTCAGAGCCGGACGGAAAGTTGATGATACTGTGTGTGTCAGATACAAAAACGCTCCTAGTTTATGAGCAAACAACGCTTTGTTGGTCGGCTCAATTGAGTGTGGCCCCTGTACTCATTAAACGCATTAATTTCCAGGTGAGGATATAATAATTATGCTATCTCTCTTGAATAATTTTAATTATTCATCTTGAAATATCAATCGTAATATTCAAAACCTGTTTTATCAATCGCCTTAAGTATTCATTCATTTATTAAGCAGGTACAAATAGCTTATAAAAGCCTACTGTAGAGAAAACACAGACTCTAAAACGTGAGAGAACATTCGTTATAAACAAATTATTTATTATGATAATTGGAAAACTTGTATTAATTTCTCTTGTATTAACTTGATAAATTATATATATCAACAATCAAATTGTGGTGTGTTCAGACAATCTTGAAGTTACATTCATTAATCTACTAAAATATGCAATGTATTCAATGTAGTTAATATAAATATAGATATACTCATTTAATATTTTATTGTATAATATGTAATTGTGCAAATAGTTTAATATGTATTGTATGAACCCACTTCTATAATTTTTAGGTAGAAATGTTAATGGAATTATTGATACATTAATCTTGTCTTGTATTGTACTGCATATGTTTATGCAGGCTAAATTTTACATGAATGTAATGTCAGCAATAAATAATAAAAAAATAAATTGAATGAAGATTTATTGACACTTCGTTGTTTTACAGTCTTTGAGAGGATTAATTTTGACTTTAACCGAGGATGGCTGCCTTGAGTGCAGCTATTTGGGTACAGAGCCGTCACTGTTTGTGGCACCTCCAACAAAGAAAAATCTGAAATCTTTTGAAGAAGCGGAACATAAGTACAACCAACTACAGAATGAGATCGCCACTTTCTCACAAAATAGTAAGTATTAAGATTCAACTCACACATAATATATATCAACTCTAATAGATGTAACTCTCATATCGAATAATACATTGTCCATAATTATTCCTCATCTTATACGTATACGTGTTATTCCGATAGAAGTTACAACTATTCAATTATAGCTTTTAGAGATTTCCATTCTCTTAAGATGTGAATACACGTTGCATATATATGCATCCTGTGGACATTTATATGCATCATTTAAATGGCACAAGTTAGTTTAGCTTCATAATGTTGAAATTATTGTTTTTCGTTGGTTGTAGATACAATGGTGTATGCAATGGTTGTGTTATGAGAGTCTTTAAACCATGAATGAGATGTAAGGTTAAAGTACAAGCGTATTTTAAGTAGACTACCATATCTCACAAGTGAGATCTTGTGACTTTAAACCACGAGTTGGATATGAAGGTTCAAATACTCGCTACACTCGAATTTTAGCCTTACATCTCACTTGTGGTTTAAAGGCTCTCATAATACAACCATTGCTTAAACAACTAGTAATGGGAGGAGGTTCATAGATAATATAGCCTACCTTCACAGCTCCTCCCTAAGACACTTTATTTTTATTAATTTCATTTATTCACACACAATTTCCAGAAACAATACAACAATACAAGAATACAACATATAAATACAACGCGAAATTTGAAAAAGTGGTTAGGTGACCTGATTGGTAATGTTATCGTGTTGAGGCACCATAAACATTAGGCTACACTTATATGGCTATAAAGCTCTATATTTATTAAGACTCTGCCTAACAATTACTTTAAAAGTAAGGTAAGAGAAATATTGTTAGGCTAGGCGTACACCGGTTAGTCAAGACAAGACAAGATGAGATTAGTCACGTTTAGTCACAGTACTTCACATAGTAGCTTATGAAGCAACACACACTGACTAGTCATTGCATCGGTGTGCATGCTGCTTCATAAGCAACTATGTGAATAATTGTGACTAAACGTGACTAATCTCGTCTTGTTCTGTCTTGACTAACCGGTGTACGCCTAGCCTTAGAAGGGGCCTTAAATAATATGATACAAGAATACTTCATCATCAATTGGAAAGTACCTAATAAGTCTGTAATGTATTTATATCACTTATCAATATTATTTGTTTGATGTTTTTTGTGCATTCTGTGGCAATAACGAATATTTATTTATTTGCTATTATTTAAATGATGAACTTGAATTTGGCAGGCCACCTTCTCACGCAACTAGACTCGGCGCACGAGGTGTCGATCAGTTTGCACGTGTTGGCTGGCAGCCTGGATGTGACCTTGAACAGGTGTGCTGTGGTGGCAACACTGAGGCCATCCTCGTCGCTCAACAATGTGCAGCTCACGTTCACCGTGCAACCGCCACTCATGCTCTCGCCTCGCACTCACTTTGTCAGCAATTTGTGTGAGTCGAATCAGTCTAAATGTTATTTTTGAAAAATAGCCTATATGATCTTATAGGCTGTGAGTTCAAATAGCATTAAATAAGATAGACAGATAGATAGATATTTGAGTGATTATTATTCAATAAACAGCTGATGTTATGCTCAGCCCTAACAACAGAGAGACCGTATTGGTCAGCTGACTATATAGTGCATTCTATTGTGAAACATTACAGCTGACATTGGAATGTATTTATAGTAAGAATACAGTCATATGTTATTCGATGTTAGGGCTGAATACAGTTATTGGAATCGATGGAGACAGAGAAACAAGCGTAGGTGCACCCGTTTGCATACTCAACAAACATGTGTCTGTTTTCCATCTCTAAGGCTAGACGTACACCGGTTAGTCAAGACAAGACAAGACGAAATTAGTCACGTTTAGTCACTGCAATTCACATAGCTGCTTATGAAGCAGCACACACCGATGCAATGACTAATCGGTATGTGTTACTTCATAAACAACTATGTGAAGTACTGTGACTAAACGTGACTATAATCTCGTCTTGTCTTGTCTTGACTAACCGGTGTACGCTAGCCTTAGTCTTGTTTAGTCACAGTAATTCACATAGCTCCTTATGAAGCAGCACACACCGATGTAATGACTAATCGGTGTGTGCTGCTTCATAAGCAACTATGTGAAGTACTGTGACTAAACGAGACTAATCTTGTCTTGTCTTGACTAACCGGTGTACGCCTAGCCTAAGACTCCTATGACTTTGTCTATACATGTATTTGTTCATGGCAATGAAAAAAATTTGATTTGATTTGATCTTAAGACTTGGTGTGAGCAACAGGCTGAACGATTGTGTTGAAAAGGAGAGACCTCCAGCGCCTCTATAGCTCGATCGTACTCGAACAGATTTAACCAGATTGTGTTTTTTAAAATTTTGTTCTGTGTATTTCTCGACCGTATTTAACCAGATTATGTGTTTTTTTTTTTAATTTTGTTCTGTGTATTTCTCAGGTGACACATGCGAACTGATCAGCACAGTTGCAATGGACACAGTCAACCATCAGTCGCCAGTGTTCTCTCTCGAACTACAAGCGGTGGTCGCCTATCTCAACAGCGAACTAACCCCGCAAATAATCCAAACCTCGATACAACTGCCGCTCTCTCTCGTCCTACAAATCACCAACCCAACCTCAGAGGCCACTCACAAAATCACCTTAACCTCATCACAGCCCGTGGTTCCCTTCACGCAACTTTTCCGCGAGTTTGTCACCGTCGATTACGAGAAGAACTTCGCTTGCAGTGATACAGTAATCGGCTTTCAACATGCTGGTGTTTACGACAGTGTGGTAACAATTATTATCTCGAAAAGCTCCACCAAATACAGAGTGCAGGCTGAGAATATGGCGGCGATCACTCTGCTGGTCGCCCAGTTGAAAGTGAGGTTAGAGTCGCAGACCGGAAACGGGAAGGTTGGCACGCCTGCTGTGCTGGCTTTCAACGCGCTAGGCTTGCCAACACAAGAATTGGTGGCGACTGTTGAACAACACGTGACGCTAAGAAACAAGGTTAATGAGTTGCAGGTGTGTATAGTACAATTAATAAGATTTTTCTAAGGAATTAAACTATGTAGTAATTAAAAAACTAAGGGCCGGTTCATGAGCTCGGGATTTAGCTATGTATAGTACAATTAATAAGAGTTTTCTAATGAATTAAACTACTTAGTAATCAAAACACTAGGGGCCGGTTCATGAGCTCGGGATTTAGCAAAGTCCTAGACTAAAACGGGTGGCCAACGTAGCATAGACAAACGTTAGCCTCGATACTATGTACTAAGGGCTCTCTATGCTGCTAACCCACTAACCAGTCGAGACAAACGTTTGTCGATGCTACGGTAGCCACCCGTTTTAGTCTAGGACTTTGCTAAATCCCGAGCTCATGAACCGGCCCTAAAAGATATTTGTAATTCCTCTATTTTCAATAAAAATAGTGGAATTGACAATATCTTTTAGTGTTTTATTTCATCATGGAGTTCCACAACATCAATAAGATTTCTACAAATATGTAGTTATTTGAAGGGTTAATATTAATACATAGAATATTAATTTCTATATAATTGATTTCAAAGAGAAAAATAAAATAAAATTCCATAACAAGCAATTATTAACATTAAAAATGAGCAGCCTTAGATGACCTTAGATAATTATCTAAGTCAAATAATAAATTTGATTTATTTGTAAACAAATAATTGTAGGCTACTATTGATTCACTTCACTTACGACATGCAGTCAGAAATAATGATCTTTAAATTATTGTATTTATTTTTAATCTAAAAATAATTTCAAAAGTGAACATTTTCATGGGAATTAGATAGCCTGTTGTTTCCACATATGAATAAATGAGAAGTAAATAAATTTTGTAATAATCTGAAGGCTTGTTAGTGTTGGAAACGAACTTTGGTTTGATTGTCCTTTATTTGTACTTGGATTGAGAATCTATATTAATAAAAGAGAGTTGGTGTCTGTACGCTCGCTTATAACTCGAGAACGGCTGAACCGATTTAGATGATTTTGGACTCGTTTGAATTTTTAAAGCACTGGTTAACATAATATGTATTAAAATATAAGAAAATCCCTTTATAATTAATAAATAATTAGTACATTAATGACCTAACCTATCAAACATTACAAACCTATGTTTTGAAATTGCCGACTACCGAAGAACGGAAAGATGATCGTGATTCAAGACCAGATTAATTAGCAGTGATATCTAAAGCTGCAGTGGCTCAGTTGATAGAGCTTCGGCCTTCGACCTAGATGTTGGGGGTTCGATCCCCGCCCCGAACCATTTTTTTTTTGCACTAGGTTTTCTGCTCTAATTATTTTTTACGCTAGAATCATCAATTAAGAATGAGTTATCGTTCGTATAATACATGTTCTATCGTTTCAAATAATAAAATTGAAGAATAAACGGAAAAAAAAATAAAAAGTAATAAATAATTGAAAAAAAAAAAATACAAAATAGAAGAAATTAAAAAAAATAATTGGAGGGAAGAGGGGGTTGACATGAAGAGGGATATGTTGGGGTGACATTTGGGGGGGGGGAATGAATGGTGGGCATTTGGGGGATGACATTTTTTGAGGGGTGGCATGAAAGGGGGACATTTGTGGGGTGAAGAGGGGGGACATTTAGGGGGGGGGGAAGAGTGCGATACGAAGTTCGCCGGGACAGCTTGTATTTTAATAAAATTCCCTATATTGAGGATATTTCAATATTCAATTTGAATGAAGTGATTTGAGACTTTGGAATTTGTTAAGCAATACATTAGTTTTATAGTTGGCCTACATATTTTACATACTGCATTTTCAAATCAAATCAGATTATGATGTGATTGATTATGATCATGATTGTATTAAACTGAACCAATTATTGTCTATCTCATTATATTCAGATAAAAAATGTAGCTGGAAGTAACGACTTATATTGGAGTTTTTGTCATCCATTTGATGATGTTGAATTTATTAATGTTATATGGTTTTATCATAGAGTAGGCACGGGAATAAATCACAGATAGAAGACATTTTTAGCGGACTGCGTTTTATTCTCGTTTTATTATTTCAACAGAAGAAATATAATTTAAAAAAATGTTTCGATAATAATTTTCAGACCGAATTAGGTGCCCAAACAGCTCAATTCAGAGTAATACAGAGACGCTTGCTGGTGAAAATAAGAGACAAAACTCCCAGTTCACTAGCAGGATTGGATGCGCTGCTGAAAGATGCTTACAACAAAATTCTAGACGTCTCACATGATCTCCAGCATGTGGTCAAAGTAAGTTGACAAATTCTCAGTTTTCTATTGAAAGTCATTGGAGAAAATCGCAATAAAATTTGAAAACTATTATAGTAAATCAATGAGAAGCTGAAAGCAGGCAAACTACGCAAATGACCAGAGTCTTATTGAGAAACATAAGAAAGAAAATTACAATAACTTTTGAGTAATTTACCGAAGGCTATAAGGTCTAAGCTCTACTCACATTTGGAAACTCACATCGTGGAAACTGAGCAACTTGGATAACAAACATGTGTTTTCAAATAATGACGCTCAGACGATCCTGCAACCATACTGTCTGAACGTCATCATTTGAAAATACATGTTTGTTATACGAGTCGCTCAGTTTCCGCGATTTGAGTTTCCAAGTGAGAGTAGAGCCTTTGTTTTCTTACTAGAATTTTCTTTTATCAGTCTGTATGTCTCCTGTCTGTTAATCGTATTCAAGATGAAGATTGGTGTGGCATGCAACTTTTTTTTCAATAGTTCGATTTTACTGGATGCCCGGTTGACAGGATCTATTTTGTACAGGAAGCATGAGCAAACGAAATCTGATTTTAACATAACTGCGTGACCGTGAGGTCTACTCTTCACAACTACTACAAAATTGTTCCGTTCTATTCACGAGAATTGTTACACATTTTTATAAAATTTTCTCTTCTCAACAGGACGCAGATGAACGCGGCTGTGAACTGAGCAGTGTCCTGAGACTTGTCCTGCTCCTGATCAGTATTAGTGAAGGAACGGTTAATCAAGATTTGGCTGATCTAACAGCGGCATTGTCCTACACTTTGCATGTCTCAGAAACACAGGTAAAACGCCATTATTCAATATTGAAGTGAATGAAATTGATATCAAGTATCAATGAACTCTATCTGCAATGAAGAGAGAAAATATAAGTTAGTAGAATAGAGTGAAAGCAAGTAAAATAAAAAAATAATAAGACGCGTGCAGGTTCTGCCTAAACCCCCAATCTCACATGGGTGTGGGGGGCGGGGTATGCGGCGCCCTCATAGAGTGTTCGCGGTTCGATTCAGCGAGTATAAAGCTAGGCGTACACCGGTTAGTCAAGACAAGACAAGACGAGATTAGTCACGTTTAGTCACAATACTTCACATAGTTGCTTCTGAAGCAACTCACACCAATTATAGTCATTGCATCGGTGTGTGCTGCTTCATAAGCAACTATGTGAATTACTTTGACTAAACGTAACTAATCTCGTATTGTCTTGTCTTGACTAACCGGTGTACGCCTAGCCTAACACATCAGCGGTCAAGTTTCAGCAAAGACCTGTTGTTTATATTTTGTATAACATAGCTAATCTAATTATGACTTTTGCAATAACAAATAAGTTCATGTGTATATTTATTGTATAAATATTTGTAATCCATTTCACTCAGCAAGTACTATCAGTAATTGAGTTGATTTATGTGCTGTAATTATTGCAGATGTTTCATTGATGTGTTGTAATGTGCTATAATTGGTTGAGTGATGTATCTTCATTTTTTCATTCATTCATAGTGTTGGAGTCACATCTTTTGAATGACTTTAAGACACAGAATAGGAGAGATTGTCATCGTTCTTCTCTTCTATTCGTCTCGATCTTCTCTCCTATTCTGTGCTTTAAGATTACATGAAAACTTATGATACAGTAGTGAATATTTGTCATTACATGAAAGATGTAGCCTAAATGTAATATTTTCAAATGTTCCAGGGCTGGGAAGAGGTGAGCGAAGCAGGGGTTTGCTATCTGCTTCGCACGTCCCTGGCCAGATCGATTCGCGATCAGCAAAGAACCTGTGTCAATCCTCTGAAAGAGTTTGGAAGATTCAAGAAACACATTGTCTGTGCTTTGGAAAGGGTAATGAACAGTTCCGGCAGGCCTAACGATGATGCAAGAGGTGATTATTTCATTCAGTTACTTATTAAAATAACGTCATTTTCAAACAGTCCTCCAACTATCCCTCAACAGTTCCCTCCTAACTATCTTCTTTCAATTTTCCAGGAGTTTCGCCAATTTTGGAGGGGGACGAGCCGCCTGGATCCAGAGCTGGACGGAGACTGTCTCTGGACGGAGCAGACAGCGAATCCCACAAGCCTCGACTTCTACCTCTGAGAAAACAGAACACAGTTGCATTGGAAAATACTCAAAGTTAGTACATTTTATACAGAAATACAGGGTGTCCCAAAAAATAGTGACGCAAGTACTACTACGGTATTCTACAAGTCAAAACAAACAGAAAATGTCGTTGGCAAAATGCTGATTTCTCCTTAGTTTACCTGTAATCCGCCATTTTGTGTTTTTAATATTTTTCATCATATCTCGTTGGAAAAACAAGATTTTATCATGAAATTTGGTAGGGGTACAATTAAAGATGTGGTTTACAAAATACACAAAATACAAAATGTTATTTCTCCGGTAAAATCGAATTGAAAATTCAAGTCGATCGCCATTTTGGAAAAAACCGATATTGAAATTTATTGATACATGCATTTTGTATACCACACCTTTAATTATACCCCTACCAAATTTCATGAGAAAATCTTGTTTTTTTAACGAGATATGATGAAAAATATTAAAAACACAAAATGGCGGATTACAGGTAAACTAAGGAGAAATCAGCATTTTGCCAACGACATTTTCTGTTTGTTTTAACTTGTAGAATACCGTGGTAGTATTGCAGTCACTATTTTTTGGGACACCCTGTATATACCTCAATTTTATCTCGAGCTCATTTTTAAAGAGCTAAATGTTTTCACAATTGGATAATTCCATTATGATGAAAATCTTGTTCTATTGATTATAAAAATTTAAATTCATTATGACAGCCTATAACACCTTAGGCTAGGCGTACACCGGTTAGTCAAGACAAGACAAGACGAGATTAGTCACATTTAGTCACAGTACTTCACATAGTTGCTTATGAAGCAACACACACCGATTAGTCATTGCATCGGTGTGTGCTGCTTCATAAGCAACTATGTGAATTATTGTGACTAAACGTGACTAATCTCGTCTTGTCTTGTCTTGACTAACCGGTGTACGCCTAGCCTTACAACATCCTATATAGAAACCTCCTTGAATACTGATCAAACAATAAATAGTAGTTTATTTACGCTGGTGGTAAGGTGCACTCCTTTTTACTGTCTTTAAAATTCACACAAAATAATCTGAAATTGCTTAAAAATAACATGCAAAGTAGACGGAGACTGTTGCATTGTTGTGGCAGACTTTAGTCGCAAGCCCAGGATGCACTACAACTAACCTCCAGCGGTCACTTGAAAAGGAGTTTGATAAGAAATGCCTTCATTCACTTTCTTTTAATGTGAATGTATCATTATTTTAATGAAACTGTTTCAATTTTGTTTATTCTCTTTGATTTCAGTAGGAGATGGGGAGAGCGGCTCAGTGGATGTTGATGTTGAAACATAATTTCTAAGGAACATTTCGTGATTTCTAATTAATTTTGAAGTGGAATAGTTGACGAAATCTGAAATTAAATAACAAAAAATAAGCAAAACTTGACGTTGATAGCATTCATATATAAATTCATTGTCAATACTAAGTATAATACAAGTCTTGATATCGACGTTAATTTTATTAGATTTTCAAATTTTCAATTTTAGAAATTTCAATTTTTTTATTTATCAGCCTTTGTTTAAACATTTGAATAAAATTTGTACAACAAATGTTGATGTTGTGGAATCTTTCCATGATTGAAAAACGTGTTGTAATTGTCAAATTCAACTTGAACATTTAAGACTTATTGTTCAGAAATTGAGCCAAGAAAATGTATTCGACCAAGCTCTCAAACATCGTGAGTCAACTTGAATTACATAGAGTAGACAAATGTATTCATTAAATTTCTCTTGTTTTAAACATTTCTATTGTTAGTAGCAAACATTTTAAAAGAGAAACATTTCAATTGTCCATTTCTATTTAACTGATGTATATTAAAATCAATACTAGCCATGAAGGCAATTATTGTACGCGATTAAATTTTCATCAAATTCCTTCAATAAAATAATGGATAACTCACTAGTAAGTTACCCACACACAAGACGTAAATATCATAAAATAGGTTGCTTAAATAGTCACTATAGTCCGTGCAAACCTTAGTTTGCAGTAAGCGTTTAAATGACAATGCTATTTGTTATGGGGATATGGAAGCGCTGTTGCCATGTTTTGCTTATTATTTTATTCATTACTCCTCACTCACAGCTGTTCGCTCTCTCTCTTGTTTTGTTTACATTTCTTATTCTATCAAAACTACATGAATGAGAAAAAATTAGCACACTAATTACCTATTTATATGTTTTTACTATTATACTATGAATAATTTTTAAAAGGACATTAGGTCATGAGTTAGATTCTACATGAGTAGATCCGGCAACACTGCGCCCCATAAACGTAATACTGCAAACTAAGGTTTGCACGGACTATAGTCAAATTCAAAACTGTTTTATCGAATGAGAAACTTGAAAAGGAGTTTCATTATAATTATTATAAGAGTACAAGAGTGTAGTGTGTGCTTACCTTGCCAGTCAGCTGTTCAATTCAAGGTTATTAAATTTCCAAGGAATCCCATAGAAAATTTGATTGAGTACAAAATCAAGATCAATATTTAAATGTATGATATTTCAATATTCAAATGACAATACAAAGTTTCTAGTTCAATTTTAATAATTGTAACTTTCTAAAATCTATTTTCAAATAAGTAGTTTTGATCTTCAATAAAAGTTTGCATTTTAATAATTTTTAGTGTTTAAGAAGTGCCTTGATATCAATATTATTTGTATTAGATTGTGATGTGTTTTAGTTTTTTACACTTTATCACCACTTTATTTAGCAGACATTTTTGCAACATCACTTTTTTGGTCTAGTTTACTTTATGTGTCTAGTTAATACCTCTCATGTGTTAGATTTTTTAATGTTGAATTATATATTGTTGAGAAAAGAAGAGTTTTCATTATTTCTGTACCTGAATCATATCTATCTAAAAATATATACAAGGCACTTCATGTTTTCGAATTTACTAAATAAAACAGTGCACTTTACAATACACCAAGTCGTCGGGAAGATTTGGATGAAGGAAGATTGGGAGTGAAGCTGCTATGAATTTTTGAGCTAACGCCTGTTATTTTCGATTAATATTGTATTTTATCATCTGATCATCTCCATAAACCGTAAAAAATGGGAAAATTTTGACCATGAAGCATCACTTTTTCATATAGAACACCCAACATAAGTTTTAAAGAGAATTAAATTACCTACAATTTGATACTGAATTCGTTATTGTAGGCCAAACAGTGTACGAGAAAGTTCATCAAATTTTCTATCAATGCTATATAGAACATTTGAAGCGATTTATAGCAATTCCACGTAACTTCTAGTGATTCCAGGTGATTCCCGCGAGACCTAGCGAGAGAATCGCTTGAAATGTCCAAGCATTTATGAAATTCGAAGAGTTATATCTCGCAATCTATCGGGTCTACAATAACCAATTTGGTCTCGAATTGTAGGCGATTAAATTTTCTTTCGAAACTTTATTCTATGTCCTCTATGAAATAATGATGCTTCTGGGTCAAAATTGACAGAATGTTAAAAAGCCGTATGAAATTCCGCCAATTTGATGAACATTGAAGAGCTGTATTCCGTCAATTCAATTCAATTCAAATAATCGTTATTCAATAAAGTTGCATTTACAAGAGTCTACGCTCAGCAACATTGAAAGTGTCACAAATATAATGCAGAGTCCGGCAGTGAACCGGGCGATTTTGAAATGACTGTGAAAAATAAACGGATGAATATTTTCATTGACAAAATTGTGTTGTCACTATCTCAATCTACATTAAAAAGCATTTAAGAAACATCATTCAAATTGTCATTCCCGATTGAGACATTCTTGTATAGGCGATTTCTGAAACTAATCATTCATCATATTAGAGCGAGATAGCTATTGTACGTCTAACAATACACTTTCCCAATACTACATGACTTATTGACTTCATAATTTAAACATTATTTCGTAGAAAGCTTGAATTTAATGATAGAAAAAAACATTCAAGATGATTCAATCTCAGCAAAGCGCGTTGAGTATCATAACATTTAGGCCCCAGTCAGACTAGGCTTTTCGTTAAGCGCGTTTTGTAATATGAGCCCACGCGCGTTCTGGTAACATCGCGTTTTGATGCGCGTCTTGTGAAGCGCGTTCTCTCAACTACGGTCAGTGACCCTAGAACCTAAATGAGTCGACACTCATATTTTCGCTATTAATTCAATCAATTACTCAATTTATAATTTTATCGATTCAATCATACACTCGTATGTCATATTAGTGACTGGATGGCCACCAATTATAATGGAATTACATTGCAATCTATTAATTTCTCAATAATTATTGAAAATCACTGCCATCTGCACGATAAGATAAGATTAATTTATTCATGTAGATAACAATAATTATAACTGCTTAGATACTAGATTACAAAAGTTGTAAGTATAAGTAATATAATTCTAGTAATTTTATGAATTGTAACTAAAAATTTTCAACAATGTAAAATGCAATCTAATAATGTGAACATAAGTGAGATTTATCTACATGAAACGGCGAAGTTTGGACATTTAAATGTCCATTCTTGGAAAAGGATGTCCAAGGCTGATTTGTCAACTTTATTTCAAGTCAACAAATTGAAAAGATGATTTTTTCATGGAAGTGCATTGCATTACAGTATATTATATTAATTTATCAACGCTTGTAAAGTGGATAAAAACTTGAGAAAATATTATATTTCAATTTTTAATATTTTATAAAAATATTTTTGATTATCTCTATCTTCATTAGTCAAAAAATAAGAAAAGTAAAATATAAAATAAATCAGATAATCTCTTTTTTTTTAAAGAGTTCTGGAACTGTAAACTGTTCGAAATAATTTTTCTCATACAATAATAATTATTAATTCTATCCTACAATTATATACAATTTATACCATAATTGCAAATTTTACTAAACAAACCAAACTAAGGAATGAGAAAAGCATACTTATGATTACTTGTGAAAGTTATCCTAGGTAAAGTACCTAGATAAAATTAAGTAACCAAACTATAAAATGAACATGTAAGAAAAAATCCTTTATTTTGATTATTTTTGAGAATCGACCTCGCACATATATAATTCGAGGGTGCTGAATCCGAATCTGAAATCACAATTCCGCTATCTCCAATATTGCGCAATTTAGATTTTGGTGAAGATTTCGCCACGCGCGTCGTCGCGCAGCCCAGTGTGACAGGCTGTCAAGCGTTCTCATTAGATTCTCATTACGTTAGCCCGGCTGACCGGGAAAGCGCGTCATACATGAAGCTGGCTGAGACGCGGATAGTCGACCGGGACGCGCTTGATGAAAAAACGCGCGTGGCCTCAAAGCCTCGTCTGACAGGGGGGCAAGCGATCTCATTACATTTACATTACGGGACTTCAGATGACCGGAACGCGCGTGGGCTCATATTACAAAACGCGCTTGAAGAAAAGCCTAGTCTGACAGGGGCCTTAGAATAAATCAATTGTCTGAAATTTTATCGTTTTCAAGTTTTGTACTGAAGCTAAAGATCAAAGCAACAGTACCTGGAAACGAGGCGGCTTTAATTCCTTTGATATCCGACGGTCTGCCACTCGGAACATCAAAGAGAAGTGATTCCTTTGATTTGCCCAGCTATTAGGATGAATTAAGATGGATTTGTAACAATTAAAGGCCGGATAATTGTTTCTATCCATTAATTATTATTTAAACGGTTCGTTTATGAGAAGCCAATTAAGTAGGCCAATAATAATTAAGAATAATAATCATCGGTCTACTATTATTGATTGTATAATATTATTGTAATCAATTTAATCATAGAAGAATGTTCTTTCTCACACACTTTGTTGCTTTCATTTGCTTTCAAAGGTAGGTCAAGCCTGTTACATGAATAATCATACATTGTTTCAAGAGTTGGCATAAAATAATGATATTTTTGTCATGTTCTAAAATATTTATGACTAAATTTGTTTCAAACACACAAAACTTTATATAGCTTTCCTTGGATTTTCGTTTCTCTTATTATTAGATCTATGTATTCACATTCTATTAATAACTTAATGTCTAATAATATCTTCCATTTTACTATTTTCTTTTTGCTCCTCTAATTTGCTTCTTCTGAATCCCTTCAAAAGGTAAACATTTTTATCCCTGTAAACATAAAAAATTGAACATTGCTCCAAGAGGTAGCATCAAATAATGAAATATTTGTCAAATTCGTTCATAATTATTTTTAAATTATTCCAAGAATACAAAATATTTCTGTTTTTAAATTTGAAAGGTTCTTGTACTCTTCTTACTGAAACCAGAGATAAAACATTCTCTGATTTCAGAGATTTACATTCTCTTTGCATTCTCTATATACTCTGTATATTATATTCTCAATTCTTGATATTTTTCTCATTTTTCTCAATATTTGGTTAGTTAAACCTGCAGATTTCTTTACTAAAACATGTAGAAACCAACATCCTTACTAGATATTGTAGCTTATACCACACAGTAGGTATTTTATATCTTAACTACCTTCCCACCTATCTATATACCTACCTTCCACAGTAGATATACCTACTCTGTGCTTATACTCAAAGTAAGTCCCCAAATATCCCCATCTTCATGCAAAAATATTAATAAGCATCGTTGGAAAATAATCAACTTTTGGCATATTTGGTGGTGGAATTTGGTGATTTTAATGTTATCACTTTTTCAATTCAATTTATTCAGCCAAATAACAGTACAAAATAAGTAATTCCATAATCTAGTACAAAAAAATTTGTAGTGCAATTATAAAATAGTATTTTCATAGAAAATACATAAGAATTCATCATAAACTTCAATAATTCTGATTCAAAATTTTGAAAGAACCCGGCACTGCTCTCAAAAAACACCACACCCAACCTACCAACTATCAATTCCCCACACTACTTATCTAAAATCAATAATATTGAAAAATTTCTAGTAAATTATGAACTCTAGTTGAATTATAACATTACAAAAACAATAACAGTAAAATTATGTGTGAAATATGTTATTATGATAAGGTTTCGCAGATTCAGTGTTATTTTGGTTTAGTGTCGAAAGGGGAAGGTTGGCAACAGTTGGTGCCTTTACCTCTCTCTCGCACTCACACGCACACACATACGCGCGCAACGGGTCAATACTTGAGTTCAGTCAGAGTTGGGCCGGCCTCTGTCGTGAGCTGCTAGTGTGGTGGTAATAGTGAATTCTGTGACTTGAGTTTAGTAGTATTCACGAGTTGCATGGTGCTGGGTTTCATTTATAGTGTGTTCGACTGCTCAGCACTAGGGGTTAGAATCAGAGGGAACATAACCACAAACGTGCAGCAAAAATGTCGAGATGTGTGATGTTTGTGACGGTTTCTGAGTTGTTGAAAGTGAATCTGTTGGGGAATTTTTGGGCCGAGTGAACAGCTGAATAGGAGAGAGCACCGCCACTCATGGATCTTGCGTCTCGGATGGTGTTACTCCTTGTCACCATAGCAGGTGAGTGTGGAGTGGAGGATTCCATCACGATAACATGCTCTATGGTTTTTTTCAAATTTCAGGGGGGTTTCTGTCAGGGTTACCGTGAATTTTAGGGTTAGAATACTAATTGTGGAGTTAGATCTGAAACCACTAATATCTGGTATCTAATTTTATTTGGTGATTTCGGTTACCCTATTCCCGTTGAGGAGGGGACTTTAGAGAGTGGAGGAGAGGGGGGTGAGTTTTCCCAGTTGTTGAAAGGAATTTGGGGGTTAGAACGTATACTACTTGTGGAGTTGACTCTGAAACTACTTCAGTATCTTATTGTATTTGGTGATTTTGGATTCCCTATCACCTTGGATGTGAGAGGGGGATTTTGGTGATAGGTGGGGGGGGGTAGTTCCCAGTGGTTGAAGGGAATTTGGGGGTTAGAACGTATACTACTTGTGGAGTTGACTCTGAAACTACTTCAGTATCTTATTGTATTTGGTGATTTTGGATTCCCTATCACCTTGGATGTGAGAGGGGGATTTTGTGGAGGGGGGATTTCTAGTTGGTTGAGGGAATTTAGGAGTAAGAGAAAGTACTATTACAATTTCGTATTTGTGAAGTTGAATAGTGTTCTGCCACTAATATGATGGAATTTTATGATTATTGCCCTATCACTTTAGTGTGAGAAGAGGATTTAGATTTATAATAATAATTATTAGTGTAACGAAAATCCAAAGAAAGTTATAGAAATAGGCTTCTAAAGTTATATAGAAAAATACTTCTGCAACAGCTAACATCAACAACAGAACGATAGCAAGAGGAGATTCTATGAATGACACTACAAAAATTTGTGCCCGGACGGGGAATCGAACCCCGTACCTTTCTCTTGCCAATCGAGCAACGTAACCACTTGTCCATCAGAGCCCTTTAATTGCTACAATAGTATTCAATTGTGATAGCTGATGTTCTTTGATGTTCCGATTGGGAGTCGAATCAAAGGAATTGATGCCGGCTCATTTCCAGGTACCGTACAGTACTGATCGCTTTTATATTGCTTTCTTCTATAGCTCCAGTACACAACTTGAAAATGATAACATTTTAGATATTTAATTTTTTTTAATTGTATGAGAATCTACTTGCTTTGCAGAAATTGGAATATCTTGAATTTTTGTTTCATCATTAAATTTAAATCTAGTATAAATTCTTAGGGTTTTATGGTCTCGATAAAATTTGTAGAAATATTGATGTTGTGGAATCCTTCCATAATTGATTAATCTTGTTGAAGTTGTCAAATACCACTGTAATGTTTAAACATTGATTTAGTGTTCATTAATGAGAAATTTAACAATTTCAACAAAATTTATAAATTTTTATGCTTTCATTGACATATAAATACTTACCAAGTACCATCTTTATATACAATAGAAAGTTTGTCAAAATATGATACAGTACTGTCGAGTATTGATGCAATATAGTTTTACTATAGTCAGAGACAATTAGAATACTTATAATAGTTTCCTATCGTCTTTGCTATAGTATAGGCTATATTCTGTAATATTGATGCAGATTACTATATTTTTATTCAATTACAATCATTGAAAGCCTTTACTCATCCCAGTATAACGTATGAATATAAGCCTCATTGTGTATTTTGTACATGTAATTTTTGCAAAAATCGTTGTAGAGGGGGTTGATATCATTAAACAGGAAGAATAATGTACATTGTTCTATTGGTGGACCAAATATCATCGGAAATATCCATACTGCGGGTGAATTATTGATATTATTATTTAGTGAATCCACAGCAATCAGTTTTTGGAATTTCGAAGTTCACTATGTAGCCTTGAGACTTAAAACCAGCGACCACATAATACAAATTTGTATTAGGCCTATGTGGTCGCTGCATAAAACTTATGTATTTCTATGTTGGTCAGTATCACCAGCTGAATATTCTCTTTTAACTTTTATTGTACGGTAGCACAAGTTGAGATCTGCTTTGAGCTTTTAAGACAAACTAATACTCCGTGTTAGGCTAGGCATACACCGGTTAGTCAAGACAAGACGACATTAGTCACAGTAATTCACATAGCTGCTTATAAAGCAGCACACACCGATGCAATGACTAATCGGTGTTTAAAATAATAAATAAATAAATAATAATAAATAAATTTATTTCCTCAAAAACATTACAGAAATGTGAAAACAAAACGAAACGAAAAGAAAACAAAACAATTTTTATGAGGGAAATATACGCACCCAATGAAGGTAAGACACAAGTCTTCCTTATACATGGGTGGGAGTTCAATATACAGTAGATAATACAGTATAATATAATTTTCTCTTATCTTCAGTTCTTCAGAATGATAAAAATAATTATTTTTATATTAAGTTATTAATAATGACTGAGAAGAATGATATTTATTAATTATTAGTTTATTACGTGACTAAACGTGACTAATTTCGTCTTGTCTTGTCTTGACTAACCGGTGTACGCCTAGCCTTATTGTTTCAAAAGTTGCAGTCGAGATTAGAAAATGAGTGGGGGGAGGGGGTTTATTTTTAATCGCTCAACCATTCCGGAACTGCGCAGATTTTTCGACTGTTTCGAATTGTGTATGCACAGAGAGAACACCGGATGGGAGGAGTGTCTAAGCCCGCAGAGTTATGAATAGTTGATCGCGACTGTAGTGAGCTGAGGAGCACTAATGGATTGGTCGCCAAACCTTTTGTTTATTTTTGAATGTGTAGTTTCAGAATAGTTGAGTCTCGAAATTTTGTTGCGAAAACAGCAGGGGACCGCTCTCATAACCACAGACAATTTTATCAATTTTCGAAATTTTCAAATTTTATCAATTTATCGAAATTTTGTTGCGAAAATATTAGGGGATCGCTCTCTTAACAACAGACAATCATATACACTAGAATTCAAGTCGTATTCAACAATCTTGAATTAAAGCTTATATCTTTATATTTTTATAAATCTCCCTTATCTTATGTTTTGTGTAGTGAATGTAATACTGTAATTACTATTTTTAAATGACGTTCATTGTGTAACTATGAACTATCACGACCTAGAATTTAAGCGACATATTTTGTAATCTACATGAATAAAATGGATATTCTATTCTTCTTCTTGTAAACGTGTAAACAAAGTGTTAATTTGAATTTGGGGTAGGAACACCCCCTTCCCTCATTGTATTGTTGTGTGTCTATTGTCGATGAATGAATGAATATCGATTAAACAATCGATAATGATTATAATCGATTATAGATATAGGTAAATGAACAAAATTAATGACACTATTTTAAAACATTTTATCATTAGAAAAAGTATAGAGATATACAACACAAAAATTGATGATCTATCAAAAAAGAATTCTATCAATGAACTTCTCAACAGCTCGTCTCACTTAAAAGTCTCACTCAGTCGATCGTTCGCTATCTTGAGATGCAGTCTATGAAAGTCGTCTCTCCGATGCCTTGCCACAGATAGTGTAAGATTCAAGATGAGAATGGTAGGGTCCAGCCCAGCATTCTTCTACCTGCTTTTATGATGGAGCTGAGAAGAAAAAAAAACTGAAAAACTACACACCTGCCCGCATGTGTAGGCTCAGTTCCGATTACTGGGTTGATACCTGAGAGAATACAAGAAGAATCACTCTATTACTCTTGTTTTACTCCTATTTTCTCTGGATGATACTCTCTATAGCAACTCATGATATACGGTACACCGTACAGTACTGTACTGTACATTGTAATGTACTGTAATGTAATGTACTGTACTGTACACTGTACAGTATTTGTAAATCACACACAAGATATACAGTAGTAGTGCACAGTGAGTATTTTGTCTGTGGTAAAAGCAAACGGCCAATTGCACGAAAATCCAATTGAATTTAATCGCCGTAAAATGATGTCATCTAACGGAACCAATGTAACCAGTGCGAATGAACGAATCGGACGTTAATTACGTCATTTTTACGGCCGTTAAATTCAATTACTTTTCGTGCAACTGGTTGAAAGACTTCAAATAGCCTATTCATAGTAATATAATATACATACTAATATTATATTGTCTCTGGTAAAAGCAATTGAAAAATAAACATTGCAACTTGCTTATTGCGACCTCATTCGTAGCTTTTCTACTGGATATTGTATACATAAAACAAAAATAATTTCACGAAACCTCTGGTAAAAGCAATTGAAAAATAAACATTGCAACTTGCTTATTGCGACCTCATTCGTAGCTTTTCTACTGGATATTGTATACATAAAACATAAATAAAACAAAAATGGTTTCACGAAACCTGATAATGTTTAAAGCAGTTGCCTGTTATTATGGACTATAATAATATATTATGGACTATAATATAAAGCAACTAATAATTAAAATGAAATATTATTGCTAGGAATTAAACAATAGATAAAGAAAAGTGTAAAGAGATTCTATAATAAAGAATTACCGGTAAATAATGAATTCTCTAGGAAGATCTGTGAGGTCTCTGATCTAGTACACATAGATGTACTATGTATCGTCTATTAACATAGATGATCTATGTTAGAAGAAAATCGAAGAAGCAGCAATCAGGAGTAATGGCGCGGTTTCACGATACCAGTAGACGTGTAGGTTACTGGCAGGCAGGTTGGTCATATGATCTTCCACTCTATACAAACAAATAGGGCAATGCACACTGACTGGTATTTTTCCACAGTTCTGTAATTTTCCATTCTTATTTTTTCCTTATCTCTTAGTAATATTCCATCACTTCTTCAGTATTTTTCCACAGTTCTGTAATTTTCCATTCTCATTTTTTCTTAAGCTCTGTGTAATATTACGTCACTCCTTCAGTATTTTTCCACACTTCTGTAAATTTCCATTCTTATTTGTTGTTTTTTTCTTGGTTCTGAGTAATTTTTTGTCAGTCAGTACTTTTCCACAGTTCTGTAATTTTTCATTATTTTTTTCTTAGCTCTGATATTTTGTCAGACAGTACTTTTCTGTAGTTCTGTACTGAGTGTGCATTGCCCTATTTGTTTGTATAGAGTGGAAGATCATATGACCAACCTGCCTGCCAGTAACCTACACGTCTACTGGTATCGTGAAACCGCGCCATAAAGGCAGAAGAAGAAGACGAAGTACGGAATATATTTCTGATCGTGTAATACAGTCCTGATTAGGAAATGAATTCAGACTTTAATCATCTTCGATGGAATCTGATAGATTATGACAATGCCTCTTATGAATTTCAAAAGAATTGAATTTCATCTCCAAAAATGAAATGATTTTAGAAATAAACTGCTTAGTTGGCGGAAACCGTAGTCCGCGTGTCAAAAAATTGACGATTTTCGGACATTTTGGCTGATGAAGTGATCATTTTCCTACAGAAGATCAATAGTCTGATTGATTTGCAATTTTCAAGAGAGATCAATAATCGAGCAAGATGCCAATTCGGTTCATGCATGATCTTCATGTAGATTTGTATTGAATTGCAATTGCACAGTGCAGAGTCATCTAAAACCTTGTTGAGTAAGATTTTCTAGAATATCGGTTTTCTCAAGATTTCTGCTGAGTCAATGTTCAATGATCTTGATGTGATTGTTGGAATAAAAATATGCAGGTAGGCCTAATCATTAGAAGTTACTACCACCTAAATCATTCAGAAGTTAATTTACTGAAAATTTATTAATTTATTTAGTTACTTATTACTGATAGTTACTTAGTTACTTATTATTAGATCTTAGTTACTTATTATTTAGTTACTTAGTTATAATTTTGTTACTAATTAATTAATAGTTACCTATTAATTAGAAGTTACTACTACCTATCATTCAGAAGTTAATTTACTGAAAATTTATCAACTTATTTAATTGATATACACTATAATAATGATTTTAATTTATGCTAAATCAGAAATTAGTAAATTATTATAATAATAAGTAGAAAATTGAATAAATAAATGAATAATATTAAATAATCAGTAAATTATAAATCATATTAGAGTTTTCATTCCCTGAAGCCTAATCCTAATTCTCTCTGGAAGCGATTCAATTCGCTATTTTTTAATTTAATTTATTGATTTTCTATTTCAAAGAAAATTTCAATCAAACTACGATTTTCCTATCCATGGAATTTAATTAAAAACATGACTTCATTTGTATACTTGAACGTTCATATTCGAAGTCATGTATGAGGTACTTCTTTCAACATTTGACTTGTGTGAGATGTTTGTTTCTCAAAGTCATGTATCGATGTATCCAATCAGTTGAATCATGTACATAATTCGATGTCGATCTTACAAAACTTACAAAGCTCCAGTGACCTACATAATCCAGTCATTACCTTCAGTAACCTTGACTTTTAACGGAGCATGGAAATATATGTAACATGTTTTCAAAGTATTACGTTATTTAATTTGACTAATCATTAATGCTCTTATCGCTCCTTGATTTGACTTGATGTAGGCTAACGCTATAAATTGATTCAATCAACTATAATCTCTACTTTTCTCGCATAGCATAGCAAAGAAAATTAAATTATTATTTTAGTCTTTCATGTTTATTAATGAAAGTTGAATTATTATTTTAGATTATTAGGTTGTTATTAGTGGCGAAGCGTGGTATACTTAGTGGTCATCGCCGGGTATATTTCCTATAGGAAATATACCACGCTTTGCCACGGATTGTTATTCATGAAATTAGACTGTTTAATCAATGATTCATCCATTAATAATTCATCAGCAGTGAAAATTTATTTTGATTACATCTTCTATTATTTCATATTTTGGGTGAAGCATAAATGAATCCCTCAATTACTGATGAACTCACACTCTCATTTTTCCCTACGATACTCCATTCTAAGACAGTTTGGTAGTTGGTCTGTTTATTGGATACCTTTTTCAAAGGTATTTTCACTATTTCAATATTATACAATAGTTTCACTATTCAATATTATACAATAGTTTCTTGAAGAATAATAATTATAGTGATTGTGCAGTACCAGTTCGAAATATTGTAACGTGTAAAAAAATCTTCAGATATGACCTTTGCTAGTTGTGGTTATCTATACAAAGGAGGAGAATGAGAAGAAGGAGAGGAATAAAAAGGAGGAGAATGAGAAGAAGAAGGAGAAGAAGAAAAGGAGGAGGAAGTGGAGAAGGAGAAGAATAAGAAAAAGAAGCCGATGGCTGAGGAGAATAATATCAGAAGAAGAAATACCAGAAGAAGAAATAAGTAGAAAACAGACGAATGTTGGAATTTGAAGAAGTAGACGATAGGAGGCTATGTTCGTTTATGGTATTGTGTGAAAGTTAACCTTTCAAGTACGCTACACTCACAGAGACAAGTCAAAGCGTACGCCCGTTATGTAAGAACTATTGATCTTGCCGCATGTCGCTCTGATCGGATATTATCAGTACTGTATTGGTTGACGAAATCAAATCAATGCTCTAAATCTGAACAACTGTGTATTCCGATATGCGTTTCCTATTATAGAATTCCTTCCAAACTTGGTCATTTGGCTGTTTCTTTCATTCAGATCAATACTGATTCAAGATCAGTAATTTAGGGTCAGGTATTGTTTAGAGTTTAGGTTGATTTGTTTAAGAGTATTCATTTTAGGAAAGGAATAGGAAATCTGAAGCCTCATTATACTCATTTCCGTGATGCTATAACTATAAAAACAATAATTGTTATAACTTTAGTTATAATGCAATCCCTATGTCTTTTGGTCAATTTTTGTGTGCTGCACATCATGCTTCCAACACTTAAGCATATGCTGCATGCTGTGCAGCACACAAAAATTGATCAATGTGAGGGACTTTTGTGTAATAAACGTCCATTTTCACTCCGATTTCCCAATGCTTTGTCCAGATGTTATAGTTACGCGCATTGAGCACTGAAAAAGGAAATGAACTCTTTCAACAATCGCCAGAATTTTAATAAACATCAGAACCAGCCAACAATGGTCAAGTATATGGTTCACTGATTTTAGATAAACAAGTGTCGATTAATTTGAAAGCGTTTGCCTTTTCTGTCTATAGTGGAATAGATCTGGTTATTCCAAACTTAGGCTAAGCGTACACCGGTTAGTCAAGACAAGACAAGACGAGATTAGTCACGTTTAGTCACAGTAATTCACATAGTTGTTTATGAAGCAGCACACACTGATGCAATGACTAATCAGTGTGTGTTGCTTCATAAGCAACTATGTGAAGTACTGTGACTAAACGTGACTAATCTCGTTTTGAATTGTCTTGACTGACCGGTGTGCGCCTAGCATTATTGGAACCACACAATTCAGCTGTTTAATTAAAAATTCCTTTATTGGATCGAATTTTATGAGGAATTTGATTGTACGCAAAGGCCTTCGTAAAAAAATCAAAGATTTTGTCTTCTCTGAGGTACATTACATTGGGATGGCACAGGCAAAAATTATGATCTCCACATTACATACAAACATAGTTATGTTTATGTTAAATTTAACAATTTTTTGTGTCTTTTTCTGAAAAAACTGCATAGTTTTCAACCAACGCAATCTGTCCAAAAAATATCGACTTACAAGTCCATCTCAAAATACAAAATAAACTTTATTTACTGAAAAATGATTAGAGAGGACCCCTCACTATCTTCTTTGCCAAAAAATATCAACTTACAAGTACATCTCAAAATACAAAATAAACGTTATTTACTGAAAAATCATTAGAGAGGACCTTTCACTACCTTCTATTCTTATTACCCCACTTGAATCAATTTTCATAGAACTCCCAATTCATTCGCCTTCTTGAAAAATTCTACTCTATAATCGGCTCTACTCGCGTTGTGGAAAAGTTATACGATAAAAAAAAATAATATTCGACATTATGATTCTCTACTTGTTTTGGCAAACTTGTGTTAATGTGAAAGTGATAATAATTATGAGAACTGTTACTATGATAGTAGGCTATAGAGAAATAATTGCAAACTATACATTGACTCGATTGTCAATGTATAGTTTGTCTCAACTCAAAAACCTCTTAGGCTAGGCATACACCGGTTAGTCGAGTGTGTGAGACGATATTGGAGAACAAGAGATCTAATCTATCTATCTTTAATTTGTTGAATTTAGAAACATTCTATGTATTTTCCTCAAAAACTACGTAATTTTAAGGCTAGGCGTACACCGGTTAGTCAAGACAAGACAAGACGACATTAGTTACGTTTAGTCACAGTAATTCACATAGATGCTTATAAAGCAGCACACACCGATGACTAATGACTAATCGGTGTGTGTTGCTTCGTAAGCAAATATGTGAAGTGCTGTGACTAAACGTGACTAATCTCGTCTTGTCTTGTCTTGACTAACCAAACCGTATTACGGAGCAACTGCTATCTGATTTTCAGTCAACCCAGCGTTGCCAGATGACAATGGCTGATAGGTTAGATTATCCAATTACACGAAAAAAAGCCAAATGTCATCTGGCAACGCTGGGTTGCTGACTGAAATCAATCAGATAGCAGTTGCTCCGTGGGCACACGGCCTAATAGCTGCAACTTGCAGGTTACAGCATTCAAACACACGACCGACATTTGGCGTGAAATGGTTTGACCGCAGTTGTGTTGTGTGATCAAATCCATCTGCAAACATTAGCATCACTCGAGAGAGGATCGTGCGGTTGTTTTGTCAGTTACGCTGTTTGTTATCAATGCGGGAAACAACCCGAGTCACCAGTCGAGTCCAACGTTAACATTGTTTAAAGGGGAATAAACGACTCCAGTCATGTGAATTTGGTTCAGACGAGTCTATTCGAGCCTCTGGAAGAGTCTTGTTGAGTACAAGCACAGAGATCGGATTAGAATTAGAGATTTATTAGAGAAAGATACTAGAGAGTATCGCTTCTCTACGGTACAACCAAAGGCAATTCAATCTATAATCAATCTATAGTCTAATCTCTAATAGTAGAATTAATTTTGGTACAACATTAACATTGTTTGGAGGTAATAATCGACTCCAGTCTTGTGTATCTGGTTTTGAGAGTTTATTTGAACCCCTAGAAGAATGCTGTTGCGTCCTAAATAAGGCGAGGCGTACACCGGTTAATCAAGACAAGACAAGACGAGATTAGTCACAGTAATTCACATAGTTGGTTAGTTGCTTATGAAGCAACACACACCGATTAGTCCTTGCATCGGTGTGTGCTGCTTCATAAGCAGCTTTGTGAATTACTGTCACTAAACGTGACTAATCTCGTCTTGTCTTGTCTTGACTAACCGGTGTACGCCTAGCCTAACATTGTTTGAAGGTGAACAGAAGACTCCAGTCATACAAATCTGTTTTAGACTCTGTTCCAACCTCTAGAAGAGTCCTGTTGAGTCCGATATTAACATTGTTTCAAGTGCAATAAATGACTGCAGTCATGTGAATCTGATTATTAGCTTTTAAAATAACATAGTAGTACTCTAGTGCTGATAACACTTTCATAGGGATTTAGAAGCCCTGCAAGACATGTAAAAGTGTACACACACCAGACTTGAATAGTACAATGGATGGTAATCAACTTAGAAGTCTAGTCTGAAGTTTCATGAAACAGGCCTGAACAAGAAGTCGTGTTCGAAAAAAATCCTAAATACAATTCTCCTGATCCGATGAATAAATGAAAAACATTCCTTTCTTTTTTTATTTCAATCCTCATTTTTCTTCAAAGCTTTCAATCACAGATGCATCTCCTGTCTTTGTCTTTTGTGAACTATTGTGAAATAGAAAAGACAATGGTCAATGATTGTAAGTACAGTTCACATTCCTTGGCCACTTGAACATGCCTATAAGAAGTCATTGCCCATCTACTGAGTGCTCCGCTCTATAAACCTTGAACTGCAATTAGCTGCCGCTTCTTATCTTGCAATGAGTGCTCATTGTGAGAATGCTTTATTGCCCATTTTGGTTATAATTGATGGGCTGAACTGGTGAAATTACTTTGTCTGCTTACCACCATGTTAGTTTCAATGTTACCAACGATACTGTATAATCACAGTGTGGCCATTGGTGTGAAAGGGTCCATAACAGTGTGTTGGACATATTTTCATATGTTTAGTGTTTTATGTTTAACATATTTTCTCGCTACCGCCATACTTTTGTAAATATTCGGAATTCTTGTATTTTTGCATGTGTACTGCTCTCAGAGCTATTTGAGTCGTCGATGGATGAACTGAAGTTATTCAGCTTTCTTTTGTAGTTCAACAAGTGAACTGTGAACTGAATGATGAACTAATGTGGTTGATGAACCAACTGTGAACTGAACTTATTGATGGTCAGTCTCTGAGACTAGTTTTAGGGTGGGTTTATGAGCTCGGGATTCAGCCTACTAGTCCACCTAGTTTATCTTTTAATGCAATTTGAATCAGCTGATCCCATTTAATTAGCATTGTTCTGATCCTGGATCAAAATTGATCTTGCTTGGTGCAACCCCGACATAGGGATCAGGATAGCGAAGATAAAACTCTGCATAGAAAATGAATTTGATTCAGCTCAGCGAATTTATTTTTTGAACAAATTTGAACACCAGCATCAAAAAACTTTTTGATGTAACATGTTTCTCTGTAATAATTATACGGATGATTCACTTCGCATTAATTTTGGTTGACAAACCTTGGTTCATAATATAATAAAATGATCAATTTTCCTCAAAAATTGTTTGAGTACAAAGCAGGAAAACATGTTTTGTTTTGGAATTTGTTGAGCGATACCCTCGGATGAGTGGATTTGTGTGTTAATTAGGGAATTACGTGTGTTCTGGCTAATGAACCATTAATTACAGTTGTCATTTATAATTATAATAATACATACTACATACGAATTATCTTTATGAATGATCACTGTATTATCCCTTTCTGTGGGTTTAGCTTGTCCAATTTGTACCCCTATCCCTTTTCAATATATTTGTTTTGTCCAATCGCCAATGTAGTGTAATATTAATTTAATTTGACGCTTGGGATTAGATAGATAGAGAGTTATTATTTCTTTGCCATAGTACTCTAGAGTCATCAGCAAGAAATGGTATCTCTCTATCTATCTATCCATCTAATGCCAAGCGTCAAATTAAATGAATGTCACTGTACTCTTTTCTACGAGTATACAATACATGTTTAACAATTATTCCATTTGAAAGTCCTCCGTTATTTAGTACTAGAAGTCACCCGTGCTTCGCAACGGAGCTACACAAGTCAAAGCTACATTATAATTTCTTCTCTACTGTGTGTATCAAAGGTATTATTCATTTTTTTCTGGATTAGGCCTTTAAAATATTGTATAGCTTAATGCTATGCTAAAACTGAACATATACGGTAGGCAAAAATGGTGATTTAAATTTATTGAGATATTCATTTCATCCAATAAAGTAATAAATTGGACCAATTCAGAAATCAACCGGAAAAATATTAGGAAGGAAATGGAGAGAAGTATTTATTGTGGCATAGGCTTCAAGTTATTCTTGATGGGTAAACACAACTGTATACTAATTGTAATTAGTATTTACGCTACTTTACTGTAAGCTACACATTCATCATTTGTCAAGTAAGTTACCTGTAAGCTCAATATTCCCGTTAGCAGTCAGCATTTTTTTAAGAAGGCCCGGTATCAATCTCATTACTTTTGCAAATGCCCCATACAAAAAATCTTCTCAAATTGCGAAAATTATGAATCAACTTAGATCCCCGTGAATACATCCACCTTCATTCCGAATCTCTATTACCACAATTGTGTACCACAATTTGCAGTAGCCTACATCTATTCCATCAGATAATTCCATGACAATTTTGTAATTTTTATTGCTGTCATAGAACGTTAAACTTGGCAAATTCCAATAATAGTTTGATTAGGCTCTATTTCCCAATGTGTAATTTCAACATTGTAATGTCATAGCGATTCGTAAAAAGTATTAGAAAAAATTGTTTTACTTGCATGAAGTTGAAAATTATCTGCAAAATAAGAACTAAATTATTATAAGTCCAAAAATTGGATAAATTATATTGTTTCATATGGGAAAAATTGATATGGTTAATAAATAATTGAAAAAATTGAAGAATTAATTTTATTTCGATAAAAAAGCAAAGAATAATTGATTTTTGATAAAAATTTGTTGTAAAAAAAATTTGGCCAAACTGAGACTCGAACCCAGCGAGACTGGGGGCCCATCGTTCCGGAGACACGCTCTAACCAACTATTCCATCACAGCCGTCGAAATGATATCAGTTTGGTAGCGTACTAAAGTTTCTAACCTCTAACTCGAATCATTATGAAGTAGCGAGTATTTTAACCTTCCGGACTGAAGTGGTATTTGAGCTCCAATTATGAAAAATCTAGAGGGAAAATTGAAATTTGGGCTTCGAGGTGCATAACATTAATATTTTTGGAAACTGTATGCAAAATTTCAAGCTCTAGATTATTCCCGTTTTTTTGGAACACAATCCACAAAATTAGCTTGCTTCTTGCTAATAAACACACACACACGCACACACGAACACACGCAATCGTATCTTCTTTTATTTATTTAGTATTATCATTTACCCAAAGAGATTTTATAGTACAGTATCAAACTATTGAGTCATAAATCAAATTTACATTCACTGTTGAAAGTAATATTGACCTTATTGATTGATTTTTTAGTAGCGGATAGCGGACAATAATATTAACAGTTTTCTAATAAAAGAAATATGAGTTTTTGTCTCATAAACGGTTTTGTTTTATGGATTGCATTTTTATCGTTTTACAAGTTTTATTACCCTCTCTCTCTAATTCATTTCTTCTTCCCAATTCACTTCTGTTTTTGCTATTCAAAAACTGCTATACTTTTTCTATTATCTATTCCTTTTCTTTTTCTATTATTCTGCTATACTCTTTTTGCTATTCAAAAACTACTGTACTTTTTCTATAAATCATTTTGATTGAATCCAATCTATACTTATACATCAACTTATATACTTGATCAAATATTTTGTTCTTTCCTTCACATTTCTCGCCTTCTCTTTCCTTTTATTTTCTTTCTTTCTCTGCATTTCTTGCACCATTCGTCTGCTAAATTTTGCATTATTTCTGGATGTTCGCGCCGCTGCCAGTGCTGCCAAATAAACGCACGGAATTTCGGCGGGAACAATTGATTTTCTTGGCAAATCGCCTCGATGTCTTGTAAGCGTAGCCCGACTTGAAATCCTGCCACTTTGTTAACTTCAAGCTCTTTGGTTGCCTCCCTTATTTCGTATCATTCATCTCCTTTCACAATTTCTTCATAGTTTTGCATAAATTCTTCGATGAATCTTGTAATGCTATTATCTATTCATGAAAATTTTATAAGTTAATATTGTATGTTTCACTATAGGCATAAGATCATGAACATAACTTTAAACTGTGTAATTAAGAATAGAGATTGAACCAGGGTTGGGAAAACCTGCTGTTTCTTTTCACATTGTGAAGTAGATTGTCAAAAAAATGAAACAATTGTTTCAACAAGTCTCTGAAGCTGTATCATTTAATTGTCTGTACATGATAAAACAAGAAAACAAGTACCATATTTACTACATGTTGATATCTCTAAGATTATTGATACCGATATTACAAGAATCTCTAGTACGTCCTGTTGGTTTTGGCCTACAACAAATCCTTATCACCACATGTTGCTCTAGATCTAGAAAAGGAACCGACTGATAAGTGCTGCAACTTATCCCAGGAGCATGTGGTAAAGGTAGCGGTTCATATCAGATATCACATGTTTCGACTTATAAATTCCTATCTGGAAGACAACTTCCAAAAGTATTGCCATATTTGTTAGCAAAATGTTATCCAGTATTACACGTTTTTCGAGGTACTACACACTTGTAAACCAATGTTATCTGATCCTACAAGTTTTGTGATGAAAAACTCACACAGTTTCTTGTGATACTACAGACTTGTAAACCAATGTCATCCGATAGTATGAGTTTTGTATCTGATACTGTACTTGTACACTAAACTCATGGTAGCAGTTTCTTTACTGTTATCTCTGCATGTCACAGTATCAACCATCTTATAGTCTGCCATCAAGTATCAGTATCATAGCCTCCTATAATATTGAGGAGGCTATGGCCATACTTGACCGTAAAAAGGGCTGATTGCACGAAAGCCTATTAAATTCAACCGCCTTATGATGACGTAGCGTTTTGTTGCATTAGTTTCGTTACATGACGTCATTTCATGGAGGTGTGGCTTGTCTTATGTCTTTTTTACATGCTGTTAGTCGACCAGCGCTGATCCACTAGTTTTGATTTTTATTTAGAAACTATTTGTTTCGGAAATGCTAATTTATTCTCTTGACATTAGAGTATTCAGGAGTGATCAAGCATTGACTACATTCGAATTGCTCTATGCCAATGGCAGTGTGTATACATTATACAAGTCACAATGTGTACGAGTAAACAAGTAAAGTCACAATACCATTTTCAGAGATACAATGTAGCAAGCGAACATTCAAGGTGGATGCATTGTAATATCATACAGATACAGTATTATGTTCTGTATTTATTATACAGAAGATCACATTCAGCATCTGAATATTGGTAACACGATCTCGGTTCAGAGGTAGTTTGGAAGGGTAAATTGAGAGGAAAGGCTGCGGTCTTGAAGAAGAAGAAAAAGAGTAGAAGAAGAAGTGGAAGAAGAAAGAGAAGGAGAAGAAGAAGGAGGAGGAGAAGTTGAATTAGAAGAGGTAGGAGAAAAAGAGGAAGAAGAAGATGAGAAGAAGGAGAAGAAGAAGAGAAGAAGAGAAGAAGAAGAAAGAGGAGGAGAAGAAGAAGAAGGAAGAAGAGAAGAATAGAAGAAGGAGTAGAAGGAGGAGAAGAAGAAGAGAAGAAAAGAGGAAGAAGAAGAAGAAGGAAAGAAGAGAAGAAAGATGAAGAGAAGAAGAAGAAGAAGAAGAAGAGGAGAAGAAGAAGAGAAGAAGAAAAGAACAAGAAGGAGGAGGAGGAGAGAAGAAGAAGAAGGAGGAGAAGAAGAAGAAGAAGAAGAAGGAAGAAGAAGGAGGAGAAGAAGAAGAGGAAGAAGAAGAAAGAAGGAGAGGAGGAGAAGAAGAAGAAGAAGAAGAACAAGAAGATGAGGGAGGATGAGAAGTAGAAGAAGAAGAAGTAGAAGAAAAAGAAGACTAAGAAGAAAAAGAAGAGACAGAAGAAGAGTGCCATGGGACCTGTCTCATATTTCCTTCCACCTCTGCATTGCGGTCAAGATTGGTCCTTTTGGGGGGTTAACGGTCCCCCTTTTAGTCAGCCCCCCTTCTTGCTTGTAGGCTCACGGTAACAATATTATTCCACCCTGAAATTGTCTCTATACTCTCCTGAACGTTGAACCTTGTAGGCTATGGCTATTGAGATCTGTGTTGTGTTCGCATAAAGAATTTCAAGTAGGCCTATGTTGTGCATGTCCTGTTATTATTCTTATTCATTCGTTTTTTTGTAGATGTAGAGATGGTATTGTTTTAGGTATCCATATTGAATAGAAAGACTAGAGGTGACACGATCGCCAAGTTATAAATATGTAGAGATACCGAATTCGGTTCCTACTCTACTCTACGAAAACCCTTTAGAGGAGGATGAGGAGGAGCAGAAGGGGAAGAAGAAGATGGAGAAGGGGTAGGGGAAGAAGGAGGTGAAGAAGAAGAAAGAGAAGGGGAAGAAGAATGAGGAGGAGGAGAAGAAGAAGAAGGAGAAGGGAAGAAGCAGAAGAAGATGGAGAAGGGGGAAGGAGAAGGGGTGATGAGAAGGGGAAGACTAAGGAGAAGGAGAAGAAGAAGAGGGGAAGAAAAATGAGGAGGAAAAGAAGAAGGAGGAGAAGGGGAAGAAGATGGAGAAGGGGTGGGGGAAGGAGAAGGGGGGGAAAAGGGGAAGGAGAAGAAGAAGAAGGAAAATGAAGTGGAAAGGGGTGAAAGGAGATGAAGAAGCAGAAGAAGAAGGTCAAGAAGAACAAGAAGAAGGAGGGGAAGAAGAAGAAGGAAAAGGATGAAGGAATATGAAGAGGAAAGGGGTGGAAGGAGATGAGAAAATGAAAATAAGAATAACTCTAATAACAAGGGCAGAAATCTCAACATACTGGAAGCTCTAGAAATAACCAGGGTAACAAAAGATGATCAACAGTTGAGTTTGAATGACCATATTTATTTCAATCAATACAACACCACAAATCTCATTTTATCATAATTTGTTAGGCAGATATTACGGTATTAGTTTATTCCTTTGTTTTTTTTATTCTTCCGTAATACTGTTTCATTTATTTCTTAGGTTATTGTAGCTATTTATTGATCTTCAATTGTGTTTTCTGTTTGAATCGCCATTTTGTAATGTTTGAATGAACCGCTAATTGGGGAGGAGCCTGTCTAGGCCAATGGCAGCCGTTCACGGTCATTGGCTAGAGCGTCTACCAATAGCGGTGCTTTACCGTTAGTATAAATACTGCTACTCTGTACGTTAAGTTTTTAGTTTACCAGAGATTGATAATGGTGTAACAACCGAAACCGGTAAAATCTCGATTTTATAATAAATCAGTGGTTTGACAACATCTTGTCTTTTCATTTATTATTGAAAATAAGAATCTTGAGAAGAATCGGCTCCCTATTTAAAAACAATACTGTTCTGTATTCAAGTTGTGACAGCATTCAGAATTGAGTAGCAATGAACAAGGGAACAATAATTTAAGAGAACAAGAGAGTGATAGTATAATAGATTAAGAAGAAACTTAAGAAAAGAAGAGAGTGAATATTATACAAAGATGGAAAGTTAAAATCGAGGAGAGAGTCAGTAAAAGTGATGAGTAAAAATGATTGGCAGCTGACACGAATTAGCGAAAACATAAAAAAACTGCAACACCGCTCGCTGCTGCTTGTAAAATAATTTCCTCTTTTGAAACTGACCGTAAATTCTAACGAAGCGCGGCCCGAGGCAGCATCCCTTTTTACAACACTGAAGTGAAGTGTAAACTTGTACAAGAGGCCCTCACTTGATGATTATTTCAGCAGTTTGCTAGGAAAACGTTCTTACCGAGTAGTTTTTAACTGGTACTCACTCCGTAGTCGACGGCTTTTAACGATAAGGTTTAAATAAACATGAACGTTTATCTGATTTTTAACTTATTTTTAACTGTTTGTACGGAAAACGTTATTTTTTTGAGTAGTTTTTAACTGGTCTACACTTTGTGGTCGATGGTTTTTAACGATAGCGTTTAAATAAACATGAACGTTAATTTGAATTTAACTAGTTTTGTTTTAAGTGTTAATTATTTGGCGTTGAAAGTGTTATATATTTTTTTAATTACGATGGTTATTCTAGTGGTGTAGCTTCCAAGTTGATTGTTGTTAATTTTATTTTGTTTAAGAGGCTAATGAACTCTACATTTTATTTCTAGGTTATAAAAAGATAAGTTGAATGCAATCATTGCGTTCATCACAGACTTTATTAAGAAAGGTTGAATTGAATTTTACAAATTTAAATTTATGAAATTTATTTTCATGTTGAATTTAGTGATAAATTTTATAAATTTATGGAATTTATTTTAATTTCATAAATTTCATGATGATTTCCAGTAGAATTTCAGTCCTTTTGTGTCTAAAAGTCTAGCTTCCAACTTCCAACTTTAGTTTTAAACCGTGATGAATATTTTGACCAAAGTCTTTCTCTCTTTTTTCAGGTTAGTATCAGATTGACTCGTGACAAGCTCATCCGTTCTTCCATGTAAGTTACCTGTTTAAAAATAATACTCATTAGGAAAGCTCAAGAGCTTGTCCGTTTATGGGAGTATCAACAGTTGACAGTTTATCAATAGTGAATGGGGATACTTGTTATGTACAATTTCATATTATATAGTTTATAATTATACATAGTTTATAATTATAATGTCGTTCAGTTTGTATAGTTATGTATACAAAATCATGAGACACTGTTCTTTTAAACAACATTCCAATCTCATTCTCAAGAACCAATAAACTACTCTTATACCTCTGTTTTGATCTGTTTTGTTCTGTAAAACTGAATATTGATCCTCTTCAACTAGATCCACAAGTATTTTCCAATAATTGATCAACCACAACTATTAACAAACTTAACGTTGTTTGGGATTGAATTGACCGTGGCTTGATGAGTTGGCCTAGGTGCTTTTGAGCACATTCTGTTGTTCGGAATTTGGAAATTTACTAATTGAGCTTGCAACCGACCAATGGGGCTTCGATTAGGAAGTTTGGAAAGGGAGGGGGGAGAAGGAAATGTGGTTGTTGCTCACTCTAATTAAGCATTAATCTACATCGAGGGATGTATTTGAACCGACTGTTATTTCGCGGTAACGATTAAAGGCGTTATGGTTATTTTGTAGGCCTTACTACGGGTTAAACGGTTATTGTTTGAAAAAGTCTGCATCCGATTTTAAATTTGACTAAACCATAGTAATTCGTTGAGCAATGTAGAATTTAATTCTTATTTCGACTGTTTGTTCATTTGTTTTGATACATTACGTGAAAAGATTACATTACGTTTCATCGTTCTTGATGTATTTATTAAATTTAATTTATTAATTAAATTAAATTAAATTTATTAATTAATTCAATTAAATTTATGAAATTGTTGATTTGAATTGTGTAGGCTAATTGATATCGACCAAAACTGTTTTAGTCTATACTGCTCTACTAGAACAATAACTATACTCTGTTCACGGAGTCGGAGAGACGGCCAAAACAAGCTGTTTGCATTTTTGTGCGCATAGAAGCGATGTCGCAAAGCTGTTTTTGATAAATTTTCTGTCCAATTCCAGTTCACAGAACGTTCATTCAAGGTTAGACTGGAATCACGTACTGCAGAATGATAATAATAATATTCTTTCAGTAGTTATACTGTGAATCGGTCTAGCTAGACTCTAGCACGCTTTGTTTTCATCATTTCTTCTTTTCCTGAACAGAGTATAGTATTCTACTCATAAAGGCTGCGTACTCGTATCAACAACATTCATAAAATAGAAAAATTGATCGATTTAGAAAACAGAAAACAGTTATAAATTTTGTACACAATATCAATCATGCATTCAACAAAATACTTGTCTCCTTAACAAAACGTAATTTTTCTCACAGGTTGCTAAAATAACAGTTACCGGTGGTGTGAGCCCGTACCAATAACTGTGTATCAAACTGACGATTGAAAATAACGATTACCGTACTCGGAATAACGCTACGATATCAACCGTTGTCACAGTTATTGTTTATTAGCGATTCCCCCACCTCTTGATTTGCCCTGTTCAGCCGCTAGATTACAAAATGCAATGAGACCCGGCTCTGGGGAAATGTTATTGTTATAATTGTCATTTCATGTCGTGTTATTTCCCCTTTATTGATCTGATTTTGGGTCCGGGTTTTGAACAGTGTTTCGGCTGCTGTACAATTTGATTGGTTTCATTTGAGAGCTGAATCCCAATTTGCACACTTGTGTGTGCTGCTCAGCATGCGGCCGATGCATATGTTACATGTTACAACTTGCTTGAGTCGCACACAAAATCGACCAAGTGTGGACGTAGGGGAAGAGCTGTGTTTCTAGTGCTGTATTGTTTGATACAATTTTGAATAGATTGAGGAATTTTATTGGAAAATCGGATACCTGTGTGACTACCATTGCTTCTAGGTTATACCGCAGATTAGATCTTTAATAGTGTTATATTATGAAATATAATTATGTAATTGATATATTATGTAGTATATATAATAGTTATATTACACATTCAGGCTGAATGACACTCGTTTTTTGTCAAGTGCTTAGATGCAAACTTCCTTATTAGGATTACTTCCTGGAGGTCTACTGATTCTTTGTAAATTCCATCAGGTAGGTCCTTCAATATGTTTTGAAGTTGACAAGTAGTTACGGTACTGCAGTCACAATGTGACAACTTCTAAGAAGAAGGAGGAGGAGAAGAAGAAGAAGAAAAAGAAGAAGAGGAGCTTTTAGTGTCTAATTTCTGCGTATTGTTTGAACGGTGCAACCTGACAAAATAATACTGTCAGAATTCTATCTGTCATTATTTCTTCCTCCACCTCCTCCTCGTCCTCCTACTCCTCCTCCCCCTTCCTTCTCCTCTTTCTCTCCTCTTTCTCCTCGTTCTCTCCCTTCTATTCTTCTTCTTTTCCATTTCTTTCTTTCTTCTTAATCACGAAATTCTCTCCCTTCTTCTTCTTCTTCTAACTTCTTCTATTTATTGTTACCAGTTCCTTTTTCTTGTCTTCCTGATCCTAGTATTTATCTCCAGTTTTATTCTTTCAAATCTTGTGCCTCGTGTTAGTTCTGCATCTCACATGAATGAATAGCAAGTAAAGTGACCATCATTAGATCATGCAAAAAAAGAGAGAGAGAGAGAGGAATATAGATATTGTGTGAGAGTGAGTGAGAAACAGTTATCATTGTAGTCAGGTCACTGATGCTAAGACAATAGCTACAAGTTTTGGAACTCTACAAAATAGTTGTAGTCACTCGGTTGTATTATTCTTTTTTAAGCTCTCCCACGTCTTCTTCTTCTTTTCTCTTCTCCTACAGCTTTAAAAAAGGATTGAAATCAATCAATCAATTCAAACACAATTCACAAAATTTGACGTTTCTGGTGAACGTTTCTGTCTTGATTATTAGTTGAGAAACAGAAATGCAATGATAAGATTTGATCGAAATAGAATTGAAATTGATTAAATATTCGAATTTTACTTTTTTGCTGTAGATATTACCCACATAAGTATTTAACTATTGTGTGGGTAATGAGGTGAAGGATGGGGGATACACGAAAAATGCCAGACTAAGGGGAATACATGAGAGTTTTCAATTCATTTGTAATACATGCAAATTGTAAAAACTGTTAATATTCTCTTCAAAGAAAGTAGGCTCCTGTTCAAAACCAATGGGAAACAGCTTAAAAAACAGGAGACCAACGTTTTTTGAGGCTTATTACAAACATCAAAGCACTCATTAAAGTTGGTCATTAAATGACTAAAATTTAACATTTTTCATTTCCAACAAAGGCCGCTTTCACCGAATTACAAGTTACATCCTTGTTATAGTAAAGTTGAACAAGCGACGCCCACCTCAAAATCGTCATCATCATTATCATCATCATCATCATCATTACCATCATCATCAATTGATCTCAATTTGTTGGTTAACTGCCGTAAGCAAGTACAATTTGTAAAGTTAGATTGAGTTATTAGTGAGTTAGAAGTGTGCTGCTTTGAGAGACAACAATAATATTTCAACAAGTTTCGAAACGAGCTTAGAACAATAGAGCAGTGAAGTTGTAAGTTGTATGCGTCCTAGACTCTCGAAGCTTTCAACAACTATTAATTATTGCATTATAGTTCCAGTAAACGACCAGAATAATATACTATATTATAGAATACAAACGATGTTACAGTTGGAATTATAAACTATGTTGTATACACTATGATGTATTAGGCTAGATGGATCAACTTTTGTTTGGAATGTCCAAAGTTTTGAATGGCTGTTGGCTTAACAATAGTTGTAGTTCAGAAATGTTTGTGGAATGTTGTGATTTGAATTGAAATTTCATAGGTTCACTCTAAATTAGAAATTGATGGTGTTCTGGAGATGAACGGAATTACGGAGAGTGTATAATCACAATGTGGCCATTGGTGTGAATGTGTTCATAAAAGTGTGTTGGAACATTTTTTCTTGCTTTTGAATATTCTGATATGTGCTTACAGACAAACGAACCACTTATTGTATACATAAATATATGAATTGTTTACATTGATTTGATTTATTTTTGTAAACTGCATATCACATTGTATTTTACTTTCACTTTGTAAACTTTTAATTTTATATTCACTTTGTATTTTGTTCACGATGTGGTCAAGTGGTAGAGTGGACATTACTGTCCAAACTTCGCCACGTCAGATAAATAAAGAAGTCATTCTATTCTATATTCTTCACTTGTCAAACTACCATTACAAAAGAGTAACAATGATTTGCTTCAAATTTGAGTTATTTTATATGTAATCCTCATAAACAACATATTCACTCAATCAATGGTGGCAAAGATTTTAAAGTTGGAAAAAATCTAATATCAAATGCTACTGTGCAGAAGGTGGTCTAGTGAAGGCGCTCGACGGCAATTGAGAGGTGCGGGGTTCGATTCCCCGTCCAGGTACAACTTTTCGTACAGTGGCATTCATTGATTATCCTCTTACTTTTTAGTTTTATTGTCAATAGATGCTGTAGCAGAACTATTTATATAGCTTTACTATTTAGTTGTTATTTATTTGCTATTTATATATAGCTTTGCTCTTGCTATTTAGTTCTGTTGTCAATATATGCTGTAGCAAAAGTCTTCAAAACTATTTATATAGCTTTCATTCGATTTTCGTTACTCTAATTAAAATGATGTTAAAATTGCTGGCCTGGAATTTCCAATAGAGAAACAAAGTGTTGCAAGTATTTAAAGAATTTATTGATTCAGCCAATATAATCACTCAATCACTGAAAAACAATTACCTTAAAATTGGGAAAATATCTCAAATCAGTTGATGTTCGAATAGAATAGCAACATTTTTAGCATTTTTCAATTTAAACTCTGGGTGGTATGGAATTTCAGATAGGGGAACAAAGCACTGAAAGCATTGAAAGAATTCATTAGGCTTCATTAGGATTATTCTGATCTCTCTCTTTCTACTCTTTCTCTCTTCTCTCTTGTTATTTCTTCTCTCTCTCACCCTCTCTTTCTCCTGATCTTCGTTCTCTTTCTTCGCCCTGTCCTACTACCATACATGGCACCGTTGCTCATCACAATAGGACGCTAATTCTCTTCACACGCACTATTCGTTTTGAAAAAAGAGAGAGAGAAAAAATGTGGAAGTCGATAAGCCCGCATAGCCATTAATCTATGATTATCGGAAACTGTGTTTTTTGATCGACAATTCCGACATTATTGAGGAAGTTGATTCCAATTTCAATAGGGAATTATTGAGTACTTATTCAATTAAAACGATAAAGTATAGGATGTGTAATAGAAGTGGTGATTATTATTAATTGAAGATGTAATTATCTATGAAAGTACAGTAGTCTCTATAATCCGGCCATTCAATACACCGGCACATCCAGTAATCCGGTTCTGTGTTTCCGCCGATGAGTCAGTAAAATTTTCATGTCTAGACTGTAGTTTGCTGTTTCATATCACTGTTTCATATTTATACAGTAAACTTCTATATTTATATTTATACTTCATAATTATGCAGTAAACAAAATATTGCATGAGGCCTATACTGTACAGAAATTCGAACGGTTGTTATAATAGATTTCGTAAGCAATAAAAATGTTGTTTTTTGTAAAACTACTTCATTTTCTGATGCATTTTCGTTAATCCGGCCCTACTAATACCCATATAGGGATGGATTAATGAGATCCTTATGTAATGAGTTTTTTAATGCCATTTTTAAAGTGAAACCTGTCTAAGGCGGACCCTGTTGAAACGGAATGTATTAGCAATTGAAATCAGAATTTTCAATATTTCTGTATAAAAGTTTTCTACACAATTGCTTTCAGTCCTTTTATCATCATGAGCTTTAGCATTGATATAATATAATTTCAACATTATTAACAATAATCATAAATAATAATTGTAATCACATTGAAGCTTATGGCTCACGGTTTTATGTTGAATTAAAAACAAATACAGAATCATCAGTGTGACATGAGATTCAAAATCATAAAGTTCAGTTGTTGTTGTTGCTGCTATGTAATTGTATAATTTTGTTCAGTTAACAGTCAGTGGCGGCGCTTGACCTGAACAGTAGGGTGGGCCCGTGGTGGGACTTGTTGTGGGTGTGGCTAGGAAGGGGGAGGGGGCGGTGCTTTGAAGAATGCGCTCCATCTTCCTAGATTCGGTTACAGTGTAATTGAAGTTCCATCTTTTTTCTGTAATTCTTGTAAATAGATGTATAATTCACATTTATTGATCAAAATGTTTATGCTGAATAAATAAATGAAAAATTTCAAAATTCTAGAAGTGAGGGAATGTTAAATTATCTCATACACACTAAATTATTAATTATACTAAATTAATTAATTACATGTTAAATTATCTCATACATACTAAATTCAGGCCCTATAGAGCAATATTTTGTATTGCACTAGTAGTTTCTGTGCAACCTAGGCTAAATTGAAGAGAAAATACTCAAATATCACTGCTTTTCAAGGTTTCTGAAGCTTCTAGAACTTTCTTCCCATGATAATAGATGTTGAATTGTTTGTTTCTACAAATTCAAGGTTCGAATTAATTTCACCTGAAAATCTAATTACTTTGTAACTAGACTCTGCAATTACACCTTATTGCAGACAGTTATTAATTCTCAATTTTCAACCGTTCAAACTTCAACTGAACTTGTTGAAGTGTAGGAAAAAATTAAAAGATACTTAGCTGCCACATTGTAACTCGTGCTTCGCAACTTTTCAAACTTTTCTAATGATACTTTGATTCTTGTCTAAGTTGAACTTTGCTGCTCTGATCGAAATAAGTCAGTTGTACAAGTTCTGAAGCGTCTGCGTCACCTACTTCGCTTTTTCACTTCTTTTTTCTTTCACTTTAGTTTTCTTTCGACCCTTCTTTCTCTGTGAACTAGTTATTTCGGAAAGTAAGCACTAGATGCTAAAATTCTACTTGATTTATTTTATTCTGTTGGAAACTCCGAACGAAAGGTCTGTTGAAAGTGTCCAACTTTGAAATTTATTCGATTGTCCTACAATGCAGTACCTGTAACTCAATAAACTGTGTGATTTGGTAATAATAGATTGATGTATTCATAAAGAATTGAGAATTCAGAAGGATTGATTCTAGATTCAATAGATTCAAATAGGTTCAATAGTTTTACTAAAGTAACTAGTTCGATAAAAAAGACTCCAAGCTTTTAAATTGTACGTACGCTGTGTGCTATTATTGTATAAATTGTATTTAACTTTTTCTTGTATCACAGTAAGGTCTCGGAAAATTGTTCTTGTTTATTTTTTAAACATTGTATTGTAGATAAGATAAAATATTCTTTATTGGTACAGAATGCACAAAATATAATATTATTTTGGCCATGTCATTGATATTAACAAATTATGTATGTTCTTGTGAAGGTGATGTTGTGGTATATAGTAGTGGTGGTGTGTAGTAGACTTGATGTTGTCAAAACAACATATTTAATAAAACTCTGAGTTTACCAGAGATTGATAATGGTGTAACAACCGAAACTGCAGTATCTCGTTGTTCTATTGAATATTTGGTTTTGACAACATCAAGTCTTCTTATTCAAATAAAGTATGGCCTGTGTTTTCTTTCGAATCCTGGAAATCACAGACTTCCAGCTCGCTGACAGAAACAGATCTTGGAATCGTGTCTTCGACTTTACTAAGCATCTGCAATGCAGTAGTGTGTCGAGAATGAACGCATGTCTACCTGAACGAAAAAGAACGAGAAGATTAAAAAGAGACAAGTAGGAGAAGGATGAGGTGAAGAAGAGTAGGAGGAGGTAAATGGAAGAGAGAATTAAAGGGTTACTAGAGACATTGAAGAAGGATTAGACGAAAAATAAGAAGGGGAAAAAAGGGGAATACGTTCGAGGAGGAGAAGGATGAGCAGAAGAAGAAGGAGAAGAAGAGGAGGAGAAGGATGAGGAAGAAGAAGAAGAAGAAAAATAAGAAGAAGAAAAGAAGGAGGAGGAGAAGAAGAAGAAGGAGGAGGAGGAGAAGAAGAAGAAGAAGAAGAAAAGAAGGAGGAGAATAAGCAGAAGCAGAAGGAGAAAAAGAAGGAAGAGGAGGAGGAGAAGAAGAAGAGGAAAAGAAGAGGAGGGAGAAGAACAAGAAGAATAAGAAATAGTGAATAGAAGAGAATCAGATGTTGTAGGGGTGAATAGGTACGTTGTACAGACGGATTAGAGAGCTTCAATTGCACGGGATTTGAGATTGAGAAAAAGGTAGCGGTAAGCACGTAATGACTGCCTTCTAATGAAAGCTTTAAGTAATGGAGAGTACAGTAGAGGGGATAGAGAAGAGAAGTAGGAGAGGAATAAAGAAATAAAGGGGTGGATGAAGATATGGGTAGGAGAGGATGAAGAAAAGAAGAGGAAGAAGAGTGGAAGGATGAAAAAATGAAAGAAGAGATAATAAAGGAAATGAGAACTGGAGTTGTAGTGCAGGTAAGGAATGTGAATCATGAACTAGTAAAGAGAGAGGGGTTGATAAAAATGAAGAAGAAACTGATAGTCATAAGAAGGAAGATGAAAGGTACGATTAGAAAGAGAGAAAAAGACGAAAAGATGAGTTGAAATGAAAAAAGTTGTTAAAGTAATAAAATAGTATTAGTGATAAAATGTATTTAATAAGTAGGGAGAGTGATAAGAAGACGAGAGAAGGTGAGTAGAAAATTAGAGAGTAGAAAAAGGTGAGAAAGAGAGAAAAAGAGCAAAAGGTGAAAAGATAAGTTGAAATGAAAAAAAGTAGTTGAAGAAATGAAGGATAAGAAAATAAGGAATGAGGGGTTAAAATGTAAAAAGTGGTTGAAGAAATGAAGAATAAGAAAATAAGGAATAAGAGGTTGAAATGAAAAAAGTGGTTAAAGAAATGAAGGATATGAAAATAAGTAGACAGAGAGAGTGGTGAGAGGAGGAGGAAAAAGAAGATGTAGAAGAGGAGAAAGCAGTTCAAGAAGAAGAAGGAAATGATAAGGAAAAGATCAAAAAGAGGAACGAAAGGAAAAAAAGAAGATGTAGTAGGTAGATGAGCAACATGTGAATAAACACTAGCAGGGTTTCTTAAGAGGCTATGCTACACGTGTATGGTAGAGTACAAGGGATTATCATCATCTGTTGTATGGGGGATCTCCACTGCCTTAATTCCTGTTCACACTTTTAAAGCCTTAGAAAGCGGATCTGTTGAAAATAAGACACTGGTTGCACTCGTCAGAGGAACATTTTCAACGGTTTTTATGGTTTTGAGCATAGACTAACTCAAAACAAACTAGATAACTAAATATATGGTTAGTCTATGGTTTTGAGTCATTCTATTCAACGTTTTCATCAGATGATTATAAGGCTAGGCGTACACCGGTTAGTCAAGCCAAGACAAGACGAGATTAGTCACGTTCAGTCACAGTACTTCACATAGTTGCTTATGAAGCAGCACACACCGATACAATGACTAATTGGTGTGTGTTGCTTCATAAGCAGCTATGTGAATTATTGTGACTAAACGTGACTAATCTCGTCTTGTCTTGACTAACCGGTGTACGCCTAGCCTAACAAGCAGTTAGTAATGTAAAGTGAAATTGAAGAGATCTTGACTTCATTTTCATCCTGAGCTTGTCTATCGTTGTCAGCTTATTCATTTTTAAGGTGGCTTCCGAACTATCGAATCTATGAATCGAATCTATTCTAGAATCACTTGACTGAAAGTTAAGGAATTATAAGAATCGAGTTTATTTCAAAAAACGAAATCTGCATTATACATGTGCAATCACTTTTTAGTTTAGTTTTACTCAATTTTATTAGTATTTTTCAATATTATTGAATTGAGCTACAATAACTGGTTAATATGGCCAATTATTGTTTTTGTAAACTGAAAATTCATTTTGTACGCTATTTATGGGGAATAAATAAATTTCGAATAGAATGAAAAAAGTTTTTTTTAGAGAATTTGTGGAAGGGGCAATCGAGTGAAATCGAGTTGACTTGTTTATTGAATCTCTTTTTTAGTCTGTCGAATAATTAATTGGACAGTTCGAATTCAGATTGACTACTCAGATTTATTGTTTGAGTTTTTTCGGAGAATCGCAATTCACTTTTCCTTTTTTTGCGGGAAGAGTAGAGATTCCTCGCTAATTTCTGAAATCGAATTTTTAGAGTACTGAAACAAATAAGATATTTTTCCTTTCTGTATCCGACTTGTATACTGTCCTAATTAGAAAAAGAAACTACAGTATTTCGTTTTTCGTTTTACTGTCTCGTATTATAAATTGCAAATTATCCAGATAGAATTCTGCAGGTCCCTTAGGAAAAAAGACGGATGAGACATTTTTTGCTTTTTAATTCCTTGAAGAATACATGATTCCATCTGATCTTTTTCCATAAATTATTGACTGTGGCCACAGATGTTGAGAGGTTTAAATTGGGAGATTTCTGTTATCAAACTAGAGATAAAACTCACCATAAATGGTAAAATTGAACGGAGTATCCAATTATTTTTCCAATTCTCAGTTCTCGATTCATTAGTTTGTCAATCATTATCTTTTTCTCCAACCGCTTATCTGTTTTCTGTCTCTCTTTCTTCTCTTTCTCCTCTTCTTCTTTTATCTCATTCCATCTTTTTCAAGCCTCTCTTCTCTCCTCTTTCCCCTCTCTCTCATCTCTCCATCTCTTCAAAGTTTTCTCTTTCCTCTTGTCTCTATTCTTTTCTTTTCCACTTTTTCAATTTTAATTAACATCACTTTTCATGTCTTACCACGTACCAGTTCTATTAACATAGAATAACATGAAGTTTTTTTTTTTTAAATCTTGATTTCTCTTCTAAGCTTTCATTATATCAATTATACGAGTATTCGTATAATTCAATTGCATCTTTATTATCTCTTCTAATCATCGTTTTAAAATCTCAAACATCGTCTAAACCTCTTCTTCTACTCATTTCTCTTCTTATTCTTCTTCTTCTTGTTTCTATTTTCCTAATTCACCCTCATCCTCTCCTTCTCCTTGTCCTCCATAATCTTCTCCTCTTACGATAAAGTAGAAAAAACAGGGGATGATGAAGATAATTATTATATAAGTGCCAATAAATGCGAATGTTATAATATTATTATGTATAAATTTTATAAAACAATAAATGCCAGTTGTAATAGAAATCGACCCACTGGAAGCTCAGCTTAGATTCGATTAACAATGAATGAAATGGAAGCATAACTGCATAATCAACATTAACGGCCAGTTGCACTAAAATCCAATTGAATTCAACAACCGTTAAAAGGCGTCACTGATTTCTTGTCAGATTGGGTAGGTCAGATTGTCTGATTGTCATAGGTTTTCATTGCATTGACATAATTCTCCGTTGGATGACATCATTTAACGGCTACATCATTTATTTGAATATCCGTGCAACTGACCGTAACTGTTTCAATAAACGTCTTCCACATTACACATGGATGATAATCGTGTCTTTCAAATTGTCACATGGTAGTTATGCTCGAGGGAAAGGTAAGTCTTGACACCATATTAATTAAACCTGGCTTTAGACGTGTCCTCTCAACTGAGACAAAAGCCTCGTTGATTTTGGAGCAATGTGGTAAGAGAGTTCGAGCCCCATTGTTCTGGTACTGTAGTTGGAATTGTTGGAGAAATACAATGATAATAATTCTAGATCGTAGGGTGCATAAATAACTGTCAGTTGTTCAGTAAAGTGAAAAACAAAATTGATTGAAAAAAGAACAAATAGCAACAGTAAAACTATTGAAACAGTACTTATTGCGAAATTAGATTATTCACTTATTCATATAGATTACGAATTATCTGATTAGATTCCAGACTTTTGTAGTATATATATCGTTCAACCATCCCTTCTTGTTATATTAATACAGTTTTTTGATACAGTATTTCCTTTCTTTTTTTACCCTCCAATCATCATCTTAGAATAATACTACTTAATCTTTTCCATATTTTTTCACCCTCCTTCCATCATCTTAAAAATAGCTGTCCATTCAATCACAATCAATCTTCGGAAATTACTTTTCAAACTCGGCAGTTATATCAATGGTGATTCAATGTGCGAAGAAAAGTTATTTGTCACTGCGAATCTTATTGGATGATGTCGAATGTCATAGGACTTTGGTGGGAGGGGTTATTTGATTTTTGTTTAGGTAGGGGGCTGCAGAAAAGGTTACGGATAAAGTTGAAGGTTTTTTGGGGGTGTGATGGGGATTGTTAGGGGTGGGGGGAGGTAGTATTGCGTCGGTGTTGTCAAAGTTTGATGGATAGAAAATCGATAATACGAATATTGGTCTTTCAACATAGTCCGTTCGCTGGATGTGTTTGCTGACGTGATTTTCGTTTCTAGAAAATATCAGCACGGCTTATTTTCCAACTTGTAGTTTTATATTCTGGTGGAAAATAGGGTTTAGCTGGTTGGAGGGATAGATTAGAGAAGGTTCTTGAGCTGTAAGTACACGATCAAGTTTGATTTATTGATTTCGAAACTTCTTTGTTACTCATCAAATACATAAAATCATAACAATCACATCAAATTCCATTAAATTTCCTCAATCAAAATTGCCATCGAATTTCATAAAATTTCCATCAAAATTTTTCACCAAAAATTCCAAAACGTTTCATCAAATTTCATAATTTCCATCAAATCCAAAATTTCCTCATTTAAATTCCATCTAATAAAATCGAACCTTGAACTAACAGCTGATCTACAGCTATTACAAGCTATAACAGCTATCGAACAAGACATCCTTATCATAGTTTGCTATGTTATAACAGTCCATGTCCAGTGTATGAGTTCAAGATTATGTAGCCTTATTGAAAGGAATTTGATTGTCTTAATGAACACTCTCAAAGAAACCAACAATTCAATCATAAACTTGAAATCAATCAAATTGAAGGAAGAGTTTACAGTGTGAATAATTTTCATATTAATTTTCAACCAATAAAGGACCTCTAAATGAGCAGCTGATCTGTATGGGAAAAATAACAATGGAAAGTTCCAGAAGTGTGGCCAAATACTGACGGAAAATTACAGAACTACAAAAAATTACTGCCCGACAAAATATCAGAGCTAAGAAAAAAATGTCAATGGAAAATTACAGAACTGTGGAAAAATACTGAAGGAGTGACGGAATATTACTCGGAAATGAGAAAAAAATAGCAATGGAAAATTACCGAACTGTGGAAAAGTACTGACTGACATAAAATTACCCAGAGCTAAGAAAACCAATAGCAATGGAAAATTACAGAACTGTGGAAAAATACTGAAGGAGTGACGTAATATTACTCGGAGATAAAAAAAAACAGCAATGGAAAATTACAGAACTGTGGAAAAGTACTGGAGGAGTGACGTAATATTACACAGAGCTCAAGATAAAAATAAGAATGGAAAATTACCGAACTGTGGAAAAATACTGAAGAAGTGATGGAATATTACTCAGAGATAAGGAAAAGATAAGAATGGAAAATTACAGAAGTGTGGAAAAATACTGAAGGAGTGACGTAATATTACACAGAGCTCAAGAAAAAAATAACTATGGAAAATTACAGAACTGTGGAAAAATACCGGAGAAGTGATGGAATATTACTCAGAGATAAAGAAAAAATAAGAATGGAAAATTACAGAACTGTGGAAAAATACCAGTCAGTGTGCATTGGACTACTTGTTTGTATAGAGTTGACGATCATATGATCCACCTGCCTCCAGTAACCTGAACGTCTACTGGAATCGTGAAATCCAGCCATTACAGATGAGAGAAAAACTTCCCTGAAACACCCATTTAAGGGCACCATTTGACCGCGCTATATATTATGTATCTCTACTATTATTATGTGTCATTGTCGATAATTTTGCCTAAGATAACCTTCAATTTTTAATTCACTTATTTCTTTCAATATTCGGTTCAGAATATAATATTATACTATCAATATTCAATAGATTTATTACACATTGATTAAACCATTCAACGGAAATGTTTATTGAATTATATCTTTAGTAATCAACTGAATGAATATTGATTCCCTCCCAATATTAGGGGTAAACATGTACGGTATTCTATTTCCAATATTATTTTCACATAATTTTGAATAATGAAATACTGTATTGGTTCTCCTTGTTGCAGGTTGGTCATTTTGGAATTTCCATTCATCAATAGATAAGAAAGGCTTGAACAACGTTTTGAACGATTCGTAAGTAAATTTCCAAAGTTAAATATCCATTACTTACATCTTATTTGAAGTTGAAAATTTGTACTATTTTTATAGTTCAAGTTCACTTCATATGCCATACTGTACTACTAACAGTATATACATAGTAGCATAGAGGAAGAACAAAATACTATAGCAGGATTAATTTAACTTGTCAGAAAACAGCTGTCTCGACAATCAATATCACAATACTTAACCTACAAATGCTGGATCTCGCAGATTATTGAAAAGCCTTTTAAAAAGGTAGGCCTACTCTTTGAAAGGTCTTCTTTAAAAAGGTCTTTTAAAGACTTAAAAGGTCTTTAAGACGTTTAACCCTTTGGATTATTGTGTCAAAATCACTGTTTACTGATTGCCGAAAATCAGCTGTGTTCCGACAAGTTAAATCAATCCTGCTATATCTCATCTGTGATAGTAGTGTATTTTCATAATATTTATTCACTGATTAAAAGACCTTTCATATGAAGGAATTCTTTTTTCATGAATAAACTTTGATTTGTGAAGGAGAGAACGGGAGAAGGTTAGAGAACGGGACAGTGTGGTGAAGAGGAAAAGAAACAGCAAGGAAGAGAAAGAACGCGTAAGGAGGGATGCGGGTGGAACGTTGAGAGAGGAAAAATAAATCCGATTCATGTGGAAAAGAAAGAAGAAAAAATGTAGAAAATTGTGAGAAGAGAGAGAGCGAGAACAAAGAATGAGAGAGAGAAACTAGATTACCGATCAATGTAGTGAAATGCTAGAGAACGGACAGAGAGCCTCATCGAATGTTGTCAGAACTAGTCGGTGGTGGGGGAGGGGCGACGATGAGGGAAGGAGGAGTTATAGGAGTTATAGGAGTATTAGGCTGGTGGGAGGGATATGGGATATGAATGGTACGAAAAAGTCAGTGATTTGGTGGAAATATTTTCGCGCCCTTCCAACTATGTCATCATTATTTACGTATCAGCAGTTTTTTACGTCTAGCTGTCTATCGACTCGAGAATGTTGTTCAGGTTGGGTAGCCTGTGCTATTGAGAGTTATAGCGGTTTCATAGCGAGTGTCGTTACTCACTGTTAAAAGGTCGACATTTTATGAAGAGAATATGGTTGTTGAGGTGATGATTGTTAATCATAGCTACGACATCAGAAACAGAGACATTCAATTGTCTAAATCATGAAAAGTGATTTAATAATAGCAAGTTCTAAGGCTAGGCGTACACCGGTTAGTCAAGACAAGACAAGACGAGATTAATCATGTTTAGTCACAGTACTTCACATAGTTGCTTATGAAGCAACACACACCGATTAGTCATTGCATCGGTGTGTGCTGCTTCATAAGCAGCTATGTGAATTACTGTGACTAAACATGATTAATCTCGTCTTGTCTTGCCTTGACTAACCGGTGTACGCCTAGCCTTAGGTTTCTTTCACACAAGATCTGACGGAATGAAAATCAACTGACTGATATCATTCAATTGCAAAAGTCATAAAAAGTGATTTCATTTTTGCAAGTTCATAGGCTTCTTTAACACCGGATCGGAATGGATGAAACTGTTTTGACTGATATGGGTGTAATCAAATGATTTAGTGTGAATATAATATAACTATTAAAATTAATCAGTCATCTCAACCGATCCGGTTCCAGCCCGCACTGGTGTGGAAGAAGTCTTAGCTAGGATTATGAGTACTGTAGGATTTTTTCCATTCTATAAAAAATATTGTTTGTTCTTCTTCATGGCAGATAATTTTGAATTGAGACTCAAAAAATTATTTTTGTGGGGTAAACCCAGGAACCAAGCGACATGTCTATTACGAATATTTCTGTACGCATGTCTATTTTTACGCATATTTACTATGCATGTCTATATGCATTGTTGGAAATCTTCAATTATAAGCCTACTTACTATTTTCAAGAATGCTGAGTAGGAATTTCTCTTGTTTCATTATTTTCCTGTTTGTTTCCCCTTCTTCTACTTATCCTCATTCTCTTCATTCTTCTTATTCTTCTTCTTCTTCTTCTTCTTCTTCTTCTTGTTCTTCTGCTTATTCTGCTTCTTCTTCTTCTACTTTTTCTTCTCTTTCTTCTTCTTCTCCTTCTCCTTCTTCTTCATCATCTTCTTCTTTTCTTCTTTTCTGACTCTTCTCCTTTTCTTCTTCTTCTTCTACTTCTCCTCCTCCCTCATCCTTTTCCTCCTTCTCCTCCTCCATCTCCTCTTCCTTCTTCTTTTCATCCTCCTTCTCTTCCTCCTTTTCTCCTCTCCCTCCTCATCCTCCTGTTCCTCCTCCTCCTCCTCCTGTTCATCGTCCTCCTGTTCCTCCTCCTCCCTTCCTCCTCCTCCTCCTCTTCCTCCTTCTCTTCCTCCACCTACTATTTCTTCTCCTCACCCTCATCCTCCTCCTCCTCCTCCTTCTCCTTTTATCTTTTCTTTCACTCGTTTCCCATCTCTCCCTGTCTCAGTCCTGCTATTCATCCAGTTAACTATGATCACTATCAGCTGTGAAAATCATCAGTAGAGAGAGGCTCGATGTCTATCACACTTGCAACGAGTGAGTCACACCGCTCGAAAGTAATGATAGAATGCATTATATCCTATCTATACAACTAGCCAATGCGTCCCTTGCAATTTGGGAGCCTGATGCAATTTGTCATGCATTGTTCAGCATTCAGAAGGGTCTGTCCATTTTTAGGGGGCTGAAGGGCCGGATGGAATTCCTTAGGGAATGACACATAGGACAGGAGGGTAGCCCTATGCTGGGGGACTGTGTTTTCCAAGTGCGATATGCGAGAATTATACAGTGTTGGTTCGGTATTGAAATGGAGTCTGTTTAATTTTTAGTGATACCATGCAAGATGATACTTTTTTGAATTCATCTCAATACCGTAAATTCTGTAATTCATCTATTTAGTTTTCAGTTGAAATCTCCAGCATAAGGCTAGGCGTACACCGGTTAGTCAAGACAAGACAAGGCGAGACTAGTCACGTTTAGTCACAGTACTTCACATAGTTGCTTATGAAGCAACACACACCAATTAGTCATTGCATCATAAGCAACTATGTGAATTACTGTGACTGAACGTGATTAATCTTGTCTTGTCTTGTCGTGTCTTAACTCACCGGTGTACGCCTAGCCTAAGATTTTGCTGTAAAACGAATTGCTTTGGATGTAGCCAAATAATGCAGGAATACTGTTGTATAATGGTATTAGAATGGTTGTTCTTCAGTGATAAAATGCATAAATATTATAATTTTTGAATATCTATACTGAAGATGGAAGGCATTAATGAACATTGAATTAATAAACTGCTATTGAATACCTAATAATAATTAGTTGAACGAAAATCCGAGTAAGTCCGTTAATGTTAATGATTCTAACGTCTTGCTAATGATATAATACTCCAATTATTTATTTCAAATTTTCCATTCTGTTGTTGGTCCACTGTGCTATTAGTCCAGTCAATGAGTGGTTTTTAGGGGAAAAAATTCATAACAAGCTGATTTTTTCACCATCGACTACTATCATATAGACAAGTGTCCTGGCAAAAGTCCTGACCCCTACCCCTCTTGCTTCCCCCCCAGCACCCCTTCAAAGTTTCAGTTTGCAAGGGTTTCGTATATCGTAAGTATCTCGACCTACAATGGAGATATCGATTCAAACTTTTTTTCATTGTTTAGAAAATTAATTTTTCTATAATTTTTTTCATTACCATTCTACTCTTACTCTACCAGTTCCGGAGTTATTTGTGAAAGAATGAAGAAGAGTTGAGATTTTTTGCTTAAAAATTGTTTAATTCTGCAAATAAAAGTTTAAATGATTGTTTTACAGAAAAATGTTACATACAAAAAATGTAGAGCATTTCATTATCTTTAATTTGAATAATCACAATCTATATTTTACTTCACATTAACGTGAGAAAACGTCCATTAAAGTTCAATACGCATGATCACGCTAATTACGGCGGCTATGTTAAACAGATGGCTTCATGAAAACAGTCCATGCATTGAAGTTTGACACGGGAAATTTTTCCTTACAATATTGTGTATATCTTGGAAGTCCTTGATGATAGATAATCGTGATTGGTTTCAAATTATAGATCGCGATTTCTTCTTTCATTTCCAATCAAAAGTTTTTAAAATATTCATTTTACAAGATAGAAGAAGAATTCAACTATGTATTATCGTGCATTTCTAAAATAAACACAACTATTCAATTGAAACTCTTTTTATCGGAAAAATAATGGAGTTTAGCAATGAAACGATAGGCAAGACATAAAGCGAATTATTGCCTTCTTTCCATTGGCGGATCCAAGGGGTGCCATTGCCCCCTCCCCTCTCGAGACCCAAGAGAAAACAATAAAACAGCATAAATCTAATACTAACTAGAACGAAATTTTATAAACAACAAAATTTGGCTTTTTTGGGTTGTGTGGAAAGCCATCCATGTTACTTGTGCAGAGGGCATTCTTTAAAATATCTTGTTCTAGATGATGTTTTTAAGAACACGAGATCTTTAACCCGCTGGAAGGTGGGTGCTCCGTCTGGAGTAGACTGAAGACGGTGTTGAATATTTCGACCGAATATTATTCCGACTGCCCCCACTAAAATGGTTGTGCTTTATATTTTATTTAATTATTACTTTATTCATATTGATATTTTTTAGTAACTAAAAAATGTGTTTAATAATTTTTTTAGTAAATTGGATGAGAACTCATTTAAATTTTGATAATTTATAAGATGAGAATTTTAAAACTTAATTCATAAGAAAGCATACAACGATGTTGAGGAATGCAAATTAACATTACATATTTGTACAAAATACATATTAATATAACAGAGCTATCCATGAAAACATTATGAGGGGCACTAAACTACGTCAAAATACACCATTTTCTGTTAAAAAATCTAAACGTTTTGCAGGGGTGGGCCCCCGGACCCCGCCATTGCTTGAGGGTATTCCATACCCCCCAAACAACCGGTGTTTGATTGACCCCCCCCCCACCGAAATCACCTCCTGGATCCGCCACTGCTTCTCTCCTTCAACTTGAGCCAGTGCAGTTTCTCTTATAAAATGGCGTAATCTGGTTAGAAGTTCTCCTTGTATCAAAAACTAACAAAACAGCATAGTTTAAAGTAAGTAAGAAGCAAAATCCACATTTATATTATTTAATATCCACTTTATATTGATAATTGAAGAGTAAAGAATAATCTACATTTTGATCAGCATTCAAAATTCTTAACTGCATTATTTCTATAATATTTATGCTGTTTTATTGTTTTCTCTTGGGTCTCGAGAGGGGAGGGGGCAATGGCACCCCTTGGATCCGCCAATGGAAAGAAGGCAATAATTCGCTTTATGTCTTGCCTATCGTTTCATTGCTAAACTCCATTATTTTTCAGATAAAAAGAGTTTCAATTGAATAGTTGTGTTTATTTTAGAAATGCACGATAATACATAGTTGAATTCTTCTTCTATCTTGTAAAATGAATATTTTAAAAACTTTTGATTGGAAATGAAAGAAGAAATCGCGATCTATAATTTGAAACCAATCACGATTATCTATCATCAAGGACTTCCAAGATATACACAATATTGTAAGGAAAAATTTCCCGTGTCAAACTTCAATGCATGGACTGTTTTCATGAAGCCATCTGTTTAACATAGCCGCCGTGCACTAGCGTGATCATGCGTATTGAACTTTAATGGACGTTTTCTCACGTTAATGTGAAGTAAAATATAGATTGTGATTATTCAAATTAAAGATAATGAAATGCTCTACATTTTTTGTATGTAACATTTTTCTGTAAAACAATCATTTAAACTTTTATTTGCAGAATTAAACAATTTTTAAGCAAAAATCTCAACTCTTCTTCATTCTTTCACAAATAACTCCGGAACTGGTAGAGTAAGAGTAGAATGGTAATGGAACAAATTATAGAAAAATTAATTTTCTAAACAATGAAAAAAAGTTTGAATCGATATCTCCATTGTAAGTCGAGATACTTACGATATACGAAACCCTTGCAAACTGAAACTTTGAAGGGGTGCTGGGGGGGAAGCAAGAGGGGTAGGGGTCAGGACTTTTGCCAGGACACTTGTCTATATGATAGTAGTCGATGGTGGAAAAATCAGCTTGTTATGAATTTTTTCCCCTATCGGGGGGTTTTTGGAACTCATTGACTGGGCTATATGGTCCAGATTTACTACCTTTTCAAATCTACCTACACATTTAACTGATGTCTATATGCAACCAGCCTATAGCTTTGAAGTTTCCAGTCACAAATTCAAACACTGTAATGTTATATGATAATGGAACGATTGATGAAATGGTGTAACAACCGAAACCGGCATCTCGAAATCTTACAAATTTTGGTTATGACAACTTCGAGACTATCCATTCATCTCAAATATGACAGTAACATATTGTGGTGTCACAAATATTTAACCATTACAAAGTTGTTGGTAATACAACAACTGCTTGACTAAAAGTTTCAATCTGATAATTATCAATCATATGATATCATTTTACTTAATTCATATTTATTTTGTTATTTCAAGTTTAGTTCCTATTCGAGCATTGTACTAGTGATTTGGAAAATATATTATGTCTTTGAATATGAAGTTCAATTTTATTTAATCAATTATAATACTGCTTCAAATTGGCATCCTGAACGAACCTACGAAACTAATGAAGCAAAAGGAATGAGAAACAAAAAAGAATCAGTGGACTTATTGGAGAACCTGTGAATAAGGTAAGATTGGAATTGATTAACGATATTTGGATTTGAAGTTTTTTGAAGTAAAAGTAAACAATGCCGCCAAAAAACGTTAGAAACAAAAAAGTGGAAGAAACAGAGAATTGTGTGTTGAGTGATATAGATTTACAAGGTGAAATGTTTTTGGTAAATGAGGAAAATTGTAAAGATAAGGAGGAAAGTATGGAAATGGATTTGAGAAAGAATGTTAACATAAGCAAAATGTTTGAAAGTATTTTGGAAGAAATGAAAGGAATAGAAACAAATATGAAATTAGAAATGACGGAGATGAAAGTAGGTATTGAGAATTTAGGAATAAAAATGGCGAAAATGATAAGAGAAGAGATGAAAGAGGTGAGATCGGATTTGAACGAGATAAAAGCAGATGTAGAAAAATGTGAAGAAGATCAAAAGATAATGAAGAGTGAAGTTGACAGTTTGAAAATGAATGTGGAAGAAAAAATACAATTGGGAAGAATTGAGATTGATGAGATTTTGAAGGACAATAGAAAAAAGAATAAAATTGTAGCAAGGGATCCTAGATTTGAAGATGCTTGTGGTGTTTACGATGGAAAGAAATTCAAAACCAACTACAAGTTTTTGGACAAAATTCGTCGTAAGAAGAGAAAAATGCTTCAAAAAGAATTGATGGATACAACTGATGCAGAAAGAAAAAGACAGATAAAAATTCTTATTCAAAGGATGGATAATAAAGAGAGAGAAGAAAAGAAGAAACAACTCAAAGAGTTGAAGGATAAAGAAGAAAAGGAAATGCGAAAACAGGCGGTCAAAGACGGAAAGAAACCATTCTACTGTAAAAAATCTGAGAAACGTTTATTGGAGTTGCTGGTTGACAATTATGAGCAGCTGAAGAAATCTGGAAAGCTGAACAAGCATTTAAAAAAGAGGATGAAGAAAAATAATTATAAAAAAAAAAAAAAGAACGAAGGAGGGAGAGATTTGTGGTGTCACAAATATTTAACCATTACAAAGTTGTTGGTAATACAACAACTGCTTGACTAAAAGTTTCAATCTGATAATTATCAATCATATGATATCATTTTACTTAATTCATATTTATTTTGTTATTTCAAGTTTAGTTCCTATTCGAGCATTGTACTGGTGATTTGGAAAATATATTATGTCTTTGAATATGAAGTTCAATTTTATTTAATCAATTATAATACTGCTTCAATATTCAGTACTGTAATTCAGTAATTTACAAATAATACTTAATGGTAAGGTTCAACAGGCTTAAGCCAAAAACTGTCCTTTTTCCAATTTAGAATATGAAGGGTATTCATATACGAATTTTACGCAGTGAAAGATGCATGTAGACAGCAAAAAGGTTTTTAAGCCCTCTCCATGAAAGTCTATCCGCAGTCTAAATTTAAAGCGAATTCCAATGTTGTCATAAAGCGGCATCCTTCAAAGACCATCACGCAGCAGTGCATAGCGTTTGAATTCGTTTCATAGGCGATTGAAGTTCAAGCTACATCACGAGCCTATATATTTCTACTAGGCCACAGAGAAGTAAAGTTCTTCACTTCTCTGTGACTATAGGCTATAATATCACAAGAGTATACTTCCATAATCGCCGGTTTGTTTATATAATCACGGATCAGTAGTCAGTGTGGCAGGCTGTTTGTTTATACAATCTCGGATGCGAGTCGGTAAAGTATAATCATGTTCCTTGCTGCGTGACCTCATTTAAAAGATAATGGATGAAGAAAACGGTAACAGACTGTACCTGGACATCATGGACAATTTACAGGCAATAAAGTGAATGCTAGCCTAAACCAAATAGGCCTGTAACTACCTGAGGAGTAGTCTCTAATCTTCTGTAATGTGAGCCTGTGATTGGCTCGTCGTGAACCAACTCATATCTCGAAGACTATAGTTCCGGGAAGTTGTGACTTTATTGCTGTTTTAGATGGGTTCGAATTAGTTGAGATTGGAAATAGGTTTATCGACTCTAAATTGAAAAGTTCTTCGGAAGTTAGAGACGTAAAGATTGTTCAACAACGTTTATTTGATGTCATATCAGTGGCGAAGCGTGGTATGCTTATTTGGTCATCGCCGGGTAAATTTCCTATAGGAAATATACCCGGCGATGACCAAATAAGCATACCACGCTTCGCCACTGTGTCATATCCAGTCATCACAATGAACAACAGGTTACCGCCCAAAAGTATTTAAATTACACAAATAATAATGACTTTCATTAGCAAGAAACTCTGATTAAATAACTAACATAAAATGATGTTATCTGAACATAACTAACATGAAATGATTAACGTTATTGAATCGATGATAAAATCGTTCATGGGTTCTCATTGCATTGTTATCTTCAATTATATTAAAGTTATTATATTATCTGCTGTTAAATTCAATTCGATTTTCGTGCAACCAAATAGTAACATGAGATGATTCTGTATCGTAACACTGTATGATACTGTATCATGGTTTTCAGTATCACAACTTGATTATAATGTGATGATAATGCAATAGCATATAATATAAATTCTAATAATATATGAATGATTACTTCATATTACGAGGAAATTTTTCTACTCTATTAATGGCACGCCATGTACTAAAGTCGATTTTAATTCTATACTAGTGAGGATATGAGGAATCTGCTGGGAAAAAATTGAACTGAAAAATTAATGCTTTAATCTTAAATTTTTTGTACACTACAATAAATTCGAAATAACACACATTTACGGCTCGATTTAACATACATCAACCTTGGAGGAAAAGGGAAGAGAACGAATACTAAGATAAAAGGTAGTGGTAGACGGAAGTGAGTTAAGTAAAATAATCACGAAAAAGAAGAAGAGAATGAATGATAGAGGATGGAGAAGAGAAGAGAAGAAGAAACTGCACTACTTAAATGAGAGGAAGTAAGAGAAAAACTAAGTAATCACAAAAAGAAGAAGAGAATGAATAAGAGATTATGGAAAAAAGAAAGAGAAACTACTCTAAATGAGAGGAAACACTGTTGCACAGCCACATAGATTTGATTTCCCCTGATTGTGTAGTAGCCAACTTTACTGTTGGGGATTATGGGACAACCGCTGATTTATAATTAAAAACAATCCATTTCCGAGTTCTGCAACCGATCAACTAGAATCCGTTCCTGAGTGCATTCTAAATCCAGCACAAATTTGAGCGCTGATCAGTTTTGCTTGCTAATTATTGCTGCAGAGCAGTTGATTGGTTTGAGGTTGGGATTACAAGAGCCTATGATTTGATAAAATTGTTTCGATTGAGATGATAGAAGTTTGATTGACAATGTGTTTGATGTTATGTTGCACAAATTTGATCTAGGATTAGTTCAATGCTAATGTTGGGTTGCACCAAGCGAGATCAACTTTGATCTAGGATCAGTGCAATGTTGGGTTGAAGACATGTTCGTTGGTTAAGCACTCAGACGCCTCAAAACGCCTGCCTGTATCCATCGATTTTAAAAACATAAAATTGTAACTTACTAGAAATTGACCGTAATTTCATCTGTAACTTATCATCTGGACCAATAAGCTCTTGCAGACTGTTTTAACAGACTACAGACGGTAGAGCTGAGCATAACAAACATCATTTTGTTTCATGTGTGAAAACTTTAAATAACTGTTATTCTAAACACAAAATCTTACTATAATATATCGCACATCAAATGCGACAAAATATTAGACTATATTTCTAAATTGGAAGATTGATTTTGAAATAGAATTTCTGAGAGGGAGATAGAAAATGGGGAAGAAAGAGAGAAGAACCATTGATGGTTGAGGGAAACGAAACATGGGTGAAAAATAATGTGAGAGAGTTGAAAAAAGACAACAGTTGGGAACAAAGACAAAGTCACAGAATAAATTTCCTGGCCCAATAACTTACATTTTTCAAATACTTGTCGGTTTTAAAACTTGGTCGTTGTTGCATCAGAAGAATGCCGACAAAGTGAAGCACAAAGGAGAATGGAAGTTGAAAAACAACGAAAACGAAGCGAAAAACTAAACGGAACGGCAAGCAACAGCTGTGGTAGCTACTTGAGAACAAGCGCTTCTTTAGGCCCAAATTCGGAATGGTATTTCGATTTCAACCATGTTTTAATTCAAATTAGGTTTTTCGACTGAAAGAGGCCAAGTTTTCAATCGTTACTGCATGATGCGAATTCAATTATAGCAATTATTTTTTCTAACAAGAGTAGAAAAGAGAGAAAGAGAAAAGATTAGAGATAGAAAGTGATGTAATGGAGGAAAAGTGAATAAGATTGAGAGAAAAAAGAGAGTAATTTTATAAAGAAGACAATTGTAATTGTAATTTGTAAATTTTAAATTCAATTATTGTTATTTTTTCAATTGTGATTTGTAATTTTTAAAGAAGACAATTAGCTTGGAATCTAACAATATGGACTAAAGTTCTGAGATGGAAAGTGATGATAAGCGAATAACTTTGAGAGATAGAAAACAGTATAATTTTTTCAAGAAGACAATTATTTGTAATCATCATGCATTCGCATATTATAGTTTTGGATCTGTCTTCATAAAAATTACACTTTGAAACACTACTAAAAATATCAATTATACATTTTTTATTCTTAAATTTCATTACCTGCTGGTTTATAACAGGTTGAATATAAGCTAATGAATATTTATAACGCGTTGAATACAAGTACACCATTATAGTTTCCATTAAAATCAGTGTTCAGTACCTATAAGCAATTAAAAACCGAAAATCGTGTTTGAAATCGAAGTCACCCCCTTCCTCTTTGCATAAAGCCGTATGAGCACGATCAAATTCTTCTTCAAGTTCCATTCAATGGAATAACCTTGAACTAATAGCTGATTAGGTGAACTAGACATGGACTATTATAACAAGGTAAATCATGATATGGATATCTAGTGTGTGAATAGAGATCAGAGATGGAACAGGCCAAGGAACTTTGAAGTAATAATTTGATAATACATGTTAAATACAAGTTAATGGAGGTTTCTAACAGGTTGAATACATGTTAAAGTAGGCTTTTAACAGGTTAAATACAGTTCAATAATAGTTTTCAATAAAAGCAGTGTTCAGTATCTGTATTGGACAATCAACACCCAATCAGGTCTTAGATTCAAGATTAGAGAGATTACTTGGAAAGTGTTTACTGTTTACTCCATACCATATAATAATGCCGTACAGCTACGAAAACGTAACGTAACGATAACATAATGAAATGACAACGTAATGAAACTTTATTCTGCCGCATTTTCTGTTCTATTCAGCAAGTGAGTAGATTATTACTTTCATCATCGCATCCTCGCAAAAATAATACGATAAATCAACAGCTTATCTTCTTCGCATATATGAGCTGAACTCTTGCGGGAGCTGTGAGCAATACACTAGTGTTACACGATAAATATGATTTATGATGCTCAACTCCTGCCATATTTATATGCGTTAAATATTCTTCTGATGGCGAAACTGGAAGGAAACCTCTCACCCTCCCAAACCTACATAGATATACTACCCCCATTCAATCTATGTCTACAGATAGTTAGATAGATATACTATCTCGTTTACTCTTAGTGTGCGATCTTTACTTTGATGTATATAAGTGTTGAATATGTAATATTTCATATGTGGTGTAAGGGACATATACTATACTTTAGCCTTGTCCAGCCGTATTTCATATTGAGACCGAATATATAAGTTAGGACGGAAGTATATTATGCTCAATAGTTTATTAGGCTTTTATACTGGATGGCCCTATGAATTTCGCTGCTATGGTGTATTGAATTTATAGCTTGTTCGTGATTCTTCAGGATGGGAAGTTAATGTGGCTTTTTGAGTGAGACTTTACATAAAGAATTAAGGTAGGTTTTGAAGAGAAAGTGTCAAATTTTGTATAATTTTTTCTGGAAATGATAACGGAACTTGATAAGCAATTGAATGATTGAAAAACTGGTAAAGACTGGTCATTGTACAAACTTGTTGTTTCTCATAATAACTTGTTTAACTTGTCATAATAAATTCCTCATATTATAATAACTTGTTCAATAAATATAGCTTGTTTTGGTGTGTTTCATTGTATATTTCACTGCAAAGGGACTTTTTGATTACTACGGAGCTTCAGAACCATGGAAGATGATCAATCAAAAACAAATAGCTATGCTGGAATTATGGATACTTGGAGTGGCAATTATACATTCATATCATATATAGCAGGATTCTTTTAACTTGTCAGAAAACAGATGATTTAACGCTAGTGAACGAGCGTACATCAATAAGCTGTTTTCTGACAATTTAAAAGAATCCTGCTTCAACCTTTATGCTATGCTTTATAAATTTAAATTAAATCCATATAATGAAGTAGTGGATACTTGGAATAGCGATAATACTGTACATTCACATCATATTTCATGTATTCTATGTTCTATGCTCAGTTCTACGAACAGAATATCGCCAGTAATTAATTAACTTCCACACCGGATCAAACAATAATAATTATCATGATTTCAACAGCCATTCCTTCTGAATACTTGCACTGAGACGTACGCAGTCACCCACTAAGATAGCATTGGATTCCCATAGTAGACACCATCCTTCTGTTCACTGAATGACAAGTAGCAATGGGAAACCCCTCTTCTTACCCTCTCGCTCTCTTCTGAATCCCCTCTCACTTCCCCCTTTAACTGCACCCCCCCCCCCAACCACCCCTCAACGGATGAGACCCAAATTTGAATTCGAGCGTTGTGTTAGTTGGTTGGTTGAAGAGAATGATAAATAGCCTCAGGAAGCCGGAGATTATAATAATAATGATGATGAGGATGATGATAATGATGGAGGAGAGGATGAAGAAGGTGAAGGTAGGGGAGGAGGTAGAACGAGAAGAAGAAGAACAAAAAGGTGGAGAAAGAGGTGGAAAGAAGGAAAAGACGAGAAGAAAAAGAAGAAAGAAGAAGATGAGGAAGATGAGGAAGAAAAAAAAGGAGAAGAAGAAGGAAAAGTGAACGAGGAGGTGGAAAAGGAGCAAAAGACGGGAAGAAGAAAAATAATAAGAAAAAGATGAAGAGAAAAATCAGAAGAAGAAGAAGGGGAGAAGAAGATAAAGGACGAGAAGAAGAAGAAGAAGAAGAAGAAGAAGAAGAAGAAGAAGAAGAAGAAGAAGAAGAAGAAAAGTGGTAGGAGAAGAAGTAGAAGAAGAAGGATCGAAAAGGAGGAGGGAATGAAGACGAGGAAGAAGAAGAAGAAGAAGAAGAAGAAGAAGAAGAAGAAGAAGAAGAAGAAGAAGAAGAAGAAGAAGAAGAAGAAGAAGAAGAAGAAGAAGAGGAAGAGGAAGAAAAAGAAGAAGAAGAAGAAGAAGAAGAAGAAGAAGAAGAAGAAGAATAAGTAGAAGGCAGTGGTGAGGAAGAAGAAAAAGAAGTGGATAGGAAGAAGCAGTAAAAGAAAGGAAAATAAGTTCAGAATTGGGAAGTTGTAGTCCTAAATCGGAGTTATTTCATTGAATAGCCCAGTATTTACAGAGGTAGATGGCCTATCTGAGCTATTTCCAGCTCCAGTAATAATAATCGAGCTAGAGGAAGAATTTTGATAACCGCAGTCCCAACACGCCATTTTCTCATACCGATGTGAAACGTGTTGCTCGCCCCACAACCATGCCTTCGTTCTGTGTTTGTTTGCTCTTTTTGAGGATGGAATGGGTATAGGTTAGTGGCGAAGCGTGGTATACTTATTTGGTCATCGCCAAATAACCAAATAAGTTATACCACGGGTATAGGTGATACCCAAGGTTTATACTAGAGTATTTTGCAGTATAATATGAATAGTGAGTGAATAGTAGGAGTAAATATTTAGTAAAGGTTGAATGTGTAATAAAAGTATTTGTACTATTCAAACATTGTAAGTTTTGTAGCAGAAAAGGAGAGGAAAAAAAGAAGAGAGAAAAACTACTCAATTATCTCTTGTTCTGTATATAGAAGGATTTCTTTCTTAAGGCACTTACCGATTGTCTTATAATCAATCTAAGGCTAGGCGTATACCGGTTAGTCAAGACAAGACAAGACGAGATTAGTCACAGTAATTCAGAAGACACAGACACAGACTAATCGGTGTGTGTCGCTTCATAAGCAACTATGTGAAGTATTGTGACTAGAGGTGACTAATCTCGTCTTGTCTATTCTTGCATTATCCTCAGAAGAAAAAGACGGAGTCAGTTAGGTACAAGAGAATACAAGGTTGGTACCCACGCACAAGCCTAAAGCTTATGTGGGCATTACCCTCAGAAGAAAAAGACGGAGTCAGTTAGATACAAACAGAGACAATAATTGGAACTATTAGTATTCCAATAATTAGTATTGGAACTATAAGTATTCCAATTGTCTCTGGTACAAGAGAATGCAAGGTTGGTACAGTACAACAAAAAGCTTAACCAACATATCTTTGTATATTATGTATATTTCTTTCCAATTAGCGAGTTTCTTTCAGTCGCCATATGAAAAAAAATCCTCCTCTATCATCAACATTATCAGCATCGTATTCAAAAGACGTTCCTTTGCTGAATCCAGAACCAAAACACACTTCAAGAACTGCTTGTACATTGTAGGTCTCGGCTTTAGCATCAAACTTCTCACAAAACACACTTTTTCAGCATTTTGAAGTACGTCTGTATCTTTGAATTTATCTTGTGCGCCGATCTGTCATTAAATTACAATTTTACAGTAAGGGCAGACACTTCAGGCTGTCATACTCTCACTCTGCTTCCTTCTTTGATCTCAATTTAATGCATCAGGCGGGCTAATCTCTTTTAGCAAAGACTCTTTTACCCTCTCTCTCTCCCTTTCTCCCTCCTAGACTCTTTCTCACTCACTAATTCTCTTCCACTCTTTCTATCTCTTTCTTTTGTCTACTCTCTCCTGCGCTTCCTCTCTGTTCGCCTCCCAATAAAATTAAATTTCCGTCTTGCAGAAAGGAAAGCACATCTCCTTGATTACAGTCTAATTCCCTCTAACGACGTTGAAATTCTTGCCGTTTGCTCGTTAGTAGTCAAATTTCTTTCCTTTTCCTTTCGATGCTTTTAAGGATTTTTAGTTTCGTTTGATTCAATTTTTTCGACTTTTATCCGACAACTTACTTACCGCGTATGATCCGATTACACCGTTTAGCTACCATTATCTCTTGTTAGAGCAAATTTAAATTGTAGAAATGTTCCTTAAGGTTGTTATTTTCTGAAGGAGCTTTTTGGTTGAAGAATATTTATCTATTAATTGAATAACTTCTTTGCCTTGTTAATTCGTTGTGAGGTTTGGTTACTAATACTCTTTTAGAAACTTTTGGCTATCGGATTCTGCATTACAGGTGATATGTATTTCAATGTATTTAGTAGGTAAAGCAAGGAAAATCATCATTCCTTGCTGAGTGAATATTAGTACAGTAGTTCAGTTTTGGACTATTAACTAAGTCATCATAATGTTTTTATTCATGCCTATTCTGCAAAATCAAATCTAAAATTGATTACATTTTTCTTTCAATTGGAAATATTTCACTATGTACAGAAAAATATAGCTTCATATCTTTTATGTATATTTTATTTAGTTGCACGGAAATGGAATTAAATTTAACAGCTGTAAAATGAAGTCATCTCGCAGAACCAATGAACGAATCTGACGTTGATGCAATTGACCGTTCTCTTAGGGGAAGGCAACGTAAAATTTTTTTTAAATTTAGAAAATTCTCGGGTGATAGCATGAAAGCCAATGATATGACCTCATCTGGCAGCATAAATACACAGATAAGCTCCTTCAAATGACGTAATTTCACGGGCGTTGAATTCTATCAGCCCTCTAGCAAACGTGTTCAGGTTATTGAGAATACTGTAACAACATCTCAATGTAAATACTGCGTTTTATAAAAGGGAAACATAATATTTTTTTTTACTGAAGTTATATCTTAGATTTCTGTTTCATTGAAAATCCTTTTTCAAACTAACCTCTGTCTGATGTCTATCATATAACATTGAAAGGAGAAAGTACCCAAATGTTTCATCTTAGAAAAATGAATTGAAATAATAGTGTAACGAGTAGTATCCCAAGAGAAAATTCTTCATACTTTACATCTTGAAGTCGACAATATTTTTCGCAAACGAACGTTATCTCAAAAAATTTATGTTTGTTCCTTAGAGAGTTTCTGTAATTCAATAGTAAGAAGATTTTCTCAAGAAAGGAGAAACAGATTGGATTATCCGAGATTAAAAAAGAGGTGAATATTACAGCTATATTTTTCTGCATTCTGGATTTTGCATTGAATTCAGCGCAGAGGCTGTAGATATGGCCTCTCACAAATTACAGTGTTCTCTTTCTTATCATTCTCTGGAAATCTCCCTCGTTTTCTGCTTGAATATACTTTTTTTTTCATTCAACTTCTTCTTCCTCTTCATCATTCCCTTATTCTTTCTTCATTATCACCTCATTCTTCTGCTTTCTTATTCATTTTTGTTTCGCTTTCGTTTCCTTGATACACTCTTTATTCTTGGTGTTCATTCACTTCATATTCGAATATTTCTTCTCATTATTCTTCCTTCTTTTCTTTGTCTTTATTTTTCCATTCTACTACTTCTTATTCTTCCTCTTTCTCTTCTTCCTACTTTTCTCCCTGTTTCTCCTCCTCTTTTTCCTCCCCCTGCTCTTCCTCCATTTTATTCTTTTGCTTCTTCTAATCGTTTCCTTTTTCGCTATTCATCATGTCGTTCTTTCCCTTGCTATCGTTATTTTTTCTTCTTCTTCTTCTTCTCGTCCTCATTTCCCCCCCCCTTCTTCTTCTTACTTGTCTCTTTGTTTCTCCTCACATTTTTCTTTTCCTCTTTCATCTTTTCATTCTTCCCTCTCCTGCGTTCTTTTACGCTCCCTTCTTTGTTCTCTTCTTCATCTCCTCTCTCGTATTCTTATAATAATATTCTTTATGATTGTAAGGGGAAGAAAAAGTAAGAGGAGTAAAAATATGAGGAGTGGAAAGAGAGGGAGAGAGAAAAAAGAAGTTGTAAAGAAGAGATTTGTTGATAGATTGATGAATGTGAAATAAAAACGCGAAAAAACTGAAAGTTAAGAAAGCCATGAAATGAGTGATGTACAAGCATGCCAGATTTTCCGATACACGATTTTCCATCGATAATTATATGCAGGTAGCAAAATCAAAGCTTTTCTTCAAACATTCCTGACAACAGCGTCCCATTTTTTCCCCTTCTCCCTAGAGAGAAACTCATCAATTATGAAAATAATCGGTGGGGTTGATCGGCAGTTAACGTTTTCATAGGTATTGAACAAGGAAATTCTGTCGTAGCTTACATTGAAGATGGTGAGGGGTTAATTTCGAGGAAACTTTCAAGGAAACAAATGAGATGTGTGTTGAGAACGTTTCTATGCTGAATTATTGAGAAGGTTGTGAAAGGAAGGCGCAGGAAACGTTTACTAGAAAATGTATCTCATTAGTGGAGAAATTTGAGAAGGGTCTTGGTAATTGAAAAAACTTTGCAATAGCATAAATCATTGTGCACATTCAAATATACTGAACAGTAATGATGTATTCGTGAAATGTGCTTGTGTATTCTGAATGCAATACATTGTTTATGAATAGTTCAGGTTCTGCAGTTTTCCTTTCTATTAAATGTTGTGATCTAAAATAAAAATAAATGTATTCTTCAAAAGTGTAGCCTGCATAAGACACAACTATTATGACTCTACAAGGTTTTTTCATTCTTTGAACAGAAGCTATGTCGTAGGTTAATGTTCTACTAATCTATATTTATGAGACGTTCCGAATCTAGCCTAATGGATGCCATAACTGTATAATGTATGAACGGTATAAATGTATGCGACGATAATGATGGATGAATTGTTACCAGTTGTAGACAATCAGAATAAAATTAATCGAATGGTAAGGCATAAAAAAAAGTAAACCCAGTAGACCCATAAGAGAATGATGAAGACGAAGAAGAAGAAAAAGAAGAAGATGAAGAATAAGACGTAGAAGAAGAAGTAAGATGAGAAGAAGCAGTAGAGGAGAAAAGAAGAAGAACATGCAGAAGAGAAAAGAGAGGAAAAAGACGAAGAAGAACAAGCAGAAGAGAAAAGAGAAGAAGAGAAAAGGGGAGAAGAAGAGAAGAAGAAAAAGAAGAAAACAAAGATATGAGAAGCAGAGAACCGCAGGCTAAGTTGAAAGTAAAAAAAAATCGCCTTGCAGGCTGCCTGAAAAATTTTCACGAACAGGCAGGGGGGCGATTGTCGAAGCATGATGATGATGATGGCGTAAAAGTTTTTCCATAAATTATGGTTGGAAAGCAAAGAGGAAAGAGCAAGGAGAAAAAGTGAGAGGGTGGAAGAACAAAAATCGAAAAAAAACATTGGGGGCGTTCGAGCACGTTCCTTCGAGTTTTAGCCGCAGAGGAGCGTGCTTGAGCCACATTAAACAGAATAAAAAGAAGAGGATGAAGAAGAAGAATAAGAGGAGGAGAAGGTGGGGAAGGAGCAGGAGGAACAGGAGGAGGAAGAGGAGGAGAAATAGGTGGAGTAGAAGGTGAAGAGTGGAAGACAAAAGATTCGAGAAAAAGACTATGATGATTTTATGGCGGGTATCATATCTTATCGAGAATAAGTTGAGTTATTTATTCAGTGGGTTGCTTCAGGAATATTTTAAAGTTTCTTCTCAGAGTCTCTCATCGATGCACACTGACAGACTTCTCTCCAGTTGCAGAAAGAGCTGTTATGCTGAATCTCCCATTAAATTCTAATGTGTTATCGAAGAAATATGAAAGAAGTCTCTAATCTACTCTTGCTCAAATGGTCCTTGGATTTTTGAATGGATGGAGTTTAAAGAATTCCCTTTTTATACAAACGTTATAAAATGAAGAATTCATATTCATGATTTCAGTAAAGTAGATTTAATATTTCACGAATTGAAATTATAGAGCAAAATGTATTGTTGTTAAAGTAGCTAATTAAGCCAACGGCCATACCTCGAACTATATTCTACGAATTCCCCTAGAAAAGAGAAAACAATGTATAAATCCTAACTATAATAGATGACAATGTTATCTATAATCAGAGATAAACTATTCATAGGCCTATTTGGTTAGTCTATGCTATAATATACTAGAGAATATCTTTAGATAGATATTCCTCATGTTTTCACTTTGAACTTTGCAGAATGTAATAAAATGAAACACTAAAAAATATTGTCAGTTCCACTATTTTATTATTAACAGCACTGGACTAAAATAAGCTTGCAGAATGTCTTCTGTAATGTGTGTGCTAAGGCTAGGCGTACACCGGTTAGTGAAGACAAGACAAGACGAGATTAGTCACGTTTAGTCACAGTACTTCACATAGCTGCTTATGAAGCAACACACACCGATTAGTCATTGCATCAGTGTGTGCTGCTTCATAAGCAACTATGTGAATTACTGTGACTAAACGTGACTAATCTTGTCTTGTCTTGTCTTGACTAACCGGTGTACGCCTAGTCTAAGAAGTAAGAAGAGATTATTAACATGGATACAAAGTTACAGAAAGTCACAGTCGTAGAACTAAACAGTCCGTGAACAAAAGTTGCAATTGGTGGAATAGTTTTGTGACAAAAGTCACGTCATATGAAGTATGTTAGGTGAGGACTACCACTCACAAAAGACGCATAGTGTGCCAATCGTAATAATGCATGCCTTCCAGCTGAGGGCAGTATGTGAAAAAGAGGCCTCTTGCACACGGACTGGCTTTCAATCCTTCTTCACCCGTGTGACAGGGGTCTTAAAGTCTTATCTAGCCTACCCTTACCCCCACCCCCATCCTCATCTGCAAAAGCCTTCCCCGTCATATCATTGTGTGTGCTCCTTTCTGCAGGTATTTGAATTATTGAGTAACGCACGAACATTTTGTCTGTCCGTCAAATTTGTTCCCCTACTGGTTCCCTCTGATTTGAGTTTTCTTTTTTCTTGTTTCTCTTTGTTCAACTTTTTCGCTTCCTATTTTATTCTCTTCTTTTTTCATCTCGTTCGTCTACTTCTTCACCACCCTCTTTTATATTTTATATACTATTCGTATAGTTGAATAATTATTGATTTTATAGTTTGTGAAATTCGTAGAATATTTACTAATTTGCGTAACTATCGTTATCTGGAATCTATGGAGATTCTGACATCTACATTGAATTGAATCTAATCTAAATCATCAAATCTAATTACCGTAAAACAATCTAATATAATTATTATATTTTTTCTCCTCTCTTCTCTCTTGTCCTTTCCTTCCTTAACTCTTTCTCTCTATCTTTTCTCTGTCTCTACTCTCTTCACCTTCCACTTCTCATGCTTCGTTTTCTCTTTTCTTTGACACTTTATTTCTTCTGTCCTATGTTTTCTTCTCTTCTTCATTTTTCTCTTAATCATCTCTTGTACGTTTTCCCCTTTCCTTTCTTGCTATCTTCTCTATTCTGTCTTTCTCTTCACCTTTCTGCTTCCTTTTTCCCACTCTTCTTGCTGTTTCTTGCCGTTTAATTCTGATTCTCTTCCTCTCCTATTTTCATCCTTTCTCTTTTTCTTTTGTTCTCTCCTCCTTGCTAATTCTTTCCTCTTTTATAGCCCTTCCTCTAACATCCTTCCTCTTACCTCTCTTCTCTCTATCCGCTCTCTCTTCTCCATTTCTCTTCTTTTTCCGCTCACTATTTTCTCAATTTTTGCAGGATTCCTCCATTAACCTTTCCACTCATCTTTCATTCAACTATTTCTCTTCAGCGTGCTCTCTCACTCTCTCTCTTTCTCTCTCTTCCTGCAACATATGTCACCCTATCTCCGCTGGAATGTTCTGTGAAACGATTTATTTCTGCAGTTTCATAAATATTCACCGGCACCGCCCGAGTCCAGCCACTTCATGAATAGTCATCATTGTTCCATGCATGACATGAGTCAAACTCCGCTGCAAATCGCGATTGCAAGTCGTGATTCTTGTTACAGTCATTCAAGCGAAGGGAATCCGAATTGAAATCCATCATAATCTCAACTTTTTCTACTAATACGCCGATATTACTAGTATGTACAGTGTTGATAAGACACCTGGTTTGACATTGAATGAATAAAATTACCTCTACAGTGAATTAGGTTTCTACAATGATACGGTAAAATCTTATCCGCTATCCAGTTATAGTATATTAATATTGTATAGGATGAGTATTATATCGTCTTGTATAGCACGATCCTTTTAACTTGTTAGAAATCAGCTGGTTCGGTAATAATTAAACAGTGATTTCGACACAATAATCAAAAGGCTTTTAAAAGTCTTAAAGACCTTTAAAGTCTTTAAAAGACCTTTTCAAAGAAGACATTTCAAAGATTAACTTTTTAAAAGACCTTTTCAATAATCTGCGAGATTATGCATTTGTAGGTACTGGTATTGTACTGGTGGCCGAGTAAAACATATGTTTTCTGACAAGTTAAAAGGATCCTGCTGTAGGTTATATTGTATTCTGTTATAGTTATGAGTAATAATGACAATAATAATTCATTTCCAGTCCATACTGCCATAGCAGAGTGAACAAGGTTTCCCCAATTTTTATCAAGCATAAAAATACATTAATTTGAAGAATGCTGTCCAACTTTTCAATATTTATTCAATTCATTCCCTAAAAAATATAAAAATAATATAAATTGGATTCATTATAGGGATATTACAGTCATTAGGTTCATAAAATTTCAGTTTTCTGTATTTCTGATTCAGTATCATCACTATTCGACCCAGTAGCTAGCGCAACCTAGCAGACAAAGTCAACAACGTAATCACTGTAAGGCAACTCCCCACTAGAGGTGGAGCTGGCATTTGTTTGGCCGGCTCTCGGCCAATGGGAGGCTCCTACTCAGATCTGGGAGTAGACTCCTCCCACTGTGGGCGGTTTTGTAGTCTCGATTGAGTTGCACGCTTTGTCCGCGAGGTTGCGTAACCTACTGGGTCAAACCGAATCGTAGTTGATTTCATGAATTTTTACCGTGTTGAGTGGACTACTGTCTCTTGTATGATTTAGATTATTTACTTTGCTATGACATTAATACTTTTAATAGTTAAATAAATTTAATTTTAAAATATTACAGAATGTTTAGAATTTATTGTATTCCATTTACTATACAATATTAATATGGCTGCATCATTGATAGTGAATGAATTCTTATACACTTTCATCATCGTAAAAAGCTTTATTCATGATGTAATATATTATCAGTTCAGCTGTCTTAACAAAGTGAAATAACTGTGTCAATACGATTAATCAATACAATTTTTGGAATAAATGCATAATTTTTACGCTAATTTTGAATCTGTAATATTCAAATATCAATTTGATAGATGATTCTCATTTAATAATTGAAAATTTATTTTTAAATCCATGATTATTTATGAAGTGAGGTTGAGTAAACTCAAAAATCCAACCTTGAAAAGTATTTAACAAATATAATAATTGTTTCGTAACTTTTAACACCCACGTCTGGTTATATCGGTAATGATCTAATATATCATAGGGGAAAAAATACTGAAAAGAGATCTCATCATCTTTGAGACTGATTGGAGAACTAAGTAGTCTCCGTCGCTCATCACCGCCCTCTTATTACCTACGCACAAGCCTCAGAGCTTATGTGGGCATCACCATTTGTAATAATTTTCGTATTCTAAGTAGATTATTTATCTAGATTGAATAGAAATAGAAGAAATAAAATTGTCGTTGACTTTAGTTAGTGGAGAGACTATTCGTTAGAGATTATTCGTTGGCTTCTATCACAATTTATAACCTATTGTTCTCCCAATGGGTGAATACTCAATCTAGATGTTTTATGAAACCTTCAATTGTTCATTAAGTGGAATAACATCCTTATATTGATTCTTTCTACTATAAAACCCTTAAAACCTAAATATCAATCTATTATCTACGTTTTTAGGTTGGTTGATGAAATGTCGTAGTTGAAACACGTTTCTAATTATCGAGGTGTGTGAAGAGTGGAAGCGCGCACCCACGTTCCTATGCGTGCGTGAGTGAAAACTCGCCGTTTGTGTGCTACTGTAGGAGGGAGGGGGGCACTTGGCCCTTCACTGGCGAACTTCTAATGACCCTTAGAAGGGCCCCTGGCACCCTCCCCCCTAACTTAGCCCTTATCTCTGGTGGGTCGTCACAAGGGCTCATCCTTTTCTCAAGAGCTGTGTGAGTGTGTGTATGTGGCCAGGGCTTCATTATTCCATTCAGGCCATTAGGTAGCTGTGGACAAACTATGTGAAGAGTCAAGTAACCCCGACGCATTCATCCATTCCTATTATTCATTCATGGAGAGTTAGAACAGTCTACAATCGGTTAATTTTATATGTTTAATAAAATCAATTACGAATTTAATTTGTTTCATATGAGTTTTCATTTCTGCTCTAATAAAAACCTATGATTTATTCATTTATAGACTATTATTTGAGGAGTATAGATCCATCCAGATTTAACAGATTTGAAGGTATTCTTGTTTGGAATTTGATGGTGTACAAACGGAGTTGAAAGAGAAAATGATAGGAAATATCATAATTATTGGGAAAAGGAGAGAGAAAGAGGAAAAGAGAAGAAATAAGAACAAGGGGAGGAGAAAAGCAAGAAAAATGAGGCGAGAGAAGAAGAAGAAGAAGAACAAGAACAAGAATAAGAAGTACATGAACAGGAACAAGAAGAAGAATAAGAAAAACATGAACAGGAACAAGAAGAAGAACTAGAAAAAAAGAAGAAGTAGAAGAAATAAAAGAAGAATGTGCAGTTGAATTTTCACCAATTAGTGGACAAACTTGACACGACTAATTACTCCAAAGCTACCGGCGGTCATCTGTTAGCCCCTCTTCTTACCCCTTTTTTCTCTCTGCTCCCTTCCATCTTTCCCCCTGTTCTCTCTGCCCCCTTCCTTCTTTCCCACTCAATTCGTCGACTTTCCTTCCGTTCCTTAGGTTTATCTTGCACTCAGCAACTTTCACCGCACATTTATCATCGTTCACCGCCAACACTTTGTTTCGTCTACTGGAGAAGAAACTTTTCAACTTTTTCTTTGTCTGCGAAATTCACTTTCTGCCAACTCGAAAGATTCTTATCATGTTGGAGTTGGAAAGATGTAGAATTTTGTGAATTTTTTGTTACACCAAGGAATTTCAGGCTGAACTGAATCAAACAGGATCAATTTTAATCTAATAAATTAGTTGATAAATCAAATAATCAAGTTATATCCCTTCTAACTTGAATAATCGCGATTTCGAGCATATTTTGCCAAAAGCCCAATAATCATTAAATACAAATTTCTGCATTGTAATTGTTTATCTAGGAAGCGATTGGATTCGTGACCGTCACGGCATCTAATCGTCCACTTGAAATGAATGCACCTGCTACTCACGTTGTAAGGGTGACCACTTTGTACTTTCAAGGCATTCTCCGCTGTATATAATTTTTGGGAATCAAAATTACTTGGGTTAACTTTTGTATAACTAATCTTCGGTGGCATCAAGCGTGATCAATCTGAATCCTGGTTAACTTCTATTTCAAGTAGTTATGATTAGCTGATGAAAATAGAATGATGATATCTATTAATAAATAGGTTCAATCTCATCTAATGTTCAATCTAATCACATTTCGTACCCGAGACTCTTCCTGTCATAAATGTCCAACATGATCAAATTTCCGAAATTTTTAGCGAGATATTCTTGTTCCTGGATTAACTATATTTCAAGTAGATGTGATTATCTGATTAAAATGGTGGATATCGTTTAATAGATCAGTCCATCTTCTTCAAATACGAAGCACATGAACCAGAATTTCGTACCCAAGACAAATGTCTAACATTAATATGATAAGAAATATGAAGCTTTGAAAATATGACATGATGTTCATCTTAGATTAACACTATCCTAAGAGGGTATGATTTTATTTTATGAAAATGGATTATTTTGATTATAAATAGTTCTATAATTTTCATCTAAGGCTAGGCGTACACCGGTTAGTGAAGACAAGACAAGATTAGTCACTATTAGTCACAGTACTTCACATAGTTGCTTATGAAGCAACACACACCGATTAGTCAATGCATCAGTGTGTGCTGCTTCATAAGCAACTATGTGAACTACTGTGACTAAACATAACTAATCTCGTCTTGTCTTGTCTTGACTAACCGGTGTACGCCTAGCCTAATGCAATTCAACGGGGCACTTCCTGACATAAATGTCCAACCTTAACATGGTAAAATTCATCAACCTAGCGAATTCATCTTGATCCTGGATTAACACCATCCTAAGAGGGTATAATTAACTGATGAAAATAGTTGATCTCGGTTAATAGCTCAGTCCATCTTCATCAAATGCGATGCATATGAACCAGAAATGTCGTACTTGAGACACTTCCTGACATGACTGTCCAACCTTCACATGGTGATGACTTAGTGCTAACCTTAGTGGCAGTTGGCAAATAGAGGCGGACTGTGAACGTACATTGTAGCACTTGACAAGTCAATTACCCTACTGAGACTGCTATACGTGCCATGCTAGAATGAGGAGCATCGATGCAGATCGCTGTGTGTCACGTTGCAATCACGTGTGTCACGGCTAGAAGTGACATACTGCCTCCTTAATAGAAGCTGGATCTGCTAGGAATTGGCTATGGGACTGGTCCAGATCTGTTCAGTTATTCTTCAAGATAATATAGGACCAAGTTTATGAACGGATGCCAGATATTATGGAAAATTGTGTGAGATACATGTTTGAGGAACGTATATCTTATTCAAGTCAAAAGCTAAAACAAGACATGTGTATTTATCATGTATAAGCAATTGATGAAGCTCGCACTAATTGTTTGAGTAAATGATTCTAGATTTGTTGATTGTATAGCAGGATTCTTTTAAATTGTCAGAAAACAGCTGATTGATGTACGCTCGTTTACTAACGTTAAATCAGCTGTTTTATGACAAGTTAAAAGAATCCTGCTATACAAATTATCTCGTACAACGTACTTGTATTTGAAACTGAATGTTTACTTACCCGTGGCGAAGCGTGGTATACTTATTCGCCACTATTACGTACCTATAACATCCATTCTAACATGAACAAAATAAATGTTGATAGTTATGCTAATAGTTAAAATAGCTAATAATAGATGTCAACAGTTACATTACTGGAGCTATATTTATATTGCAGTTATATTATTGTAACAAACTCTATTATATTCTGGAGTTATAATTCTAAATTGATATTTCTGTTCTAGGTGAGTCGTTGAAAAAGTTTGAATCATTGGAAGCATCACAAGCGTTATCTACTAATCGAAAATAATGTAAGTACTGTTATCAAATACATTGTTGTGTAATATTATAGTCCAAATGTTTCTTATCTAAAATGTTTTATCATTGGTGTATGAATGATTCAATCCTATAAGTCAATCATTGATATGGGTTTAAAAGTTCACTGTTATATTATCACTAAATGGGATGAAGTTATCTATCCATAACTTGGATAAAATCGGATTTGATGAAATCGGAGACGCATAAAATGGAAACCTCAGTTTGTTAGGTGAATCGAAATTGAATGGTAGAAAAAATCATCGGATTGTCAAATAATTGTTCTAATATGCTTAAGAAAATAATCTTAATTATAATTAATTGTGTGAATATCCTGTTATTCCATTATTTACTCCGTAATAACAATAGTTATGAACAATATTGTGTAATGATAATAGCGAAGTTTTATTTTCTGTGACTTTTGTTCGAAACACTGATATGAAACCCCCAGTAATATCGTAACATTTGTTGCTATGCGATCATTGCTGGAACGTGGCCAAAAGTAGAAACTTTTGTGTACTTGATATTCGCACAAACTACATGTTGTTACTTGAAATAGAAACAAATGAAATGAAACGAAAAAATCATAACCAATGTCCAAGTTTCCAGAGGGAAAATACAACTTTTCCCCATTTTATTTCCAACGTGTGTTATAATTGGAATCAATTTCAGTTCCCATTTATAACGAGCACGAATTCTTCCTGTTTTCTACGCATGTATTTCTCAAGTTTCATGGAAATTGTTTTTCAGTGACGTTAGTCACGTTTAGTCACAGTAATTCACATAGTTGCTTATGAAGCAGCATACACAGATGCAATGACTAATCGGTGTGTGTTGCTTCATGAGCAAATATGTGAATTACTGTGACTAAACGTGACTAATCTTGTCTTGACTAACCGGTGTACGCCTAGCCTCATTCTTGTTGATTTATAAGCATGAATTATTCTTGTTCCATGGAAATATTGCCAAGTTGTGGTGAGTTTAGAAGGTAATTCAGTGCAACAGTGGGAGCCAATAAAGGAATAGAGGCAGGCAGGCAGAAGAGAGCATGAAGACCTAAAATCGATAGAAAGGCAAGTTTTGTTCAGACAGAGTATTGTGCCCATTCTACCATTCACTACAGCAGTCAATAACACATACTCGCACACATACACCCACGCGTTCCTCTTTCCACACTTTTCCAAGAATACTCTATTCTACTTCTGTTCCCTTTTCGGTTTTATCTGCGTCTTTCTCACTTGTTTTTCTTTGCCGAATCCTTGCGTCCCTCTTCCCACACTTTTCCATCTCTATTCTCTAGCCTCCTGTTCCTTTTTCGGTTTTTCACATTCTATTCTTCTTTGCCGAGTCACGTGTTAATCTTTCCAATCTCTTTTCCAATTCTATTTTCTAGCCTTTTGTTCCTAGTTCGGTTCTTCTCTTCGTCTTTCTCGCAAGACTGACTTTTGTTCATGGAATGTTTTGAAAAATAGAGATATACAGTAAATCAAATCAAATGCAGATGGAATACAAATGATGAATAGAGATGAAATAAAAATCAAACATCTCCTGCAAGCCTTCAGATCCTTGTTTTTGAATGCCATAGATGTTTAAAATATGGATATACCATCCATTGACGTAGAAAAGATACAAAACTCTTTGGCGGTTGGCAGCAGCTAAATTATTCATCGTGAAAGCAGAGCTGTGTTGATGAAGTTTCATCTCCATGCCTGCATTATATCTATGGTGTGCTCCCGCATAGTGTGTATAGATATAACGGGCTGTATAGTACAGGCATAAAGGGCGCTATAAATAGGTATAGTGGGCACTATAACTGCAGCCTTTGGTCACATCATGCAAGGGCCGAAGCCCTATTAGTTTAGAGGTGCTACCAAAGGGACCAATGGGACGAGAGGAGCGTTTGCCTTCATGACAAGATCGTGCGTTCTAATTAATTGCTCTTTCCGCCCACTCAAAACCCCCTGGTGGCGAGGGGGGGGTTTAAGGGGCTCAATGGGGTTCGTGGGCATTTTTTGAAAATTTGTCCTCAGAGATTAATTTAATGTTTGATGAGTGATCTATTTTGTGTTGTTGAGGCAAATAAGTTGGGATAGCCGTAAATCATGAAGTTATTGTTAATTAATAAATTGTTTTTTTTTTATCGGTGGGGAGACCCTTTCGGGTAGGTCTCCGAAAGAAATTGTTTGAAACATGGATATCAGGTTCATTGTATTGGTTGATATTACAATAATCTGTACTCAGTATTTTTACTAATTTATATTTGTTTGGAAAATTGTACTGGTTACGATAGCGCAAATTAAGAAGGACATATTGGAGAAGGAGCAGAGATGGATGAATGGAAAAATAATTTGATGAAATAAACCAAGAAGAAAAAGTAGAAACGTAGTAGTAATAGCAGATGAAAAAGAAGACGAAATATTAGAAAAATAGTGAAACAAGAAGATGTAGACGAAGAAAAAGAGATGGATGAGTGGAAAAAGAATTTAGTGAATAGAATCAAGAAGAAAAACTTAGAGGAGATGAAGAAGAAGAAGTAGCAGAAGAAGAAGAAGAAGTAGCAGACGAAGGAGTAGAAGAATAACAATAAGAAGGAAAGGAAGAAGAAGAATAAGAAGACGAAGAAGAAGAAGGAAAAGAAGGTGGAAGGAAGAAGAAGAAGAAGAAGAAGAGAAAGAAGAAGAAGAAGCAGAAGATGAAGATGAAGAAGAAGAAGAAGAAAAGCAGTATGTCTCCAAGGATGGGATTTGATGAATTTCAGTGCAGGTTCGTAGTTCACAGACTGACTGTGGTTCGTAAGTTCAAAGCAGTCGAACTAAAGCGGCGCAATCGCTCGCGAAGTTCAAAACCTCTGAAACGTCGTAGACCTTAGAGAGAAGAGAGACTTTAGAGAGAATAGAGACTTCAGAGAGAAGAGAGACTATAGAGAGCAGAGAGGAGAAGTTCATATTAGCGAATCCCACTCGGAATCAAACGTCTTCGAATAATGTGGCATCCATCGGCTCCTCAGCCGATAAATTGCACTCTGTCACTGAGGCTTATGAATAATTGTGTGACAAATTGGTCGGATGCATTTTGATTGTGGGAGTAGAGTATTGGTGATTTGACAAAGTGGGTTGTAATCTCTGTGGAAGAGTGGGAGAAATTCATTGAATAGAAGCTCTGAATAGAAGCTAGTGATAGAAATATAATATGTTTTAATATTGGTTTGGATAGGATAAATTGTTGTGGATTCAATAGATTTAAACTGAATTTAATAGTTGTGGTAAAAATGGTTCTGTCATTGTATGCATAGTACTTCTTAGATTCATACTCCTTCTAAAATTGGAACTCGAGTAGGCCTACTTGTAAAATAGGTACAGGTTATTAAATTGTTACTATTTGAAAAATGTTAATGCCGTTACTTCTGAAATTAGTGTCACTTCTAAAATGGGCATTACTTCTTGAATTTGTTCTATTTCTTGAATCTGTGCTTCAAAATTACTTCTACTTCTATAAGGCTAGGCATTATTAGTCATTGGCTTAGGATTAGTCATTGCATCGGTGTGTGCTGCTTCATAAGCAGCTATGTGAATTATTGTAACTAAACGTGTCTAATCTCATGCACTCATCAATAACATCATGCACTTGAGTACAGCAGGATTAATTCAACTAGTCAGAAATCAGCTGTTTCGACGGGCAATATCACAATACTTAACCTACAAATGCTGAATCACGCAGATTATTGAAAAGGTCTTTCAAAAAGGTATTCTTTGAAAGGTCTTCTTTAAAAATGTTAGTTAAATTAATCCTGCTCTACTTATTCAAAGATGTTACGGCTGACTACAGAAATCATAAAGAAGATGATACCGTTTTATTATTTCTGCAAAAATATTCCTCTTCATTATAAAAAAAAACTTGAGTGTATGCTCACTATATCCTTTCACTAGTTCACTAGCATCACTGTATTCCGTTTCGCAGTTCCAGTACTCTACTTCATTTCCCCTATTTTATAGTCACTCCTTGATTTAGATCCCGCCAGACTCTTTAATCCTAGTGATTCATCGATCTCTTGTTCCATCGGTTCTTATTCTGGCGAATCTGCGTTGATGCACGAGCGTGAAAAAAACGCAAGCGTAAAAGCGTCAGCGTAAAAACTGCGTTGTTCTATCCTGGGAGCATCAGTCTGACTCACGCTTGATGCAACTGATGCCTGTACTTGGATTAATGCCAAGCCGATGCTGCTCATTTCTTTGCTTCCTAGTTGGCGCTTCTAGTTTAGAGGGAATAGCTTATTACGGAGCACTAGCATTGATTCGAAAGATGGACGAGCTTTAAGAATTTCAATGGTATTTTGATAGTTGATGGAGGATTTAATCACAGTTTTATTGCTCCAGTAATATAAATTGTTGGATGAGTCTATTATAATGTATATTTCAATTCATTAGTAATGTTTTTCGTTGTAAAGCAAAGAATTATAATTCAATCCAATCACGCGGTCGATATTTTTTTTATTCTTTTTTTATTATTTACTTACTATTTGTACTTTACTATTTTTCTATTATTTACTTTACACAGTAATAAACCAATACTGTTTCAAAAAGAACAGTATAAATTACACTGAAAAAATGAATGGAAACTGCTCCAGGTTGTAATAACAGTCTATAACTGTTCCAATTATTACAGCCAGAACAATACACCTGCCCTTTAACACGAAGTGTTGTTTGAATACACTCACGCGTCTTCTCTCTCTCTGTCTCTCTTTGCTCCCTTCTTCTCTTTCTGGTCTTCCTCTCTTGTTTTCTTGTAGTGTCTCTCTTCCACCCTCCCACTCAATTATTCTCTCTCAATCTCTCCTTCATCCTCGGTTTCCCTTCCTTTCTCTCCTACACATTTTTTCCTCTCTCTCTCCCTCACTCTCTCTTCCTCTCACACACCCACCAACACGTATGTGATTTCAAAATCAACCCCATGTGACATTCACTTGCGCCTTCAGTCGTTTGAAGTAGGTGGAAATCGATTTTCAATGATTAGATTGTCAGTGTTTTCTGGCTTTCTACTCTGGCTACGTACCCTATCGTATTCACAAAAATAGGCTGCATATTACACCCCACACAGTAATATTTACTATATTTAGTAACGTTCTGTATCGCATATATATATAGCGATGAATAATAATATATTCAGTATATACTTAGGCTAAGCGTACACCGGTTAGTAAAGACAAGACAAGACGAGATTAATCACGTTTAGTCACAGTACTTCACATAGTTGCTTAAGAAGCAATACACACCGATTAGTCATTGCATTGGTGTGTACTGCTTCATAAGCAACTATGTGAATTACTGTGACTAAACGTGACTAATCTTGTCTTGTCTTGTCTTGTCTAACCGGTGTACGCCTAGCCTCATACAGTATGATTGTTTGATTCAGACGCCATTCCAAAACATTTTACTCCTCTAATGTTAAAGTATACTGTATTTAGAACAATACTATTGTAAATTATATCCCCTGTAGTAATCATATTAACATTTATGATATATTAACTTATGTTGTATATTAACGTTTATAGTGATCACATTAACCGTATATAGTTATCGTTGTTTAAAGTGATATGTTATGTAAACGTAGGACTGTACTATAGAATACATAAAACAATATGGATATATTACTGTGTTTGTCATTTACCTCAGGCTAGGCGTACAACGGTTAGTCAAGACAAGGCAAGACGAGATTAGTCACAGTACTTCACATAGCTGCTTATGAAGCAACACACACCGATTAGTCATTGCATCGGTGTGTGCTGCTTCATAAGCAACTATGTGAATTACTGTGACTAAACGTGACTAATCTCGTCTTGTCTTGTCTTGACTAACCGGTGTACGCCTAGCTTTATACAGTATGATTGTTTGATTCAGACGCCATTCTAAAACATTTTACTCCTCTAATGTTAAAGTATACTGTATTTAGAACAATACTATTGTCAATTATATCCTCTGTAGTAATCATATTAACATATATGATATATTAACTTATGTTGTATATAGTGATCACATTAACCGTATATAGTTATCGTTCATGTATTGTTTAAAGTGATATGGTATGTAAACGTAGGACTGTACTATAGAATACATAAAACAATATGGATATATTACTGTGTTTGTCATTTACCTTACGGTAGCAGAAGGGAGTTGTTTGTATGCTAAACACACAGCGCGGGAAATGCCAATACAAGTGAGAAGGCTATCTACATATTAGCTGTTCAATTTGTAGGTCTTGTTACAATGATTGTCTAATTGATCTGAAAGCAATCAACCGTTTTCGGTGATTGCACGTAGGTGGTAGGTACGTGATTGAAAAATCTGATCGTTTTTTTTTTTGGGTGGTGTAATTTGGAGTGAATTTAGTCGATGTATGGGGGGGAGGTGTTTTGAATAGGGGTGGTTATGAGGGAATTATCGGCTCAAATTACTGTTTTGAATGATGTTTTTTTTCAATCGACGTATTTGACAGATTGAAAATTTAGGAGAATGACTGCATTTTTTACTAGTAGAAGAATAATGGAGATCAATTTTGAGTGCAGGTCTGCGTTACACAACATTCGTCGAATGTAGCCTATCCAACTGTGTGAACCGAGCTTAAATTTTGTATAGATATGGCTTGGTGAGCTTACTAAGAGCTACATGACATTGAGGTTATCTAGAGAAATGCTCTAAATGTGAAATTAGCAGTTTCGCTTGAGGCTCTACTGTATAATTCTATAGAGGCTCTACATCTACAACATCTAATTACATTATTTATTATATCTAAAGATACCTGCATGCATAGAGAACCTCCAGAGCTGTGTACTGCGTGTTGCGTTAATTACTGTAAGGCGCAAGCTCTGATGCACATAAAGCATTGATAAGAGTAGTATGGTATATAGATATAATTACTGTCTATTTGGATGTGCAGGTTTCACTGCAGGCGACATCGCTGTATATAGATGTAAATAAATATAATTATATTTTTTACTTGGACATAAGTTACTGCAGTATTATATTGAGCTGATATAATTTTATTTGGGCGTACGATATAGTGTATCAGAGATCTATCTAGGAGTTATAAATAGGAAATAAAATTGTATATTGGAATAGAAGATTTATGAGTAATAGGATTGAATTCATTTGAAATAAAGTATAGCCTACTTGTAATCCAGGATTCTATACAAGGAAGACTGCAGACATGTGAGGCTATGTCATGTGTTATGTAGTCATGTGTCCACATAAGCACATAAATGTTTTAAGGATCCTGTATAGGACATAGCACTCTGTTCTGGTATAGGAACATGCTGCTTGTTCTAAACTCGGCACGAGCGCCAGTCCGAACTGATTTTCCCATTAACATGTCGTTTGTTCGCCCGAAACCCCGCTAAAGCGTCACATGTTCTTCATTGCACTGAGTGTCTAAACCGAAACCTAGCTAATCCTATAGGAATCTAAATATTTTACAACTCAGCGAAACCCCGCTTACTCGAACACATATATACTTTATTGGTGTAGCTTGATAAGAGTGTCTGTCATTCACAACAGTTCTCATAGAAAATTGAAATTATCATCCCAAACTACAGTATCCTTGATTCGAACTAGCATCTGCCAATGTTGTTTGTTGGGTTATCACTACAGCGAATTTGAGCTGATTTTAGTTTCATTTCAGTTTTTCGGTACAGAACTGATTTCAATTCTGAATATTGTGATTGGTCTAGAAGCCGTTTCATAATGTAGAGCCCGGCGCCTAGTAAGCCCATCATGCAACGGGTTCGGTATCTCATTATTTCTCTTCTTCCTCCTCCTCCTCCTCCTTCTCCTCCTCCTCCTCCTACTTCTTCTTCTCCTCTTCTTCTTTTCTTTCTTCTTCTTCTTTCTTCTTCTTCTTCTTCTTTCTTCTTCTTCTTCTTCTTCCTTCTTCTTCTTCTTCTTCTTCTTCTTCTTCTTCTTCTTCTTCTTCTTCTTCTTCTTCTTCTTCTTCTACTTCTTCTTCTTCTTCTTCTTTTTCTTCTTCCTCCCTCTCCTCCTTACCACTTTCTCCTTACTTCTCCTATTCCTTCTTCTTCTTCTCCTGCTTTACCTGTTCTTCTTGATATCCTCTTCCTCTTGTAGCTGTTTTGATAAATTATGTGAAACTTTAATATTAACGGGTAGTTAGTAGATAGATAGATATGTAGTCGTAGATAAAATAAATACAGTAATACCAATTTCAAGAAAAAAAACAAGCGTTTTTATACCTGAAATTTTAGGAATAATCCTGAAAACCAGTCGAAGGCTTTCCTGTGACCGTGGAAACACACTTAACTTTACATAGGCCTATATGTCAATGTATAGCAGGATTCTTTTAAATTGTCATAAAACAGCTGATTGATGTACGCTCGTCTACTAACGTTAAATCAGCTGTTTTCTGACAAGTTGAAAGAATCCTGCTATAATAAAGTAATAACTGGTGAGCTGTACAGCACTTGCACGATGAACATGAAGTTGAACAAAAGATTTGTCAGTTGAATGCCTGCACTATTCCATGTACGGTACGCGGTTCCAATGTAACATTGACTTCAACCCGACTCCATACACTCCTAAGTCTACCCTCGTACCGCTGCTAAAACTTTATTACCCAAGGGTCGCAGTTTACTAACCCTATTCCCACCAATCTTTCTTTTCTTCCCTCTTACTTTCCTCCTCTATCCCCCCTCCTTCCTTCATCCCTCTTCCCCACTTCTTTTTATCACTTCCTCAACCACATTCAATCTTATCCTTGTTCATCATCTGCTTGCGGTCTATCTAAATTCCTCCATCCCCCAACTTTATCGCTCTTATCTTTCTCTTGCAAATTCGTATTTTTTCTGATTCTCAACGTTTCTATGCTTACCGAAAACCGCTGAAAACACACAGCAGTCTTATTTCTTTTCACCCTCCAAAAAGGAAAATTGCAGGTTGAGGTTTTATGGCACAAAGGAATAGAGTCCTATGAACGCCGCCCCATGATATTTTTCCTTCCATGTTATTGCTGGTATTGACGTCTTTTTATTTTTGTTTTCTCTTCTTCTTCTTCTTCTTTTTCATTTTCTTCTCCTACTTCTTCTCATTCTCCTTATTCTTCTTCTTTTTCTTCTTCTTCTTCTTCTTCTTCTTCTTTCTTCCTTCTTCTTCTTCTTCTTCTTCTTCTTCTTCTTCTTCTTCTTCTTCTTCTTCTTCTTCTTCTTCTTCTTCTTCTTCTCTCTTTCTCCTTCTTCTTCTTTATCACTTATTTGTCCTCTTCTACATTCTCTTACTCCAATTCTCTCTTCCAACATCAATTCTCCTCCCATACATTATTATCACTACCTTTCATTTTTTCTGCTACCGAAATCAAGTTTTCTTATCACCTTTCTGCTTCCTTCCCCATTCCTCCCCACTCTCAACATAAATCTTCCCTTTCCCCTCCTTCTTTTTCATCTTTTTCTCCTCCCATTCACCCCCTACCAACCCCTTAGATCATTTTTTACGTCCTCCACACCCTTCATCGTTCCACACGTGTAGCACGGATATATTTTTCACATTATCGGATTTTCCTTCGTTTTTATCTCAACCTCTCCTCTATATTCCCCAGCTATTGTCTCCAACTGCCGTATAATGTTAACGGTTATTGGGGAACAGGTTGTCACACGAGTTAACTGTTACACGAGTGAACTAACATATAACCTAACTGTTATTGACAGGAATTATTAGGTTGAACTGAGGATGAACTTTGGATTTCTGCTGCCAGCAATACATATCTATCGCTGCCTATATCGAGAGAATGATCAACGCGAGATGGAAAATGCTTTTTCTTTGCTTTTCCTAACAAGAAGAGATGAAGCGATGTCTTCTGTTCTGAGAAACAGAATTGGAAAACTTCCTTGAAAGGAGGAACTTTTTGTTTTTGAGAAAGCAGAGAAGTGGTGAACAGATAGCTGCCTACTTGCAACTGAATAAAAGAACTCTGAAATTGAATAATTTTAGAATAGAATGACTTCTTTATTCTAAAATAATTGAATAAACCTAAAATATTCTAAGAATTGAATAACAATTGATTATTCAGCATAAATTGACAACAAATCAGAATGTTATTCAACAAATCAACTTAATTGCTTCAAGATACAATAAATACTATAATAGTTCCTATACGATTCCCATCTTAGATATAAATCTATGATTCCGGTAACTACTAAATAAATAATTCCAAATAACTGAATTTGTGGCTATTATCTAATGCTAACGCTAACTAACGTCCACTAACTGTCACGCCCATTTCAACTTCCTCTTGGTCTTCCCCTTCCACTCTTGAATACGAAAATGGCTAGTCTGAAGCGACAGCCAATCACAGCACAGCCAATCACAGTACAGCCAATCACAGCACAGCCATTTTAGTTACGCTTCAGTTTGTCAGAGGCAGCCATTTTGTTGGCTTCGTTGACAGCCATTTTGTTTGCTTTGTTGGCAGCCATTTTCTTGTATGCTTTCAATCAATGGGAACAAGCTAGAGTGATGATTTTTGTCATCGTTGTCAATATTAATTAGTTAATGCGGTTTTCAGAGAAAAATGGTCTTCTATTTCACTTCTACAACATTTCTACTATAAACGTGTGGTCTACATTTGCCGTGAAATTTGCATGCAAATAGCAATAGCCAGCCAACTGGCCCCAGTTGCATGTCATCCGCAACGTGTATTCGAACCTTGATAGCTAATTTCTCTGAAAAATACTTCACATAGTTGCTTATGAAATTCGGAAATCACACCAATTAGTCATTGCATCAGTATGTGCTGCTTCATAACAACTATGTGAATTACTGTGACTAAACGTGACTAAACGTGACTAATCTCGTCTTGTCTTGTATTGACTAACCGGTGTACGCCTAGCCTTAATAGTGTAGAACTCGTTCATTTTAATGTGCCATATGGCCTGCTTATCACAGCTTTTTACCATGTTCAAAGTATGTAACACTTCATACACTATGCAATATTAATACATCTACATTATATTGGTTGGATTCTTATACACTTGTGAAAAATCTTCTTATATCATTGTGATAATCTATGATCAGGTATTAATTAATTGTCAGTCCAGCTGCCTTAGCGAAGTGACTAATCTCGTCTTGTCTTGTCTTGACTAACCGGTGTACGCTCAGCATAAACGTATCATACTGTTCGAATTTGTTCCCACCGTCTATCTCTAAATAGTAGGCTTCACTGCAAGTGGGTAGTTGTAAATAATAAATAAATAAATAAATTTTTTGTCAGAAACAACGTCACTAAAGTTAGTTACTTAAGTAGTCACTTGGTGGATGGTGACACGGTTTATCAAGAAGACCGTGATAATTTTCTACATGTTCTATTATTATGAATTTCGTATGATAAACCATCTATTAACCTGGTAACAACCCAGCAGTGCGGCCTCAGCTTAACAAAGGGAACGGTAAGTTTGAAGCCTGAATCTCGACTGAATCGTAGCGCTGCAATAGTTGATATCAGTGACAGTCGTCTCAGCTAAAACAGAAATCGGAAAATCCTCTCCAGCGCTGCTAGCGTAATTAAGTTTTGCGCGCAGATAATACGCTCATAGCGCATCTATCAGATTCAGACGCCCCTTTGGGAATGCAATTGTTCATTGCTATGTAGGATTAATTTTCCATTGGAGGTTGGGAATTATGTGCAGATCGTGTTTTGTGCAGCTTCAGGTGTATCAGCTTTAGAAACTGATAGAAGCATTGTGAAAAGCTTTATGAAGCATGATCAATGTTTTAGAAACTGATAGGAGCATTGTAAAAAGCATCATGAAGCTTGATCAATATTTCTGCGGAATATTTTGTTTACATTTTGTCCGCCGAATAAGGCTAGACGTACACCGGTTAGTCAAGACAAGGCAAGACGAGATTAGTCACAATAATTCACATAGTTGCTTATGAAGCAGCACACACCGATGCAATGACTAATCAGTGTGTGATGCTTCATAAGCAACTATGTGAAGTATTGTGACTAAACGTGACTAATCTCGTCTTGTCTTGTCTTGACTAACCGGTGTACGCCTAGCCTTAGTATTATCAAATTATCAAGGATTCCTGGTAAGTTTCTGTGTAGGCATTACAGTATCGTCCGAAGCATACATTCTGATCGTTGAAGATACATCAAGAATTTCTTGGAAGTTTCTGGTTAGGTATTTAGTACCGTCCACCAAATTCTATTTTATTTTCTATTTATTCGATAGTGATGAAGGATTATTATCAAGCATTAGCATGCATTTTGGTTGTTGAACGATCATTTTCAAGCATTTCAAAGCAAGTTGTCTTTGGGGTACCGTTCCACCCCGAAACATTTTCAGGTTTCCATGGGCTTTTTTTTTGAATCAGCGATAACATTATAGAGAATTTTTATTATTCGAATAACATAATAAAGCATTTAAAAGCATGACTTGTCTTTGGAATATCGTCCACTCTAAGGATTAAAGCGTTATTAAGATTTTATTAATTTTTTTCTTGTAAAGCATTATCAGTCAATGAAGCATTATGGTTGTTGAAGAGGCATTATTGAGCATGGTGGACTTTCATGCAGTTAAAGGGTAGATTCTATCATAAATCACTTGGAAGTTTCTTTGTTTGTTTTTTTGTTGAAGAAGTAGAATATCAAAATTTTGAAGATCAGTCAAACCAATGTTATGGCTAGTTGCTCCAAAAGCCTTTTGAATTGCCATTGAATTGCGCCATTTAACAGAACCGATGCAATGAGATCCTTATTGAACACCGTAAAATGACGTCATCTTAAAGCAGGCCAATTGGATTTTCATGTAATCAGCCCTCTGATCTCTCTATCTTCCAGTTCCTTTATTTTACTGATAATCTTCGTAATACACATTGTGATGTTGCAACCAAGCCTACCAAAAAATTCTTTCTCAATGCCTATCTTTTCCCCGACTCATCCTATGATGGATGAATGAATATTCATGCCAGCAATGAACCTCGTGCCCATATGGTCGGTCGGAAATGAACGCGAGCCCCTATCTGAAATTGGCTGCAGGCTCAATTTCTCAATCCCACACTGGTTCCAACTCGAGGGGATTCACGGGTTCACGCTATTAACATATTTACTCTTTCTTCCCACATTGTTGGATGCAGTCTGCATCTATTTTACTATCATCTTTATACTTTTTCTCATTTCTTTCCAGCCTTGGTTATCAGGAACAATTATAATGATCTTGTAATTTAAAGCCTGTTTATATACAGGGTGTCCCTTTAGCCTCGTCGACCAGTGGAGCCATTTTCGTCCGAAAATTCAAACATTAAATCAAATCGTTAGCTAATCGGACGTTTTCGTACGAAAATGCTAACATTGAATCAAATCGTCAGCTGATCGGAGGTTTTCGGACAAAAACGGTTGCAGTGAACAACAAGGCGTACTGTACTCAATTTGAGAATCTTCTAGGTATTGTTTTACTCATTAAAATAAAGAGAAAAGCCCTATAGGTTTGGTTGAAAATGGGTTTCGATAAAATCTACAGTTCTCGGGTTTAAGTAGGTGACTTTTCCATAAAACTTAGAAGTCAAGAAATACTCTTGTGAAATGACGTTCTCACACTAAAGAGATCACGTAGAGTAACTCATTTGACTTCTAAGTTTTATGAAATAGGCCCAAGTTCAAAATTGTGAACAACGTGATTAGAGTTATTCTTGTCAGGATTCAATGCAATAACGTTTTCAAATCATAAGATCTTGTTAACTCTCTATAAAATGCAATTATCTTTCTCTTCTAATATTTTTCCTATTTCCCTTTATCTTCCTCTACAGCTCCACCTTCTCGTCTAGTAATCAATTTCTTCTTTTTGTTTCAATTCTCCAATCAAACCTTCACATCCTTTCCAACATTCTTCTTTGATATTCCTTTTCGCCTGTCATCTCTGAAGCCTACTCATTTTGTTGGGCCTTCGTTTAAAACCTCCTACACGAATAACTCTAAATAATAATTGAGATATCTGACTTGTCTTTTTATTTTTCCTTTCACTGGTTTTGTTTCTTTTACATGTATTGTTTCTCGTTAACATACGGTTCTTCTCTTTTTTTGGTGTTTTTGTTCATCTAACTAGTGTTTTTCTTGTCTTTCAATGTTATTTTTTTCTGATATGCTATCGATTACTACCTAGAAATGCATGTAGGAAATAGAAATGCCCACACAGTTCAGAATGGGAAGGGTCCAGCTTTAACTAAACCTCCTTGGTCACTCTTTTATCTATCCGATCTAACTGTTGTACTTCAGTCTGGGTGTTGGTTTATTATTGAGCTGGTAATTATACGTCATTGTTGTTCGGTACATTGAAACCTGTAATTATTGTGAATAGGTAAGTCAGTTATTAATTGGTTTTCCCACGTCTTGGTATCAAAGTCATGTCACTGAGGAGTGGAGCACAAAGACGAACAACAGTAAGGCTAGGCGTACACCGTTTAGTCAAGACAAGACAAGACGAGATTAGTCACGTTCAGTCACAATAATTCACATAGTTGCTTATGAAGCAGCACACACTGATGCAATGACTAATCGGTGTGTGTTGCTTCATAAGCAACTATGTGAAGTACTGTGACTAAACGTGACTAATCTCGTCTTGTCTTGTCTTGACTAACTGGTGTACGCCTAGCCTAAAGTGCAATATCTTCTAATTATGATCGATATTACAATCACCTGTAAGTAGTGAACTTGATTTTGATATTTGATTTGAAAATACACTGTGTAGGCCTAGATTGTAAGAGGAACCGTATAAGCATAAGACTGTTGTACTCTTCTTTGTAATTGATTGTAAATTTTGAATAAATAAGAAAATATTGACTGTAGCCTACTTTCATGTAAAAATGACCTAAAACACAAATTTTAATTTCCACATACTTAATTACTGTAGCCTATACTTGTCAGTTGTAGTAATGGTATTAATAGTTGAGCTCATACACAGTTTTTTGGTTTTGTACTCTATAAAATCACATTCTCTTGGTTCGGGATCCACCTGAAACTAGTGACTAAGGTCTATTTACTTTTCATCCTGTCGTCAGAATGAAATCAGTTGTTCAATCAAAGATTTTTAACGAAATTTGTTAAATTTGGTATGGTTCAAACCATTTGTACTTTACTCCACTGTAATTACTTGTCAGTTATATGAATGGTACTTATAGCTGGGTCCCAAAATTCAGAATATTAATGAATATTTCATGTTAATATTAATCAATTGAAGAATAATACTTGATCATGAAGAAATGATGTCAATCAATATTCATCAATTGAAGAATAATTGATCGTGTACAAATGTCTTGAAACACAATGTTTATCGTACTTTATTACTGTAGCCTACTTTCATTAGAAAATGACTTAGAACACAAAGGTTTAAATCTCACATACTTAATTACTGTAGCCTACTTACTTGTCAGTTATAGTAATGGTATTAATAGTGGAGCCTCCAAAGTTAGAATATTAATAGCAGTTATTTAACATTGCTATGGTAGCCAAAAGTAATCAAGTACAGTATTCCAAGTAATCAGTCAAACAAAACTTGCTGATCCAATGATTAGGTTCAACACACAAAAGTTCTCCAGTCTAATTTTGACAAGGGTTCATCGTATCAACTAAGCGCCATGACCGAGAGTAAATTACTGGACTAACAGGTCAATTTTGCATGTTAATTTTCGCAAAGCGTTTGCAAATAGAGTTAGCGGTGATGTGGGTAAGGGATGATCTTCACGAGGGAGGGTCAGGGGGGTACCCTTCCCCCCCACTATCTTTGCACTTCATCTTAATCGAACAAAAACATCCCTAGCTGGAACCCAAGTGGTGTGGGGGTGGGAGGAAACCTTATCAGTTCATCGCGATATGGTAGGTTCAATGGATTCATACACAATGTAGGCCTATATCGTACCGTGCATGATATAGATATAAAACGGTAGTCACAATCGTTTTTGATCGCTTTCGAAAATTTTGGACGAAAGCCAGTTGTAGACCTCTTCTTCAACTTCCCAAGCTGGGAAGTTAACTGATAATTAGTTGTGATAACAGTAGGTGATCTCTGAAATTGGTGTAAAAACACGACAAAAAGGGTTTGATGGTTTTGGAAATTTTGCTTGTCGATTAGACAATAGCTGTTGAGCGTAGGTTGATTGAAATTATGCTGTGCTGTAATAACTACTGTCGTGGGTAATGAAATAAACATTTTAATGAGGTTTTAAATATAGTTTCACTCGAATTAATTGTTATTATTCTTCATCACCAGTTACTAGTTACCAGTTATACCTGTACAACCATGGATACTAGTAAAACTTCATTCCTTGAGCTTGAGTACAACTCTTATCAATGTTATTCATCCCATTAGGATTTTTTTAGATGGCATCTGACGTATGACGTGTTATTTAACGTTTTCATGGTTAAAACTAACAAATAATGATATGCTCAAGTTGGCACACGACGAGAATAACTTTTGACGATGAGTGGGCAGGGAAATGTGAATAAAACATTTTTGTTCTGTAGTACAGCTAATTATCGTACAATTATACGCACATTATAAGCCTATTATACAATATAATACATATTATTCATATCGATAAGCCTACTGTAAAATGAGTAATTTATGTTGTACAGTTTTTGAGTCGCAAATACTTCAATAATACCGAAAAAATAAACATATTTTCAGGTCTATATTAATATTTAACTTGAGTTGTCAATGTCGTATCGACTAGAAATGCAATATAAGTATAGCATGATTCTTTTAAATTGTCAGAAAACAGCTGATTTAACGTCAGTGAACTAGCGTACATCAATCAGCTGTTTTCTGACAATTTAAAAGAATCCTGCTATAACAATGGCGATACGGCCTTGACAGCGTCACACCTGCAGTCTGCTATCGCTGCACAGGTTCGATTCCCGTTTCCGTCTGGCATTTTTCCGTATCATTCTTCACCTCATTACCCACGCACAAGTAATATACTTATGTGGGCATCGTCCGCAAAAAGCGAAGTGTCTGTACAACCAGCAGTTATTAAGACCAACATAAATGAGTAAGATCGAGTAATATAACCTTTTTAATACCTGACACGATCGTGGAACAAATCTGTATCAAATCTGAACAAAATCGTAAAATGAACACACTGGAATCGCGAAAGGTATAAGCGAGTTCCTGCAAGTTATTTCTTCTTGTATCTACGCGAGTATAACCTTCTTTATTGTTGGGGGAAAAAAGGCAATAACAGCAAGACCTAGCCTATGGGGGGAATTCAATATGAAGTCGGGTTTTATTGCAGGGCTGGAGAATAGGCATCGTCATCTTCTCACGTGTAGTCGTAACGTGTGGTTAGTGTAGTCGATCCTTGCTGTTAGTGTAGTTGTAGCCGCAAACTTGTAACCGTATCATGTGGTTAGTGTAGTCAGGGTTTTCTGTTAGTGTAGTTGTAGCCGTGAACGCAATCCAGCTTGCGTTAAGCCGGCTGTGATTGGTTAATCCTTGTTACAAGCCGGGGATATCTGTGACCAATCCCAGCTTCTTATATTGCGACAAAATGCAATCTGGGTGGTTTAGACCAATGGGAGCTGAGGGTTGTCAGAGACAGTTGGCTAGTTGGTTCTAGATAGACAAAATGAAGACATTCTATTGGGGACCTTATAGACAAAAATTAATTGTAACTGTTTATATTCAATACATTGGATTTCTCTACACATGACAATTTTTGGCGATCAAATATGACCTTTTACATGTACTTATTTAATAGGCCTATATCGAATATGAAAAGAGTTACAACTTCCTGTGTAGAAGGTGATGTTGGGTAGTTATCCATACTGAATAAGAAGACTTGTTGTCAAAATCACATATTTAATAAAACAATGAGATACTGCAGTTTCGCTTGTTACACCATTATCAATCAATCTCTGATAAACTAAAACAGTGTAGCTGTAGCAGAATTTATACTCGTGACCGAGCGCTGTGATTGGCAGTTGAATGGCCTATCAAGGTGACCGACTGCCATTGGCCTAGATAAGCTCCTCCCACAATGGGCGGTTTCTACAAACATCACAGCAATGGCGGTTCAAACAACTAACAAAGTAAAGAAAGGTAATTGGTATTTACAAAAACAAATGAAATAAATAGGAATGCTTGAAGAGAACAATGTGGAAAAATTGGCCTGTCGGACAGACACGTAGAAGTTTCAAAAGTAGGGTAAAAGAACATATTAGAGATTGGAATAAACAGAATGGGGATTCTAATTTTGCTGAACATTTGATCACAAACAATCATAAGTTCAAGGCTGAGGAGAATGTTGAGTTTCTGCATTTGAATAGTAAAGGTAGACAATTGAACATTCTAGAGGCTCTGGAAATAACCATTTATGATTTGAAGCTCATGGGATGGATAATTTTATTGTGCAACTACGGCTTTTTTATAACAATATTAACTTCACTAATTCACAAAAAGTTGATGAAGCATCATCAAAAAGTACTGACATTTCAAACTTAAGCGGTTGTTGGACTCCAATAAATAACTTTGGAATCGAATCACTTCCCAGTAATTAATCTTGAATAAAATTCTAATAAGCAGAAAAAGTGAAAGAAGGTTTTTAATTTCTTCTAGACCATTGACGCTCAATTCCAATTTGTATTCAGAGTGCAGCTCGTTTTCTCAGTCTCATTTTCTCAATCTACCTTTTCCCTCTTGTACACCCTCAATCTCACTCTCTCTAACTCTCTTGCCCCCACTCTCTCCCTCTCTTCATTTTCAACTTTTGCTTTCCTATTTCATTCGTTAATCGTGCGCAGAGAAAAAGAGACGTAGCGTAAAACTGAAAACTTATTAACAGCTGGAAATTTCTGACATTAATTGAGGGCAACGTATTAAAAGCAGAAATTATAACTGTTGGCGTTGTAGGTGAGGGGGGGGGGAGAGGAGGGAGGTTCGTGAAGGTGATTTTTATTGATGAGAGGGAAGGGGAAGAATTGGGGCGGTTTCCATTAGGGGGGGGGGGGTTGTAAGGAGGTCTCCACAGCGATGAGTTTGAGACAGATTTTTCTCTCATTTTCCTCGAAAATAATTTTATTTCCACAGAAGTATTCTCATTTTTCTCAGCCTTTAGCCTTCTTTGTCATCTTCTCAATCGAATTTATTCGGTTTCGAGTGGTAGAAGGGTGCTTAAAAATGACGCTCATTAATTTTTCAACTCTCAATATTCTCTTCCATCATTTGTGATCAAATTTATGTGCTCATCAATTGTTCTAGAAATACGGTAGAGCGGTTCTTGATTTTGCATAAGGGGAGTTTAGTTTTGGCTGTTTAAGTTATAATTAAACTATTGCGCTGCTCAATTCTTATTCATTATTCATTCTTTGCAAGATTGCAAAGAATGAATAATTTGTTGCAAATCTTTGAATAAAAAGTGTTTTAAGATTTAAGGGATGTATAAGTTTATTATTCAATGGTATAATGGAAAGAATGTATTATAATCCGTGGCGAAGCGTGGTATACTTATTTTGTCATCGCCGGGTATATTCCCTATCGAAATACTCGTATACCCGGCGATGACCGAATAAGTATACCACGCTTCGCCACTAATTATAATACTAAATCTAATTTGAGAACCGTACTGAATTGGATGTATGATTATAATATCTCTATGAATATATAAGAACTGATAACCTAATAGTCTTAAACAGCTTCAAAATAATACGAGATCTATGAATATATAAGAACTGATAACCTAATAGTCTTAAACAGCTTCAAAATAATACGAGATTTGATAAATGTCTCTATTTTTTTATGTTTTTAATCTTATGGCTTTTTATCGGTGGGGAGACCCTTACGGGTAGGTTCCACCTCGACTTTTAATGTCTCTATGAATGCATAAGATAACCCAGCAGTCTTAGAAAGTCTTAAAATAATAAATGATTTGATGAAGTTAATCAAATGATACGATTGTTTTGATTAAATTATATCTATTGATTCAACATTAGAATCCTCGACATGCATTCAAACTTACGTAAATTATATCCCTGAAACAATGGAATAAAGCTTCCCTTCTAATTCTTGCTTTTTTTCTCTGCATTTTTTCCAAGTTCAACAGCAAAAATAATGTCGTTCAACAAGATAATCAACGAGATATGATACTAATCCTTCCAATTTCCGTATCCAATTAACTCTAATGTAAAGTAGACGTCCTGCTAGATTGAATCATGAATTAAACCAGGACACGACTGCAGCGTAGAAACTGGTGTTAATGATTTATCTAGATTCGGGTTGTGGCGCCATTAAGACTTCATGTGGTAATTAGTGACTCCGGGGACAATAAATAATTCAAAAGCTAAAACATGATGACTCTGCACAATTAGAAGAGAGGATTAATTTCTAAAATTTATTACAACAAACTCCAGGTGAATGAGCTCTTTCTTGTTCCAATTCTTGCTTCCTTCCTAAATTCTGTGTGACAATCGTTACTTTACTGAGTGATTCTAGTCACGGTATGTTGACTAGAATCACTCAGTAAAGTAACGATTGACACACAGAATTTGAGGAAGGAAGCAAGAATAATCTTAAATAATCTTCAAGAATTATCTTATTCTGTATACCAAAAATCTAATGGCTCTTTGTATATTAAATCAATTCAAGTATTAGCTGATAATATTGAATACAGTTTATCACTAAAAGATACACAAGTGTAAAACCTACTGTAAATTAAGTGTAAAACTTACAGAACCTACATAATACTTACAGATACAATATGAGCCGTGGCGAAGCGTGGTATACTTAACCGGTCATCGCCGGGTATATTTCCTATAGGCTTACAGATACACAAACTTAGAACCTACTAGAAGCATATTCATACTCTTTCAATACAAGTTTTTTCCCGAGGGTGATGCCCACATAAGCTCTAGGCTTGTGCGTGGGTAATGAGAAGGGTGATTATGAGAGATGACGACTGTTTTTAGGCAGTCACGACCAGCAAATTTTCGTTCAGAACATAGAACGAGCTAGATTGTTTTTATTTAAAGAATACAATAACTTAACTGGAGAGATATTTGATAAGTGTGTTGAATATTCTGTTGGAAGAAGATACGAATCTCAATCTTGAAATTTGAATATCATTACTCAATTCAGAAGCAGAAGCTGCTAGATACTATAATTCACGAGACATATTTTTTAGTGTTGAAGTTATTTGAAGTATTCTGTATTCGTGTTCTCACCCTATTGAAATTTAAATCCTTAAAGTAGTTGAATATTTTATGATGATATTCAAATTCAAATTTAAGGAAAAACAGGATCTGTATAAATTTCAGTAATAATACGCTATCCAACGCTTGTAGGTGATAATATACCTTAGCACATACTGTAGATTATGATATGCTGAATAATGTATATATATAGTACATGATATACTGTAGTTGTTTTGGTGCATGATACTGGGGAGTAAGAACATATAAATAAAGTAAGATAAGAAAAAAGAATGAGAAGCTAGAAGAGGAAGAAGGAGAGAAAACTGAGTGAGTTAAATCCGCAGTGGTCTATTTATTTATAGTGCTACTGTGTGTACATAGCACAGTAATTTCTATATCTATATTCTGTACATGCACTTGGGTTCTGTCAATGCGGAGCTCGTAAATCATCATTAGCTCCAGTTTATTTCGTGTAAGTACAAAGTTCACAAGATACTTGAGATACTTAATACTTCAAGTGGAAACTCTCAACTTGAAATGTGAGATGGACGAGTAGGGTACTTTATTTATGAAGGATAATTATTTGTTCAATTTTCGCATTTATTAATTTCGAATATCATTCCATCGTATCTTTATCAATTGAATATCAATTGTAGTATCAAATAATAATATAAATAATTGTTATATAAATTGTAATCAATTGTAATATCAAATAAAGTAATTTGGATGGATGAATGATTGTATCTATAAAGATAACCATATTTATTTTAAGTGTAATATTTGTATTTAAGTAATTTTCCAGCGTAATTTGTAATATTATTTTTTTATCTACAAGTCTCCTGATTTCCAACGTTTCCTCTCTCAACTTCATTCTGCTATTGATTCCATTCCAGTATCTTTGATAAATATTCATTCACAAAGACGTAAATATTGCTATGACCTATTTCTATAGAATTGCACTTGTAAATAAACATGTAACGCTTTAAGAGATGAACAATAGGGGGTACCTACCCTCTTTCGAGTTTAATAGCGGTTCCATGGCGGAGTTGCCGGCGAGGATTTAATGGATAATGGATTTAATGGCTGTTTTATGGTAATGGACCATGGAAAGTTGCATTTATCCCGACGATTCTCTAATCCTGGATGGCAATTTCTACACAGACCTATCTTACTCGCCATGTTTTATAAATAAATGTAATCAACAGTGAGATACGGATGCGGAGATAACATGCGATGTTTGTTCTTTAGGTTACGTTTCGTGGTAAAACACTAAGGCTAGGCGTACACCGGTTAGTCAAGACAAGACAAGACAAGACGAGATTAGTCACGTTCAGTCACAGTAATTCACATAGTTGCTTATGAAGCAGCACACACCGATGCAATGACTAATCGGTGTGTGTTGCTTCATAAGCAACTATGTGACTAAACGAGACTAATCTCGTCTTGTCTTGTCTTGACTAACCGGTGTACGCCTAGCCTAAACATTCATACTTTTACAACTATTTTTGAACAAGGAAGATTTCCCAGAAATTCACACGTCTAGCTTTCTAAAGTCTTTCTGCTTGCTGGCTTTCTAAAGTCTTATGGGTAAACAAATATTTTACAAGGAAGTCATCGATACCTGTCGAATAATGTAAATAATTTATTTCGCTCGCTGGAAGCAGTTGATCCTGAAATTTATTATTTACTAGAGAGTTTTTATCCTTCAGCAAAGATGTGCTTGGCGTTTTATGTACTCGAGAGAGTTATAAACAAACAAGAATCTGAGCGCTTCTTCAGACGCTCTCTGGTGGAAATGTTCGATAAAAATGGGTCGAAACTTTTATTCTCTCTTTTACTTTTCGTTTTTCTCTCTTGTTTCTCCTCTTTTTCCATTCTTCTCTTCGCCTTTTGTTCATTTTTCGGTTGTAGATTGTAGTTTTTATTGAATTTCGAGTTGCACTTGGATAGTTCACTAGCTGCATTTGAAGTTTTGTGAATCTTGTTTTTAATGGTGGAAAGGAGTTTCCAATCACAAAATCTTTCTCTGCAGTTGCAGATTTATCTGTTTTGCTGAGCGAACTAGACGGATTTGATGTTATTCCAAACACGATTTGTTCTGTTAGTAAAAAGTGACGGCATGATTCTTTGGAAGATTCAATTTTAATCCAACTTCGTTACCACGTTCTAGACTCATATATGCTTTTGAATATAATTTTCTGTAGTGCTTTTAAAAATCATTATGTATTTTTTTAAAAGCATAACAAAGTTAGTATCCTTTTGAATGATTGAAAAAGATTGGAAAAATCACTTTAATCGAGTAAAATCAAGTTACAGTATATATTTGTATGCAGCCATAAACTATATTACACTGTACACTGAAAATGGCACAATGATGCTGAAACATGTTTGTTAAGTTCTTTAATAAATCAAGTGATATTTGACAACATCTAGTGTTTTTATTTTGTATAATGAATATCACAACATCTCACCAGACACTGTGTCAGAAGTCGTACTATGTTATTTACCGAACCATAACCAATATGGAGAGGTCAAATGGTTATGTAGTTATTATATGGGCTATTAATACGTATATTATAATATTGAATTTAAAATGAAATTTTGTCATAGACCAAATCCTGATCATCGTTTAAGAAGTATTGAGGTTTGTTTGAGTTGTATTGCTACTCTACCATGTGATGTACATCTATGTAATGTGTTATATGCACAACTAGCATAGGCGATGCTTAAAATAATCATAATCTTCTAGTATTTTGAGATACTATTTAGATACTTTTAGTATTTTGAGATAGAATAGAACAAAATAATGTTTTTTATTGTACTTGCTGAAAAATACAATAGAAAATATAGAGAATAATAAAGAAAAGGATGAATAACTGTAAAACTTCACTAGATTGTGAAATAGTAATTGAATATTATTAATGAGTGTGTGACCACAGAAAATAAATAGCTTAGGCTACATATTACGGGAATTACATTATTTTGAAGTATAAATTACCACATTAACTGGTGAGTTTTAAAAAAAATACAACAGATTAATCATTGAAGAGTTCTGTATAAATTTTTCAATTCTATTTTCCCTCTTCTTGCAAGGCGCATAGTGTTGAATGCCAGTTTATTAATGACGGAAAACGAATGGGATGCGGTTCAGTTGTCATCTTTCTTCATTTTCGTCTCTTTTTCATCTTTTTTTCGGTCGGTCGCCATTTTCAGATGAGCCGTGAAAGAAGTAGGCAATAATCCTGGCAGCTGGCGCTCATTCTTATATTTTTGCAGGGAACTTATTTTCGCGCCGAGAGGCCATAAAGCACAGCCCTGTTAATTTTCTGATTTCTTTTCTCTGTCTCTCTCTCCCTGACTCACTCCTTCTCTCTCTCTATCTCTCCTAAAAACTCTTTCCCACTTTTAATTCATTTTATCCATTATAACTTTTTCTCCAATTTTTTTTTCACTGCCTTTGTTACTCAACCCCCCTCCCCACTATGTAATTCGAATGAAATTCTTGGTGTTCTTTCTTCATTTTTCAACTCTTTCGCTTTCACTTTCTTCTCCTGTCTCTTCGACTCCCTCTCTTTTCAGCTCATTCAAACTCCCTTCCCCCTCTTTTTCATTTTTTCAATCTTAATTTCGAATTGAATTTTTGCACTTTTCTCTCTGCCTTGTCCAACCAAGCTGCTATTTGATTAGAGGGTAAGGGCTTCGAGTATTTATCCATTATTAATGAGAGACAATAATAAGAAGGAGGAGAGGCACACACAGATGCAATGACTAATTGGTGTGGTGCTATAAGCAATATGTGAAGTACTGTGACTAAACGTGACTAATCTTGTCTTGTCTTGTCTTGACTAACCTAAAATCTTATTCTTCCTATTTACTAAGAAGATCTTAATTTGTCATAACCATCCCAGTAATTTATTAAAATATTGAGTTATCGATTTTGGTTGTTACGCCATTATCAATTTCATGTTAAAACTAGAACAAAGTAAAGAGCAACAGAATATTAGCATCTAGTGACCGCTACGATTGGAAGTTCAATGACCAATAACGGTGAACTGCTGCCATTGGCCGAGATAAACCACTCCCACTGTGGGCGGTTCAAACTAGTGACAACAACAATGGCGGTTCATACATCGAACATACTAATGCAAATCAATGAATGTTTACAAGTAACATAGTATGAAAGGAATGAAAATGCTTGAAGATGAAGAATCAGTGTGGAATTTAAAAGAAATATAAACAAAGAAAAATTAAGAGAAATAGACTCAAACTACAATTAAAACTTATGATAAAACTAGATTAGTGGTGAACTGGCTAAAATGAATCCGATCATTTAAACTGTAATAAAGATCGTTCTTTGTTAAACTGGTAGCAAAAGTAACCTCTAAATTGTCTGCCTTTATTAAAAAGTCATGTTTTATTTGTCTACCTCCGCAAAGTTAAAGACCCTATTCTGTTTATTCAAATCTCAAATAATAATGTTTTCTCACCCTACTGTACTTTTGAATCTGTCTAGCCTATACAGCAGGCTTTACGATCACTAAATTCCAGTTCATTTACGTACCACTACTTGTACTTACAACAAGTGAATAAACTCATCGAAATATCCCCTTTATTTTATCGCCAAACATCTCCTATTCCCATATTTTATCTCTTTCTCTTGCACTCTTCCTTTTCAATTTCCCTCTCTTCCTTCCATCGTTCTTGATCCATCCCTTCCTCACTCACTCTTTTTCTTCTCTCTCTATCTCTCTCTTTGTCTCTCATTTTTTCAATGATTCACTCCCCCTTATCACTTGTTTTCTTCATTCTCTTTCACCCTACATGTTCTATACGAGACCCGTCACCTGACATAACCCCTGACACAATAATGCTCAATAACAGAGTAATTCTTCGGAATTATGTCATGTGTAGCCGACAGGTTAAACGTGTACGGGAGTTGACACTTTTCTTTCTCCCCTTCCTTCCCCGTCCTCCTCCTCTCCACTCCTCCTCTGTACTCTGTATTCCTGCTCTATCCCCTCCCCACTTTCAGACCAGAATCCGATTGCTGTCACATAACGAACGAGAAGTTGAATAGAGAGACCAAGTGAAGTGACAGATTTAGACACTCTTTTAGCTCGTTGCTCTGTGATGCTGGGAAATTTCATTCCTTCAGTGACGTCATTCTCTACAAAACGTAGACATGAATGACACCGTACTGATTGATCCCCCTGTGGCCACAGTAATATATCCATAATATTGTTTGTTTTTTTAGATTGGTTTCTATTTGAGTCGCAGATTTGACGTGGTATCAGATTTCCCAATATATCCCAAGTTTACTTCTATGTCTGCGGACTGCCAGTGAGAATTTGAATCGGGTTGATGGCTCTATTTCTGAAATGTTGAAAAATTCAGTGAGCTGAAACGATGTTCATGTACTAGAAATAATGTGTGGTGATCGGATTACTCTTCTACTCTGATAACCCATACTTACCATAGTTCACTTCGAAGCCAATTTTATTCAACCGTCACAGAATTAAGCTATAAATAACGTCATAAAAATATGAATAAATGTATCTTGTAATTTACTTATGAACAAACGAATGTTTAAATGAATGATGTCTCACGATTTGCTGTTGGTTCATAATTTTTCTGCTTTGATTGTTCCAGGTAATATGAAAGCTATGAAGCTTTTTCGTAAGACAGAATCAATCAATCGGTGAGCTAAATTTTATTAATTCATATATTATTAGTTAGATAATTTCGATAATTTGGTGTATGGTTTGTCAATTTTTCGTATGAATTCACGTATTAGAATGATTTCCAGGCCTGTCATTGATTCTCGATGCATTAGATGACAATTCCGCGCTAGAATTTTACGATGGTTAAATTCATTTCAATTTTCGTGCAATCTGATTCAACAATCATTGAACTGATAGAAATATTGTTGAAATATTGAATGAAATTTAGAGCTCTTCTATGAAAGACTTGAAGTTGATTTAGTTAATAGAAATGTCTCGATATTGTTAAACTTTACGTATTCTTGAATCTATTATTTATTATCTTTTATTCTGATTCATATCTTGAATTAAGATTTTTATCTTGAATTATCTATAATTTTATTTCGAATCATTTTTATTCTGAGTTATGTTGCCTATTTTGAATTGAATTTGATACATAACGACTTGCGTTGCAACTACCCTTTCCGGTGCGTTGCAAGTCGCGCCCATTTTACACATTTCGTCACTTGTTCATCAATTTGATACATATCAACTTCCGTTACAACCACCCTTTCCGTTGCGCAACGGAACTTATTTCTACTCCTAAAATAACTCAACGTGTGCTGTCTGTATGCGCATCACGATCGGTGTTACGCCTCATCTAATTACAGCACGAATTGAGCCAAGCCGAGCTTCATCAGTTGAATCCAAATAAACAGGCGGGATTACCGCACTGTCGGCTGCGGTTAAATCTGCGACTGGGGAGGAAATGGAAAATTAGCTTTTCCGACTGGCTTTTTCACATGATGACGTTTTTTCTGTTCACTCATTCTAGCTGCCAGCAATTGGAAATTGATTGGACAATTTTCTCAGGGGAAAATGTCGGTCGGTTTTCTGCAGTGCAAACGCAGAGGTCACCTGCAACTGAACGTGTACATTGTATCAATTATTCATCAACTTTGTGTCGCAACTTTTCAACTTTTGTATCATTGATCCAACACTGGGACTACATAGTAATTTGTTACTATTTAAAAATCGAGTAATAGAGTTTATAATAATTTAAAAAATTATTTTTTTATGTTTCTGTTGACTTTAAAGGTCTCTGCCCACTACACCGTATCATACTAGGACCGTTATAGGAACGTTACCGGCAGAATAATTTAACTTGTCGGAAAACAGCTGCGTGAAATCACCGGTTATTAATTGCCGAATAAACGGCTGTTTTCCGACAAGTTAAATGATTCTGCCGGTCCGGTGACGGACCGGTGTAGTGGGCATTGCCAGACATTAATACACGTGAACAATACTTTCTTGCATGTGCCGTTCCTATAACGGTCCTAGTATGATACGGTGTAGTGGGCGGAGACCTTTAATGAGAAAATTGATTTCTTCCGAGAACAATAGTTTTTTCTATACAGGTTTCTACCCATTACGCTCGCTTGGTTTATGCACCATATGAGAAAAATCCTACTAAACTCATTTGAATAGTGAAAGCCAATATTGGAAATAAAAATATCAAAGCATTTCTAACTTATAGGAATAATATACACATTTCAATCGAATAATGGACTTATATCGCACCAACACAACCTTTCCCTCGGGATGAAAATGTCATCATAACCCTTCATAAAATCGGAAGGCAAGGCAAAAGGACGTCTATAATACAGGAATTATGAGAAAAAGTGAAAAGATAGAAAGTTGGTGGATGAAAGGCCTTTGACAACGCGCCTTTGTTGGCGAGCCTGTGAGGCAGGCTGCTGTGAAGAATAACAAGAAAGATGATGGAAAAAAAGCAGTCTGATGGCACAAAGAAGATGAGAGAAGAGGAGGAGGAGGAAGAGGAAGATGATGTGAAGGAGGAGAAAAAGTAGATTGAGATAAAGAAGAAAGGAGAAGGAGATTTGGAAGAAAACGTTGGTAAAAGTAGAAGACGTTGACAAGAGAGTAGGAAACAAAGAAGGGGGATCAATAGAGGAAGAAGCATAAGAAAGAGCAGGATAGAAGAACGGGAAGAAAAATTGAATTAATGATAGTGAGGAGAAAAGCGAGGCGAAGAAGACAAAGAGGGAGTAGAAAAAAGAGGAGAAAAACAAGTAGAGGGAGATTATGAAAGAGACGAATAAGAAGATCAATGAAAATGCTTTGAAAGAAGTAAGATATGGAAATTATGAGAGTCAAATAGGGAGACGGTGAAGAAGAAATAGAAGAAGAAGTTAGAGAGGCAGAGGAGGAAGAAGAAGTTTAAGAACTACGGGAAGAAAACAGAGAGGAAGAGGAAGAAGAAATACAAGAAGATAAACACAGAAAGGAAGAAGGAGAATAAGAAGAAGATGAAGATGATGAAGAAGTACAAGAAGACAAGGGGATGAAGTGAACCAGCCCGAAAAGGCCAACAGTAATAAAGGCTTGCTCTTATAAGTGATATTCGGTTTTGCCACACAATGCTGGGAAGACGTACGACACTGGGTGTGTGCGTATGTGTGTTTGAGCACGTATCATGTGACATGTGTGTGCGTGTATAATATGAAAGCACGCTTCAAGAGATCTCTGGGGTGGGGGAGGGGTGGTTGAAGGAAGGACAAAGAAAATTTAATATCAGTCCACTCTGTACTAGCCAGGCTTGGCTGCCAGCCGCTCTTCTTGAAATAAAATTGAGAATTTTCCTTCACAAACCCGCTTTTTCCTTGATACACACCCTGTATATATAGCGTATATTATTGTAAGCCCAGACACGTAGTCTACCACTTTAAGTAGACTTTATTACATGTATACAGAAACAAATAAGCAGCTATTTTTGAGTTTTTCTTGTGTTGGCTCTTCTATTTTGAGATCAGTTATTGTAATTCACGGCCAGTAAAATTTTAAATGCCATTTGACGTCATTCAACGGAGCTCAAGAGGTTTGCTATACCACAGAGAAGGAAGAACAGAGGTAACTTCCATACGGGACATTGTTGCGCCTAAGTACAGTTGCAATTCATACCGTTAGCCATGAATTGCGTCTGCAAATGTTGATTTCTGTCTAAGCTCTGTTACAACTACAGTAGTTGTCGTGGTAGAGGGGAGAGGCATTCCACAATTTCCTCTCCTTAGCCGAAAAACTAAGAACTGGGGACCCAACTTTCAATTTGAATTGAAAGATGGGTTAGTTGAATTTAATTGGCAATATTCCAAACTGTAGTTAGTTTACGTCACTCAACGAAGCTCAAGAAAGAGCTATATTCAATACATTTGTTCGAATGATGCCATTTTACTGTTGAATTCAATTGACAATCTTCCACTCGTTTGTGAGTTTACGTCATCCAACGGAGCTCAAGAGGGATCTATAATCAATGCATTGGTCCGAATTAGGTTATTTCATAATCGTTGAATTTGATTGGCAATCGGCTGTTAGTTTACGTCATTCAACGAAGCTCCAGAGGTAGCTATAATCGATTAATTGTTTTGAAATGGCTTAATTATACGGTAGGTGAATTTAATTGTCATTCATACAATCGGTCGTAAGTTTACATTGACTGGATACAAAGTCAAATTCTAGTTGTGCGTTGTGAAAAAAGACCCGAGTTATCTGTTTCAAAACCTTTTTACTACCAACAAAACATAAAAATGTAGCAAACGGTTGAAAGATAGACAGAAGTGTTGCTACTTCTTCAAATATTTCTTTCAAACTCGAGATAAGAACAGAATTATGGAATCTTATGGAGAATTTGATTGTGTAGATAATACGTTTCATATAATTCGTTGTACATAATGTCGTTATACTTGATGTACTCTACATACGGCTTAAGAGAACAGGGGAATCACCAATAAAATTCTCACTTATTTCAGCAATGTTATAAAATAAGCTACTTGATTCTGTGTTCGAAAACTTCAATAATTTCACCGATTTCTGCAGCAAAATCAGCTGATCGGCCGAATTATAAATCAACGTTTTATGAAACAGTCCGCGTGCCTCAAGGGAGATGAACCCTTCGCATACCAAATGGCCCAGAACTTAATTGATGAGTCCCTAGCAGAAAAGTGTTTGTCATCCTGGCGCGAGAGTGACGCATTCAACCAAATTGTATTAAGGCTTCAAAGTTACAATGCAGAATAATCGACGAAGGATTCAGATGGCATTGGACAGGGTTTAAGCCATGTGCGCTTAAACCCCTTTCGAACGCGAGAGAGTAGAGGCTAGTCTCATGGGATTGTCTGAGTCATTTTGTCCCTTGCTTTTGAAGCTTTGGTCGTTAATCTTCGTGAATAAATTGTGTTGTATTTGTGATTTATCATCAATTTTTGACGACTAAGGCTAGGCGTACACCGGTTAAGACAAGGCATGTTTAGTCACAATACTTCACGTAGTTGCTTACGAAGCAACTCACACTGGTTAGTCATTGCATCGGTGTATGCTGCTTCATAAGCAGCTATTTAAATTACTGTGACTAAACGTGACTAATCTTATTGCTCCGGTGTGCGAGACGAGACATAGTTGCTTATGAAGCAGCACACACTGATGCAATGACTAATCGGTGTGTGTTGCCTCATAAACAACATTGTGAAGTACTGTGACTAAACGTGACTAATCTCATCTTGTCTTGTCTTGACTAACCGGTGTACGCGTAGTTTAAGGGATTGTGATTGATGGATATCAATGGTTATTCATTATACCAATGGTGATTCATGGAATCAATGTTAAATCATGGTATCAGTGATAATTCATGGTATCACAATAGTTATTCATGGTAGCAATGATTATTCTTAGTATGAATAGTGTTTCATGATTATAAATGGTAGTTTCTAACATTATTTCATGGAATATCAGGTTTGGTTGAGGATCTAATATACCGCTAATATATAAACGAGGTTTGACTGGGATCTCTGAGTAATATCCTTGTAACTCCTTCTAAAAGGTCAAGTAACTGTAAGGCTAGGCGTACACTGGTCAGTCAAGACAAAAGGAGACAAGATTAGTCACGTTTAGTCACAGTAATTCACGTAGTTGCTTATGAAGCAGCACACACTGATGCAATGACTAATCGGTGAATTACTGGTCTTGTCTTGACTAACCAGTGTACGCCTAGCCTTAGAGTAACTCTTTTTTAGCTGAACAAACGGTAATTTTGACATTTAAAATTATGACAAATTATAGAATTAGATTGTTAAATATTCAAAATCATATAGTTTTTCCGTAGTTTATGAACCAACTATGCCTTGCAATATTACTGCCTCTTCGAATACAGTATTTTGAATTTGTTACCACTTTCAACAGTCCATTATGTCTGTGTGTGAGTTGATGTGGATGTCCGTATCTCACCAGGTTTCAAGGATTTCTTAGATTTATTTACTTCGTGAAACTGTAGTTAAAGCCTGGTTTGATCGACCTGCATCCTAAAACTGTCATCTAATGTCGTGAATTTATTAGCACCTTGTCAGGTTATTATGTGGCTTGCTTGTAATACCTTTTAGCGCCAGCATAATTCGGAGCTCACTCATAAGACAATAATTATGTCATATGCCATATAAATTAATCATAACACAAAAAAATTATGGCTTTCTGTTTTCAATTGCATTGTGGGAGGGGACTTGCAATATTACTGTATCCTTCTTCTGCTTGTCGCTTCTACTTCTTCTTCTTCTTCTTCTTAACCTTCTTCTTTTTCTTTTTCTTTTCTTCTTCTTCTTCTTCTTCTTCTTCTTCTCTCTTCTTCTTTCTTCTTCTTCTTCTTCTTCTTCTTCTATTCCTTCATATTCTCCTACTTATTCTTCTTCTACTTTTCTTCTTCTTCTTCTTCTTCTTTCTTCTTCTTCTTCTTTTCTTTTCTTCTTCTTCTTTCTCCTGATTCCTGTTCTCCTGATTTTATTTTCTCAGCCCTTTCTTTTTCTCTTCCTTTACTCTCCTCCAACCACTTTCGGATTATTCTTCAACTCTAAATTCTTCCATTCAAAGATATCTCATTAGACGGAATTTGGCAAAATAATGTGATCGATATCTCAACTAATCAGCTGTTTGTTTCAAGGTTATTTTGTTGGATGAAATTCGAAGAAAAATTCAAGCATTTACTCATACGTTTTTAAGAAATCTGACCATAAATGCTATACAAATATACTATACTATATAAATACCACAAAAATACTCGCTATTCTTTCAAGTACTAATCTTTTCCGTTTCTGAATTAGGACGCTTTTTCGCTCACCATCATTCTTACTTCCATATCCTTTCTCTCCTTATTCTTCTTCTTCCCATCCTTTCGCTCCTTCTCCTCCTACCTCTTTGCCCTCTCCTCACCCTCCTTCACCTACTCCTCCTCCTCCTCCTCCTCTTATCTCCTTCCCTTGTTTCGGCGTCTCCTTTATCGATCCTCCTCCCCTACCTCCCCAAATGCATACCCCCCAGCCACCAATTTGGCGACGCCCTCTCTTTAACATTGCACAAACTTTGGCAATTTTATGTGTTTCTACAACTTTTATGTTTGCTTGCTTTTTCTTGTCTCTGTCCCCTACTTACTGTCATCTGTCATCAGATAACAGTGCTTTGTGTTCCTAGGATTATTTTTCCCCTGTTCTCCGTGTTCATATCTCCCTTGAATTCCCTTTGAATTCAAGGGAGATATGAGGATTTAAGAATTCTCCTTAATTCCACATTTCACCTTATGGTCTGTTTCCCCATTTTTCTCATCATCCCCCATATTCTTCCTCATCATCCCCGTTATTTTTCGTCCCCCTTATTAGTTCTGGTGCTTCTTTTTACACTTCCTTCATGATGATGATGATGATCATCATCATCATCATCATCATCATCATCATCATCATCATCATCATCATCATCATCATCATCATCATCATCATCATCTTCTTCTTCTTCTTCTTCTTCTTCTTCTTCTTCTTCTCCTTCTTCTCCTTCTTCCCTCTTCTCCTTCTCCTTCCTCTTCTTCTTCTTCATCATCATCATCATCATCATCATCATCATCATCATCATCATCTTTTCTTCTCTTGTTCTTCTTCATATTATTTTTTCTTTTATTTTTCTTCTCATAATTCTCGTCATTTTTTCGTCTTCTCCTTCTCCCCATCCTCCTCCTTCTTCTTTTTCCTCCTCTTTTTCCCATTCTTCTCCTCCCTTTTTCATTTCCTTAGTCTTTTTCACGCTCTTTATTTTCTCCTCCTTCTTCTTTTTCTTCTATCCCTCTCTTTTCTTCTTCCTCTCCTTATTTTATATTAATCGTATTTTTTTCCCTTCTCATTTCTAAATCACCCTACTCTTTCATTTTTCATCTTTTGACCACCCCTCTTTGTGTTGGCCACCATCCATCATAACAGGATTCAGTTGTCGTTTTTCCCTTGCACTAGGGGAATCAAGTTTTCCTTCTCCACCCCCGTCTCCCCCCCACTGTTTTCCACCAACTAACTTCGGGTTGCGTCACCCTAGCATTGTTAACACCACCAACCCCCTCCCCCACTCCCCCAACCACCACAACAAATTACGATGTTCAAACACAGGAAAACTCTTACAGCCTATTAGCGGATGATTCTTTGTCGCTACGACCAAGTTCAAGTCTACCCTCCAGAAGACTCGAGTGTTCTCAGAATAAACAACAAGAAGACGTTTTCCTTACTCTCTGTTTCACTCTATCGCTCTCTCTGTCTCTCCCTCTCTCTTATTTGAGCTGTCTGACTACATCTTCTATTCCTTTTCATCAATCTCTCTGTCTCGCTCTCCAACTTACATTTGAGATTTCTGAAGGTTTTTCCGTCTTCTATACCCCTTCCACTTTATCAATCATTCTTTTCCTCTGTCTCATTCTCTCTCAATCTCTTTCATTCACCCTCTCTCTATGACCTCACCCTAACTCTCTCTCACTCTCTTCAACTATCAAATTGGACAACCTTGTTATACTGATGAACTTCGTCAAGCTTGAAACTTTCTCACTTCATCGAGTAATGTGTATAGCAGGATTCTTTTAACTTGTCAGGAAACAGCTGATTTGACATTATTAAACGAGCGTACATCAATCAGCTGTTTTCTGACAATTTAAAAGAATCTTGCTATACATCATTATTGATCTTGTAGTAGGCCTACATCAGATGAAGATATGTGATGGTTCACACTATTTATATAGTGTAATAAATAGTTGACATTAGCGTTTTCATCATGTTTAAATATCACAAAATATGAACTTGTTTACCCATAGTAATAAACTAATACTACAGAGGATTCAAGGATACGACATGCTAGTGTACAAAGAACACATTTTAATGTTAATATTCTCATTTAACACTTGTAAACATTATCAAATCCAACCCCTAATGTTCGAAATCATTAGGCTTATTTATTGATCCATGAAGATATTATATTCCAAATTTCAAAAGTTTACGATCTTACGTTCGTTGGATGTCGCAGTCTTCAGTGTCGCATTCATACTCATTACTATCTTGCTGTTCTTATTTCACGTCCTTGATTTTGAACGGCAAAAACTGTTCATTTTCATCCCATTGAACTCTCGCCCCGTTTATTGATCGAGAGCTAGACCCTTGTGAACTGCCAAACATAAACATGGCACTATTCTATTTATTTATCTTTTTTTAGTAGTAGGTGCCCTGTTGATTGAATGGGAGTAGTAGAGTGTGTTCCATCACTTTTTATTGACGTTTACAACATTCTTTATAGCTATCTGTTGTACATATAATTATACTGTACGAGTACATATATGGCTGTGTTATATGAAGAAGAGAATGTAAATAGAAAGGAAGAAGACTTGAAAGAGAATAAAAAAGAATGTAAAATCAAAGTATAGGTATAGTTTTACTAAATAATGAACTTATTATTGCTTCACATAGCTATATAACACAAGAAGAGTGACTCTTTCTGATGTTTAAATATAGGTATTCTATGATGAACCTATTCTATATCCTGTAGGCCTGTAGGAAGAAAATGCTGTTTGAAGATTTTGAAAATACAGTATAGATATAGGAAAATTACATTATACTAATATAGTGCAAGACTATCTGTCAGTCTCTCTAAAAACTTCAATATATAGATAGACAATTATGAATATATTTTGTTATGCATGTATGTATATAGATGGCAGAATAATATATACAGATATATAAAAATAAGAAGTTATAAAATGCATATACAACTGTGAAAAAAAATTGTAGAAGAAATTCTTCTATACGTCACCTAGATATAATAAACATATGAAGTAGACGATATAAATACAACTATTTTCATGAATTGATGGGAGAGTAGTATATCATATTGTATAGATATAAAGAGAAGAAGTTGAGATATACATATAATGTGAAGGTAGAACTCAGTACAAACACATAGACACAAGAGTAATAGATAGAAACATATATGACGTTATAAGAAGCATGTATGGTATGCAGAAATGCCATATGGCTGAGTGTAAAGTGGATAACATTTGAATTAAGATAGGAGAGTGAATGAGAAGGAATAGAAGAAGAAGAAGAAGAGAGAGAAGAAAGGAGGAAGTAAGAGAGCTGGAAGTGATGCGATGATAGTTTTTGAAGTGCATGGCTGATCTGTGAGAAGTTGTTATCTTCGACGGGAATTGATATTGAAGTTGATGGGTTGCTGCTACATTATATGATCTGTTTATAGTTGAGCACTTGTATAGGGGGCAATCTATTCTGCTTTCTTCTTATTTTTGATCTCCTTCTTCTTGATATTTTCTTCCCCCTTCATATACCTTCTTATTATTCATGGTCTTGTTACACTCCTTTTTATCGTGCTGTTCTTGTTCATGATTTCGTTTTCTCTTCATGTTTCTCAATCTCCTTCTTCATCAAATTATTTCTCATTCTTCTTCTCCGCCTCCTCCTCTGATCTTCTTCTACCTCTCCTCCTCCTCCGCTGATCTTCTTCTTCTCCTGCTCCTCCTCCGCCTCCTCCGCGTTCTCCTTCTTCTTCTTCTCCTACTCCTTCTCATCCCTCTTTTGTTTTACTTCTAATTCTATTTGGAGTTTTACTGGAACCGTTTTTGTCCGAAGACTACCGACGAAGCAGAAGCAGCAGCAGCAGTAGCAGCAGAAGAAGCAGCACAGAAGAAGAAGATGCGACCCAGTAACTGCTGCCATCTTACGACAGAATTCAGGACTAGCTGCGTTGTGCATTGCCGACCAATCGGGGGAGAGAGGCGGAGCCTAGAGGCGTGTCTGTAAAATTTGAAGCTGTACATCACCCAGTAACTGCAGCCATCTACCGGTCGAATTCGGAACTTGCTGAGTCATTCATTGCTCTCCTTCTTCTTCTTCTTCTTCTTCTTCTTCTTCTTCTTCTTCTTCTTCTTCTTCTTCTTCTTCTTCTCTCTTCTTCTTCTTCTTCTTCTCCTCCTCCTCTGATCTTCTTCTTTTCTTCTTCTTCTTCTTCTCCTCCTCTTCTTCTTCTTCTCTTCTTCTTCCTCCTTCTCCTCCTCCTCTGATCTTCTTCTTCTCCTCCTCCTCCTCTTCCTTCTTTTCTTTTCCTCCTACTTCTTATTCTTTTCTCCTTCTTCTTCTCCTCCTCCTTCGATCTTCTCCTTCTTCCTCTACTCCATCTTCTTCTACTTCTTCTACTTTTTCTTCTTTTCTTTCTTCCTTCTTTTTCTTCTCATCCATCTTCTACTTCTTGTTCTTGTACTTCTGCTCCTTTCCTTGGTCTTCGTCCATGTCCTTCTCGCTCTTGTTCCTTTTTCTTCTTCCACTACTTATTTCTATTTTTCTTATCCTTCTCCTTCTCCTCCTTCTTTTTCTTGTCCTTGAAAAAGTTGTTCTATGTCTTTTACTTAATCTTGCTTTCGTTTCTGTTCCTCTCAATTTCCGTCTGTTTTTCATCCTCCTCTTCATTCTTCTTCTCCTCGTCTTCATTTATTCTTTTTTTATTTTTACTAACATAATGAAGAAGAATCTTATAGAAAAGGAGAAGAAGAAGAAGAAATAAAGTGAAGAAAGAGGGGTTAGAGAAGGAGGATAAAAGAGCAAACGCTGAGTGAGTGGTTTGCGAAGTGTATGAAATTACATCCGTCCAGAAACAGATACAATAATAACTCTCGAGTGCTAGCAGTCGACTCCATCTATCTCTATAATTCGATATGTTTTTGTCTGATCCACTTAAAATACTACTTGAGGTCAAGTGGAGATGTTTTCCATTTGTGGTAATTGATCTTACAGCATGGGGAGAATGGATTGCTAAGTACCGTTTCTGGCTTATGTATTACTTCTTATGATTGATCACATCCAATACTAAGGCCCGAATCTTTGTTGAAACCAAGTTAGAAACTTAGAACGTCTAGTTTTATTAGACTAAGGCTAGGCGTACACCGGTTAGTCAAGACTAGACAAGACGAGATTAGTCGCGTTTAGTAACAGTACTTCACATAGTTGTTTATGAAGCAACACAGACCGATTAGTCGTTGCATCGGTGTGTGCTGCTTCATAAGCAGCTATGTGAATTACTGTGACTAAACGCGACCAATCTAGTCTTGTCTTGTCTTGACTAACCGGTGTACGCCCAGCCTTAGTTCAAACGAAGACTAAGATGGGATACGGGCTTAGGTATTTCTATTTAGTTTATGCATACTTCTAGTGCATGTTTCATAAACTTCGAGAAGTCCTGTAAAACAGTTAAAAGGCGGACGCACACTAATCATTGATAGCACGGACTACTTTGAAATGAAGACTAGTTTGTGTGAGCCTTTCTTCTGTTCTACAGGACTTCTAGAATTGTATGAAACTGTGAACATAATCAAATAACTTCGATTTACCTTGTAGAGTAAGCCAGATTTCCAAAATAATTTTCTTTTTCAACTGTGTTCAGCAGCATAAATAGAGGAAAATGGTCAATTCAGCTTACACGCACGCCCAGGGACCGACCGACCAATGAACGCATGCGATTTGATGGTGAAATGGGCGGGAAAACAGCGAAATAAAGAGGGAAAAATGGAGGAAGAGAGGAAATGGAGAGAATAACTTGGGTCACGAACACTGCTACTACAGTTTTCGAATGGCAGAATCTAACCAGCCATTGCGTTTTATAGACCTCCGTTTCACCTATGTTCAGTTTTGAAGACATTCACTAAACAACTCGAATTCTAGCTTCTCTCTTTCTACTTCTGCCTCTTCTTCTTCTGCCCTTTTTCATTTGTCTCCCTCTTGTTTTTTCTTCTTCTTCTTCTTCTTCTTCTTCTTCTCCTCTTCCTCTTCCCCTCCTCTTGCTACTTTCTCCTCTCTCTTGTTTTCTCTTATATTCCTGTTCCTTATTCTAATCATCTTCAATTCCAATCGCATTCCCTTCATTATCGTCTCCTACTTTTACCTTCTTCATCATCATGTTCTTCTTCTCAATCCACCTCTTCCCTTTTCTCTACCTTCATCACTTTTCCACTCTTCCTTCGCCTTCATCATTGTCTTTGTGTTCTCCATCATGTTGTTCTTCTCCTTTTGCTTCTTATATTACGTACCCCAAAGAATTGACGAAGAGGGAAAATTAGTAGCACTAGGAGAGAGAGTGAGAGAGATAAATGGCGTGTATGAAAAATGGGAAAGAAGTGTGAGCTGCCCCCTCAGGTGTATTTCATCATAGAATAGAAGTGGTATATGTATCGCCTTTAGGATATGAGCTGCATAGCCACGTCTCTACACCTGATATATATTATGTCTCCTATAGGAATATGTAGGCTTTTTTATGGAGCACAACGTTTAATTTACATTCATCAATTAAGTTGCAATATTTAAGTTATTTATTAATTACTCAAACAACTCACGAACAGACCTGCGTGTCCATGTGAGTGTTGTTTTATAATTTTGCCCATAATATTGTATATATGTATTAATATTTTGCTTTATTAGAAACAAATGAATTTGAATTTTTTTAATTATTTATTTTGATAAAGATAGCTCAATTTCGAATGAAATGAATTCATGCAGCACCTGAATAGTTTCGACCAGAATACATCTAGCAGAATAACCAAAATTAATTCGAAATAGAAACAATGTTAGGTGAAGTGAGCACAGCCATACTCGTGAATAAGGATGAGCCATCTTCATTGTTTGTGGACGAATAAGAAGAAGAAGATTTAATTAGCGAGAGTAGTGAAGCTGGCAAGCGAGCGTCTCTTGCTCAACCAATCAGACGCTGAGTTTTCCACCAATGAAAAGCCCCTTTCCACCTGACTTTCCCGAGGGAAATGAAAGATTAGCATCCGCGCAAAGTTCACTTTTCCACGCGCAAATAAGTTCGGTTCTGCGAAAATAAGTTGCAGGCAAAAGTTCGTGGAAGACGGAAAAGTTGTCTGTCTCTCTATATATCTTCTGCATCGACAGTCAATTTGAATTGGACCGTTGCTTCGCAGCAGGCGTGATTGCGATCGGATTTATTGGGGACGGAGAGAGAGACAGAAAAGTAAGGAAGAGAGAAGAATAAGAAAGAGAGAAAAATAATAAAGAGAAAAATAAGAAGAAAGAAGAGTAAGAAGAAAGAAGAGTAAGAAAGAGAGAAAAATAGAAAGAGAAAGAGTGAGAAATTGTGTGAGAGAGGGGGAGAGAGTGGAAAAGTCGGTGAGAGAGAGAGAGAATAAGTAAAAAAGTGATGGAGAAATAAGGCTGGATTGGAATTTTTGGAGGGAGCAATATTAGATTACTGCATTTATCATGTAGATAAAAAATATTCCTGCTTAAAATTTAGAACATGCTAGTTACAAAAGTTCAAAATAGAAGTAATTATTATCATATGGATTATAAAAATTATGAAGATGTGAAGATTTGTTGCAATGTGATAACGATAATGATAATACGATTGTGTTTCTTCTACTTAGAACGTATTCGGTTGAAACTTTTGCTAGCCGTCCATTTTCTAAGAACTGTATTCAATTTCAAATTTAATGATACAACATTCGAAATAAACTACATAATAAAATCAAATTATTCTCATATGTGTGTTACGCCAAAGGATATCTTGAGTGAGAACATGTCAATAAATGAATAAGGATAATTTATGGGAATATATGCCGATAATGTCACTTATGATAAAGGATTATGTCACATTTTACAAGAAAGGATTGGAGTTCGTGTACTTGAAATTTTAAAAACAACCCTCAAACTTCTCTCGACTCTCGATAAACCACTAGTCGATTGTTTGGTAGTCGACTGGATAACATGTAACCAAGGCATGAGGCACTTGAACCACCAATTCATTAATAGAACCATCAGTTTGTTTGTAGGAAATTCATAAGCCTTTGATAGCTCATTCACTCTACACTGACAATTCAGTTTACTCTGGCTACAATATTCACTCGGCTCTCCAACGCTCCAACCAAGTACCATGTGTACTCCGCAAACTATTGCTCTAAAACTTTTGTGCGGATTTCAGAATTAATTACAAAGTTTGGATTTGCTGTGTAGTTGAGGTCTTTACCGACCCCTTCATCCGACATGGATGGGTCTGGTCGATTCAGTGGGGTCTACGGGACCCCCTCTTCGACTCGGTGAGGTCTGGGGGACCCCCGTTGAACTTGTTAGGGTCCAGGGGACCCGATAGAAGTACTGAGACACTATCTAGAAGTATGGAGCGGGGTCTAGGAGACCTTTTAGAATGAAAGACCCCTAGGCTACCACGGGTCGATACAGTTTGCGCTCTACTCGTAGGCAAGGAAGTTGGTGTAAAAGTTTTCTAAGCTAGTGGTTGGGTGAAGTTAGGGGAAAAAGGGTTATTTTGTTTCAGTTTGAGACCAAACGTAGTGGAAGTTTGGTCGATGTCCCTATAATTCGAATCCCTGTAATCCGAGCTGCGTTCAGAAGAGATTTTACGGGTAGAAGTTGATATAAATATAACTTTATTTCATGTGAAACACTTGTAATAAGAGGATGATTGAACTCCCAATTGAGGATTAGCAGCTCAACCGAATAATTGTTTTAAACTTAATAGTATTTGAATCGTGAATGTAAAGTTCGTAAGATATAGATTGACGTATGGTTGGCCTCCCAATTTGTTGACTTGTTATTTGGTCATATTGACTTTGCTCAGAGCCTGATATACTGATGGTGTTTATCACATTTTGCTTGAAGGTATTTTCTATCACATGACATAATTAGTTTCTCCAAATATCAACTTTTGATAACAATAACGAATTCTCCATTTTAATTGGAAATTAAGGTATTTTTTGAAGAAGTTATTTTCGAAAATATGTTTTTCCAATTTTGATATTCTGAGAAACTAATTATATCGTGTGATAGACAATAACTTCAAGCATGTAGCCTATACTCATAATTTCATGATTGTATTTGCAACCAATTTTGAGTTGATCAGTTCCATAAATTTCAACTTTAGGCGCCCATATCTCACAAACTAATGAACAAAAAATGTTTTTTCCTCTGAAATGTATTCGATTTTAATAGCTTGATAGTATCAAAATCAAAAAAGCTTTGAAAAATATCACCATAAAAAACTTTTTATGCTGAAGCATAGCCTGAAGTGTGAAGGCTTTAGAAAGAATCGACAGAAAGAAATTCCTATGCAGGGAAACAGTTTCAACAATAATGAATTCAAAAGTTTCATTTTTGAACAGAAGACCGGCTCTATTATTATGATTTTCATATTTCAAAATTTCCCTAGACGAAACTTCCACAGTGATGGCAAGCAAACAAATGCGAAATTGCAAAATAGATTTTTCTTGCACTAAGAGAAGAAAAAGAAGAAGAAAGAGAAGAAAATGAGAATAGGAGATGGTAGAAAAAAGAGATAAAGAAGATGCATTTGTATGAGCGAAGCAAGAGCAATTTATCATCAACATTATTTTTCTTTGCCAACCCGAACGGGCCTACATTCTCATCTACAAAATTGCTATGCGTGAAAATAAAAATGCGCTCGAAAATTCTATTCTCCTGAGAATGCCATGAATGGAAATGCTTTCATAATTCCGAAAGCATGAGTTCGCATCATAATTTCAACTGTGTTGAAGAATTCGTTGTTGTCTACTTTGCTATCCATAAAGCCTGTATGTACTCGATCAAAAATTTCATCTAATAAAAATATAACTTTGAAACAAGGTTCTACAAAATTGAACTAATTGGAAATCTTTTCAATGAAATTCATTGTTGCTCTCCAGAACATAAAAACATAGCAAATACTGGAACAAAGATAAAAAATAATAGTAACGGAATAGGTAAAAATCTGTATGGGAAACAAAATTAAACCTATACATGGAAAAGAAACTCATGGGAACTAATGCCTTCCTATGACATGGATATCCATAGTTGGGAGACTTTTGATTCACTACCCTTCTTCACCACAACTTTTTTGGATTAGCCTTCTTTTCCAGTGTTTTATTAACTTTTCTAGTTATTGTATTGTATTGTTTGTATGTAATGTTGTTTTAATGTTGTGTGTGTGAAATAAAATAAATTGAAATTCATAAGCAAAGATCACCATCACTTTTGTTACTCTGCCGCTAGGAGCGCCTCAAACGCTAACGTCTAGTCTTGGTCCCTGCCTTCAAGATTCTGCTCTGGGTGGCATTTGAAACACCAGACTTGTAATAATTTTGTTTACACAGTATAATTCCCAGGGATGGTAGAACAAACAAAATCTGTCACACATGTTGCAGAACATGAAGAAAAAGCAAGAAGAATGTTTCGGAACACCCTGTGCCACCGTTCGAGGGACAAGGCGACGAGTGAATCATGTTTATGTAAACAATGTCGTTCGGAGTTCGAGTCTCCAACAGTAGCTGTTATCTCAAACTTTGTTGGTGGGATGAGGGAAACCATTGAATGAAGAAGGAAGGAGAAGGAGAAGAAAATATTGAAACAGAAGATGCAGACGCAGAAGGAGGTGAAATAAAGAGTGGATGGGAGGGAAGACGAGATGGTGAATAAAAACATGAAGATAAAGAGAGAGTGATTTCAAGGATAACGAAAACAAAGAGGAGATGAGAGGGAGAATGATAAAATAAAGAAAAAGAGGGAACGATCTCAAGGATAAGGAAAACAAAGAGGAGGAGAATGAGAGCATAGTGATAGAGAGATACTGATCTCAAGGATGAGGAGAACGAAACTTATCAATAAAAGTTTGTCTCAGACAGTACAGTATTCCATCTGAAAACTTTTGCTTGTTGACAGTTTTATGAGTTTCAGACGAGTTTATTATTATTGAGAAAACACCCTTAATGAAGAACGCTCATCCAATGTTATTCAAGTCTTCTTTTTTACAGTGAAATTTGATGCAGTTGTACTGCTTTTCCCCAACTTGATTCTGATCCATCATTTCAGGAACATTATTTATTTGTCTCAGTACTTTTTGTCATTAATATCTGCTACATATTTTTCTACTTTATCTTCTCTTCCTCTTCTTCTTCCTCCTTCTTCATTTTCTCCAACTTCTTCTTCTTCTTCTTCTTCTTCTTCTTCTTCTTCTTCTTCTCTACTTCTTCTCTCTTCTTCCTCCTCCATTCTATGGCGCGTCCATTCAACTTTCCACGTGGACCGCATAGACAAAGCATTGCTCAACCTTCCATTAAAATGCCCAACAGACAGAACTCGGTAATTAATTCTCGAACAAAGTCAGATTCGTCTCTGTCTCACCACTGCTACTCTTCAGTACCTTCTGACTTATCTTCTGCACTCTTTCTCCCATTCCATTCATCCAAAATCTTCTTCCTATTCCTCCTATTATCAATTCCCTTTCAATATTCCTTCATCTGAATCTCCTATTTTTTTTCTTCATTTATTTCTTTTTTGTCATGTACTTCTTCCACTTCATTTTCTTCTTGGTTTTCTTTTTCTTCTTGATCTCATTGTCTTCTTTCACCTTCTACATCATCATTATCCATTCCTCCTCCTACTCCTTCTCCCACTTCTCTATCTTCCTCTTTCTCTTTATTCTCTGCTCTTCTTTCCACTTTCCTCCTTCTCACACTTGTTCTCCTCTCGGCTCTTCTCCTTTCTTCCCTTCTATCTTTCTCTTCCATCTATCAATACTCCTTCTCCCACTTCTCTATCTTCTCTTTCTCTTTATCCTCTACTCCGTTTCTTGTTTCCACTTTCCTCTTTCTCATACTCCTCCTCCTCTTCCTGTCGGCTCTTCTCCTTCTCCTTTCTTCCCTTCTCGTCATCTTTCTCTTCCATCTATTATTACTCCTCCTTCCACTTCTCTATCTTCTCCTCTTTCTCTTTCTTCTCTCCTTCCCTCTTCTTTTTACTTTCCTCCTTCTCACACTTTTCTCACCTTACCTCTTCTCCCATTACTCTTCTTCCCTTATCCTTTTTCCTTATTCTTTTTTCCTTATTCCCCTATCCTCTTCCTTCTCTTTCCATTTTCTTCTTCTTCTTCTTCTCGTCCTCTGTTACCTCTCATTCACTCCTCTCCCACTCACTATTAGCTTCCAATCAACTCGTCGATTCTAGGGAACCGAGTATCATTCGTCCCCCTTTACCCCTCCGGTATTGCCCCTCCTCCACAACCTCTTCCCCCCTCACCATCACCCGATAACTCGCCTTTTGTTAGATCATCATGTTCATTGTTGTCTTTTCCGTGCCTCTATTGTCTTAGGCTGCTGCTTTAATTTTCGCTTTTCGACTTGAAATTCGCACAAGAAGCACTGTGGCTTCCCCTTCACAATCATCATCATCATCATCACCATCATCAACACCATGCAAACATCAAAATTATTACCATCATAGTCATCCAGATCAATTTGAGAAGGAAGCCGTGTTTTCTTTGAATTCCAGCCATGTTCATTGAACTATGTTGAGACGCATTAATACATGATTCAATGATTGTGGAATTCAATATTTATTTCACTTCATATTACTAATATTTCACGCAATTTACTGATAGCCTACATTCTAACAATAAATGCATAACTCTCATACTATTACACTTACACCTATTTACTCATCATTTATGCATTCAACAAATTTACTGATACATTCACGTCTCTACCAAAATTATAACCCATCAACTGGTGCCATCTACCGACAAGATTCAGAATGAGACCGGTTCGCGACGTTGACCAATCAGGTGAGAGCAGGCGGAGCTTGTAGGCGTGTCAGTAAACTTCAGATACATGACCCAGCAAGTGCTGACATCTAGCGGCCAGATTTAGAAATGAGACCAAATAATAGTTTTGAATAGTTTCTAGTTCCAACAAATGTTTATTTTAGTGTTTTACGATAATTATTAGATTCGTAAAACAATATTAATTCACTTTATTTCTACTTTTTGTAACTAATAAGAATCCTATATGCCTTGAGTTTGAATTTGATGTGATAGACTTCAGATCAGTGGAACATCCGCCATTTTGTGAAGTATCGTTGTAATTTTTTGTAAAAATATAAAAACAATTATTTCCACCAATCACAGTATGATCTCTTATTCTGCATTAAACTTATTGTTTATATGGTTCTGTTATTGGAGCCCCTCTTTTGATATTCGAATCAATGAAGAACATAATGAAATCTTCATTCGTACGCTACTCTATCTGTAATAATTCAGTTCATTATTTCAACAAACATTATTATTGTTTAATTCATTTAAATCGGTATGAATATCCTCTTCAAATAAAACAATGTGAATTACCCAGAAGTTTGCAACCTGTAGAAAGGTATTCCAATCCTGTATTTGTTTCGAGTAGGAGGGATTTTTAATCAAATTAAACTGGTCAATGGTATTTATTATGAGCGAAAAGGATGTTATTTAAAACAAGTATTTGAGCAGGGGCAATTTAATCAGATGAACAATTGAAACTGGTCGTTAAGATTGATCATGATATTGGATTAAGTGAAAAGGTTTTGAGATCAGTTGTAAATTTCCCAGAATATCGTCTGTTAGGAAATGAAGGATATCATTTTACTGTGATAAAACTCCAGTCAATTCCGAGAATGAACTTCCATCAAATTTAATCCAACATGAAAGCATTTTCATCTTCCTTCTCACTCCGACACTCACTCTTTCTCTTGCTCTCTTTCACACCCTCTTTCCTCTCACTCCTCCCCTCCCTTTGTCACATCAACCCCTCTCACTATCATCCCTTCTCATTCTCACACAATAATTTTGTGATGGATATTATCTCTGTCTATAGTCTCTTTCTCATTTAACATTTCTAATTCTTCCTACTTTTTCTCTTTCTCTTTGTCATTTCCCCCTCTCTCACTCTCTCTTTCTCTCTATCACTTTTTCTCATTCTCTCTCCTTCCCTTTCAATGACCGCATGTGCATTATCGGAATTACTTTTGTGTGATCGATATTAAATACGAGAGAAGCAACCTGCTTTCTGTATAATGTGCTTTATGCCTAATAAAGTTCCATCCTCGTATTATATGGGGGAACAAATTTTCAACCTTAATCTTTAGTCATTCTACTCTCAAGTGGGTAGAAATTTTTTTCATAATGTTTATGCCTTTTTCTTCCAAACATATTATTGATGTTCAAAGCTTTGCTATCAATTTGCTTCCAAAGCAATGTTATCCATCTATCATGAATTGTTTAGAAAGCAGGTCTAAGCTCCAGGTTTTCCTATTCAATGATTTCGAAATAATCTGATGACAATATTGTGAATATTATTATAGAATATTATCAATATCTAATGAAGAAGAGGGATTGAAATTGTTTATATTTATTACAATGTTTTAAAAATATATTTCCTATGATGCTCTATCTCAAGATTGAATTTAAGGCATCACATTACTCATAAATATTTGTAGCAAGTTTCAGTTTGAGAAAGTATGTTAAAGAAAAGTTTAATTTAATTGTATTCCCACTATATTTTGATGGCAATGAATTTCATTTGTCTATTTTTGAGAAAGAATAAATATTCAATTTTTAGTTCCGTAATGAGTTTCTAGCTATGAAATTCCAACCCTTTTTTCAGTTGAAATGTTGAATAGAGGTAGAAAGAGGTAAAGCAAGAAGAAGAGGAAAAGAAGTAGAAGAAATAGAAGAGAAGTAGGAAACCCTGAGATGACGAAGAAGAATAATAATTTTGTAGAATCTAGCAAGGAAAATTCCCCTCGGAAAACTGTGGAAAGCCTTGCAGGTGATTGAAATGCTAACGCTTGACAGCACATTCCTATTTATCATTTCATTTCTCCGGGAAAAGCGCCCTCTGTCTCCGGAAAACTGTCTCCTTCACTGGAGAGAAAACCCTCTAAACCGTTCACTGAAAACCCGCTTACTGCAGCGGCTTTGTTCAGAATGTCTCCTTCACTCATCCAAATGCTTAACATTCTGCTCACTTTGTAGCACTAACTATCATCATTTCTTGGTAAACGTTTATTAGAAGAATCTTCCATTTATTACGGTAATCGACTTTCTGTTTTCAAAATTTGTGCTGGCGGAAATTGGCGACTAGACTTATCAATCATATTCTTTATGGAATGAAGTTATAATTTTGTTCATTTGATGATTGAGATTCAGGTAATAAAATAATCAAAATAAAGTCTAGCTGAATTTAACCAAAAAATGTATTCTATACTTCCATGACCGGTAGAATAAAAGATCCGTTTCAAGAATTTCACAGCTAAGTCAAAAATTTCTGGAGAAATATGAAGATTATGTTCGAGTGCTAATTTTGTTACCAACGTTGACCTTCTTTTAATTTGATTTATATCACTTTCTACTCACAAAGTAGATGACGCAAAACGTCGAAACTCAAAACATAGCCCAATAAAACTCAATTCAATTCAACTTAATTCAACTCCAAGCATCACAACTAACATAGCTCAACTCATTACAACACCACTACACGCAACAAACATTACCACAGAGAATAGACTAAGGCTAGGCGTACACCGGTTGGTTACTTCAGTCACTGAAACTTACGCGATATTATTAATACTTTTCACATACTTTGAGTGATTATGTTGATCTCCGATATTGTAATAACAAGATAGATTCATGAAAGCACATTAACCTTTTCAATTGCTCCACCCATTTCTACAATATTACGCTACTAAGGCCCACTTGACATCAGCCAATGAGAAGGCGTCACAAAAACAGGGCTGGCCAATCGAAAGGCAAGTGGCAGTTTAGAAAATGTCGGTTCCACCACAACAAAACAAGCAATATAGTTCATTAGCAAACAGCTCCGCCCATCTCTACAATTCTACTGAGTCCCACTTGTCATCAGCCAATGAGAAGGAGTCACAGGAACATGGCTGGCCAATCGGAAGGTGAGAGTTCAGTTTGACAAAATGGCGGTTCCAACACAACAGAACAAGATGGCGGACGTATCGAGTTTAACCTATACTCCATTACTGATTCCAATGTGAATATAGTATACAAACAAGAACTTCCATCAATGGGGAAGGAACTTAAGATATGAGTTTTTAGAATTCATTATGAGCTATTTTCCAAATATTTGTGCTATATTTTGGAATTGAAAAATAATAGGCTATTATTCAATACTTCTCCCACTATATTGCTTTTCATCCTTGAAGACAACTGGCCAGTTTGGTGCGTAATCCAATCAGAATGCACGACAATGTTGTCATATTGTGTGCTGTTCAATCATCTGGGCATGCGTATTAGGCTAGGCGTACACCGGTTAGTCAAGACAAGACAAGACGAGATTAGTCACGGTTAGTCACAGTACTTCACATAGTTGCTTATGAAGCAACACACACCGATTAGTCATTGCATCGGTGTGTGCTGCTTCATAAGCAACTATGTATTATAAAACTATTACACAGCTATCAATTCAATATCAAAATGCATAATATCGTATGTTGTCAATACTAAGGAATTTCTACCTTTTATTATTACTAATGTTGATCATTTCCAACCCTTATTCCATCAGATTATCGCTTAATTTGTTTGTTCATTCACCCTTTTCTACCCTCACCCCCAACCTATCTCCGATCATCCCAAGTCGTTAACGTTTCCCCCACCCCTTGAGACTGCGATAACGAGTTTCGTAATGAGATTAATTAGTAACGTTCACCTCCAATCTATACTGGATGGGTGATCCGTTCAGCGATGACAACGTAGTCAACAACTGAATTAACGTTGTTGGTTCAAGACAACTCTCAATACCAGTAGAGAACACAACCACTAGAGATGTGGAAGTGATTAACAGCTGGTTAAACCTCAATTTAAATCAAGTCAACAACTTGATAAACATTAATCCAAGTCAAATTAGTTAGGTAAGTGTGACGTCACAGAACTGTTTGAAAACCTGTAATTCACGGCCTACTATAGATATTTATAGCAGGCCGTGTGTAATTGCATTTGAAAATTGCAATTTCGAACAAAGCTGAATGACTTCTTTATTTATTTATTTATTTATCTGACGTGGCGAAGTTTGGACTTTAATGTCCACTCTACCACTTAACCACGAAGCTGCGTTGGGCTTACTCTAGTGTTATCCTAATCAGATTATCAACGATCAAGTTGAATTTAAGAGAAATTCGACTAAACTTCCCCTTAGACTCTGATCAGATTATTAGCGTTCTAGTTGCCAATTAACGAGATACTCATCGACGTATTGTTATTGTTGATCCCTTGTTAAAGTTCTGCAATACATTGTTAAGGATGATTGAGATCTTGGTGTTGATACTTGATGCTTGTTATCTCATAGCTTAGGATTGTTATGGTCTGATTATTAGCTATCTCGTTGAAGTCTGTCGATTAACAATATGTCTTTCTGATACCATAGAGAAACGATAGTAGTTCTAATCTGTTATCTATGATGATACTTGGTATTGTTGTTGATGTCTGTTCACGTTTAGCAAATCTATTCAGTTTCTTGAGTATATTCAACTGTATTGCTGCCTTTAACTTCGATGAATGTTCTGAGTTCACTGATAAGCAATAAAACCAAAAGCTGTTTTGCTCCTGTTCAGCCTTTGATCTGGATGCTCTGTTTATTGTTCTAAAAATGTTATTGAATGCTTGCAGCTGAGTGAGTTCGGTACACTATGAAATCTCCATCTTTTTTCTTTTCTTTTGTCTTTTTATTAAACTTTTTAACTCCCTCCCTCTCTCTGCTTTTTGCTCTCTTTCTCTCTCTTTTCATCTCTCTCAAACTTCGCCTTTTCATCTGGATAACTCACAATTATTAAATCATCAGTATATTTTTGCCTTATATCTACTCATGGCATAAGCTAATGTAAATTTGACGAATAACCAATTGCATATTTGTTATTATAATCTAGAATTTAAGCCGTCATATTTGTTATCTATATAACTAAAGTAAGGGCATTCTTCGGTAGGCGACACTGCCTATTATCGATATTGAAATATCGATATATTGAATGGTGGTTCCATTCGATATATCGAGTGAAACCGTATCATTTCAAATATTCGAAATATCGATCCTTTGCACAATAAATAATCTGAATTGTACTTGTTGCCATGGGCAACCATAGGTAAATAGGCATAAACTAAATTTTGGTAGGATAGTTTAGTATGGGTTTTTGAATTGGAATAAGTGAATGTGTTTTGGTGAGGTTCTAAAATTTCCTTTTTCTGAACGTTTTATTCTGAAATGAAACTATTATTTGGTGAGAAATGATAAATTATCAAAGATTCAAGTGATAACTTATTTTATTTAAATGATTTTATGAAGTGAACAGTTTGGTGGAAACCCAGAGTAAACAACAAAAGTTTTCAATTTTTATTCCAAAATGGCGCTAATTATAAAGAACAGGAATAGTGAAAAGTGACAGTTTATAAGTGAAAGTGAAAGATAAAAGAAATGTGAAAAAGGATACATAAAAATAAAAGCTTTGAATAAGAATGTTGAAATTGATGTGACAGTGTGAGTAAAGTTCCGTAATTTGGAAATCGATTCTTTGAATTGAAAAGTTTCTATTCGATATATCGAATGGAACCACCATTCGATATTTCAATATCGATAATAGGCAGTGTCACCTTCGGAAGAATCCCCTAAAGTAATAAATCTAAATCTAAATCTCTCAAGATTAAAGCTTTCTCTGACTCGCTCTCTTTCTCAATCGCTATTCAATCTTATCTTCTCTCTTACCTTATTCCCTCCTTATTTCATTCTTCTTTTTCAACTCTCTCAACCACACTCAATCTCGTAATAAAGGAGCAAAAAGGATGCTAGCTAAGCTCCAGGATCTAGTAAAAGCTAGACTCGGTGCGACGGGCCCTTAATCTCAATTAAACTATGACCTTTCCCAACCTTTTTCATTGCAAAAACTCTTCTAATACAATTAATTCCACTTCAAAGCCGGGGCTATTACATTTATAATTGCATTTTAATGTACAATACCACATCCCAGGATCCACATCTTAAATTAAATCAGGCACTTATTATTTATTGGTTCTCTGTTCACACTGAGTTCGATCGAATCGAGAAACCTGGCATTTATATTAAGCGACTTTGACATATGTTAGGTCTTTTTATTGATTAGAATACCTTAACCTAACAAAAGAGCGTAGAAACGTTATTTTTACTCAAGAAAATACGTTTATTGTTTCAAATTTTTTAGTCTTCAAAATTATATGAACGCCTCTTCAACTTCTTCTTGCAGAAAATACCTAGAATCACAACATTGTTCCCTTGATCAATCTTCAATTCGATTTTAGTCTGTGTAAACCTTGGATGCAGCAAGAAGTCTTTTTATAGAAATAATATTTAAATATGAGCGCACTGTTGCCATGTTTCTGATTACAAAGCGACCGGCTGACTGTGCTTTCTAAGCTAAGCTTTGAAAACTGGCAGCACTGGTAGTCCATAAGCGCAAATATACATACTGCAATCTAGGTTAGCATGACATGGATTATAGAAGACATCTTTTCCATTACTTAACTTCAAAGATAATAAAATTAGCTCTAGGCTCATTTACTGACTTCAATGACTATATTAAGCTGGAAAATCAATAAATTCGACAATTATTTTTCAGATTTTCTTAAACAATTGTTTCTATTGTATGTAAAATGCGATAAAGACGTCCCTCTCATCAATTGTTTTTTAATGCTGAAATTTGCCTATGTCATATTAGTCTAATCAAAGTATTATCAAGGATAGTTACTCAAAGATCTAATTGAATGAGAAGTGATATCATCCAACCAAAAAATCCAACAAAAACCAATGAGCAATCTGACTATAATGCAATGCTTCATACGGTGATTAAATTAAGTTGGTTTCCGTCGAACTGAGGCGTCAATACATATTATTCATTCTAATTTTTCAAACAAATATAGTTGGAGCTTCGTGGAAGATTTCTGAGTTGTAAATTTATGAGTCGGAAAATCTCGACAGTAGATTTCCAGAACTGTCAAATTACGGCGACGGACACGAAATTCACTGGAATACATTAAGTCGGCAAAGTAAGCATCAACTGGGCTGGCTGGCTTTATTTGCGAAAAAGTTCCAGCTCTACTCCGTGTACCATCCGATTGAAAAGTTTTACACCGTCGGCAGTTTAGGGAGAGAGAAAAAAGAACAAAGCTCGAAGCGGAGAGTCGGTAGAGGTCGCATAAACTCCGACCAGAAGCATTTTCCCGGTTACCGACACTTTTCCGACGAGGCAAGCCCGGGAAATTCAGCCACTTACGACGCGACTGCTTGGAAAATATCTCTTCGTTGTACAGAGTTGCTCCTTCCGAGTGGAGCGTAGGCAGCCCGCAACAACTTCAGTAACCCGGTACTCTGGCGATGGGAAAACTTCCACTGAGTGAAGCTTCTCTTCAAGTATTTTCTTGGGTTTTCTTCAACGGTCTGTGCTTTCTTTCTTTTATATTGTACTTGCCTGGTTCGGACTATAAATATTTAGATTCAAGTCTACTCTGATAGAAACAAACCGTACGTGAGGAATAGCTTAGCCTGAGGAATAGGCTACGTTCGTTTGGTGGCACTGATCTGACATATTTATTTTCAGTACCTGATATGCTGATATAATCCTATCGTATGCAACATCTTACTTTAAAGTTCAACAAAGCGTAGTTTTAACTGTGTTCAAACTGTTGGTACACAGTTAAACTTGGTTTAAACCATTCATCAATTATCAGTTTGAAGCAAGTTGAAAATATCTTCTGTTAAATTTGATGAAACTAGGTTGGTGTATACAGGCCTAAATCTGCCAAAAATTGAACTTATGAGATTAAATAAAAATGTCTTCTATTTAGTGTTGTTAGTATTAGTTTCTCTGCCATTCAACCTTGAAAGTATGTTACTAATATCTAAATATAAATTTGATGAAACTGTGTTGGTGCAAACAGGCCTGAATGTGCCAAAAATTGAACTTATGTGATTAAATAAAAGTGTCTTCTAACTTAGTGTTGTTAGTATTAGTTTCTCTGTCATTCAACCTTGAAATTATGTTACTAATATCCAAATATATTCATATGAACTAATGTATAATTATGAATTATGACTATAGATTAATCACTGGTATAATTCTCCTCTCAATTACCTTAAAAAGAATGAATATATGGAGACTACTAGATATACTTTGCGTGTGAAATTGAAAAAGAAGAAGAAGAAGAAGAAGAAGAAGAAGAAGAAGAAGAAGAAGAAGAATAGAATAGAATAGCTGCCTTTATTTGTTACCTGGGAGGGCGAAGAAGGCGCCTAAGAAGAAGAAGAAGAAGAAGAAAAGAAGTAGAGAACAAGGAAGAGGAAGAAACGAACAGAAAGAGGATGAAAAGAGAAGAGAAAGAGACGGTTCTTTGTGTGCTGACTCCGCCCCTGGGAAATGAAATGCTTAGATTGCACCCACAGGGCGAATAAAACACTGAAGATTTTCCCCTCAACCCATTTCCGTCCTTTCAATTTTAACAACATCACTGCTAGATGACTTCAACATGTGTGTTCCTGTCTCCCCCTCCTCACCCTCTCTCACTCGCTCTCTCTCTCCCCCATTCTGCATCACCGGAATGTAGCTGAAATCCACTTCGAATCTCTTCAATAAGAAAGAGTGTGGCGAAAGCTTTCTTGTGAATGGGGAAAGTGGCTCTGATTACCTCTAAATAATGTGACTTCCATATTTTCCTGAGAAACCCATTGTTGAATATATCTGTTGAAGGATTTTCATAGGATGGCGCCTGGCATATGACTTGATAAGCTGCTAATCATGTGTTTGATTCATCTCCCTTCATAAAAAATCATCTCTTGCTCATTTTGGGATAATCCTGTGTCTTTCTCCAATATATTTACATAACATTACGTATTGATATGATAATATAAAGTTTTGATATGTATGAATTTCATACATAGCCAGCCTATAACAAATGTAGCTAGCATGAATAGCAAATTCTACTAGAGACCTTTATCGCAATGAGTGACTTGTTTCCAACATTTCAACCCCTCTATACATTAACCGACAACCAAAATCGGAATCTGTTTCATCTCACCCAATATTATGCATCATTAATTTTCGAAACTAGAGCTTTCAGCGGTTGAAAGCCGAACGTATTAGCTGTGTGCGTCTGTCACTTGGTGATTGACTTCTTTGCTTTTTCTTTTCTTGACAACGTTTGAAGTCAAACATGCGTTTGACCTCTTCTCACACAGACGCCTTACTTGACATGTCGATCATGCTCTTCTCGCTTATTTGTCTTCCTCTTCTTCTCTTACTTCTTCTTCCTCTTCTTCTTCTTCTCTTCTTCTTCTTCTTCTTCTTCTTCTTCTTCCTTCTTCTTCTTCTTCTTCTTCTTCTTCTTCTTCTCTTCTTCTCCTCTTCTCTACTTCTTCTTCTCTTCCTCTTCTTCCTCTTCTTCTTCTTCTTCTTCTCTCTCTTCTTCTTCTTCTTCTTCTTCTTCTTCTTCTTCTTCTTCTTCTTCTTCTTCTTCTTCTTCTTCTTGTTCTCCTTCTTCTTCTTCTTCTTCTTCTTCTTCTTCTTCTTCTTCTTCTTCTTCTTCTTCTCCTTCTCTCACGTCTCCCACTACGTTCTTCCTCCCTTCTTTTTCTTTTCATCCTTCTCTCACTTCTCCTACTACTTTCTCTTTTCTTACTTCTTCTTTCTCTCCTCCTACTACTTCGTATTCTGTCTCTTCTCTACGTCTTTTCGTCCTCCTCTTTTTCTTCTTCTCCTTATTCTTCTTCACCCCCTGTTCTTCTTTTTCTTTATTATCTTCTTCCATTTTGTCTTCTTTGCTACTCGCTTCTTCAACTCCCCTCATTGAACCATTAGTCTTTGTCAGTCCTAATAATTGACCGTGCGTTCAAGATGATTAACCGACATCAAAGATCTTTGCTGACAACTCCAGTAAAATATTGTATTACTATTTAAATGTACCATCATGAGCTGATGAGAAATACTACCTCGAAAACTAATTCTAATCTACTTAGCCCCTAATCATTCTCTACATAAGTTGGGCGTTAGGTTTATTTTTGTAGAATCAAACAAATGTTGTGTTAGGAATTGGAATTTTGATTCTCTATTCTATTTAATTTGTGTTTCGTATTCAGTATTGTGATAATAATTAGCGTTCAACTACTTTTCTAGATGATAATTTTGTACCTTTCTCTGTTTCAGGTTTGTCCTGAAATAGCTGAGATGATTGACTGCCTTATTCAACTACTCTGTCAGTTCTTAGTTATCGGTAAGCTGCTTTCTAAGTTTTTCAATCTCTTTAGTAACTCTTATTAGTAAGATAAAGTATTGTTCATTAATTCATTTTGATTCTTTGAATAAATATTCAGAAAGAGAAACAGGTTATTGCTCAAATCCTCTTTTATTCAAAATTTTTAACATAGCAGAGATCTAGTATTCTTTCCTAGAATATTCCACCTATATTCATTCTAATTCTTATTTTACCACTTTTGTTATTGTTATCAAGTTTATCCTCAGTAGAATACTAGAATACTAAACTAGACTTTTTTTAGAATAATATACTCTTGAACTTTGTTACAGTCAGCTAGAAATCAAATTAAAATATTATTTCATGTGCAATTTATCAGTTCTTTTAAACCGCCGTTTAAACGTCAATTCGCTAGACGTAGTTTAAACGGAGTTGGTGCATACGGGCCTAAAAGTCTAGAATTGGTTTTATCCTTATTAGAATACCAGAACACCAGACTACATTTTCCTGAATCATTCTTTTAAACCTAGTAAAATAGAAGTCAACCTAACGAAGTCAACCTGGAGTGACTTGGAAATCAATCTAAAATATTATTTCACGTACGATTTCTCTAGAAGTCTAGATTTCTTTCAAAAGTCTAAAATTATTTGAATACGAAATCAATGTTGGCGCCAGTCAGCGAGCGTCCAGTGCAAAGGCTTCAGCCAGGTCAAAAAAGATCGGAACTTGGGAGAACAAAGAGAATTCGAGAGAAAGAAGAGAGGAGAAAGAGAGACAAAGTCTAGACAAGTGTCCAACCGTCTTTTAATAGCCTCGTAACGGATGATTCTTGTCCGCGAAGTGAACTAAATGGCTCTGGCCATGCTCCAACCCCTCAGCTAAATAAACAGATCTATATCTATTTATTTCATAAGTCATATACATACGTATATTCACTGGCTACCACATGCTTTGCCGCGTTCCCGATAGATGGCGTTAGGTGCTTCTACTTTGAACAATTCAATTTAATTTAATTTAGCTCATTCAACTCAACTAAATAAACATATCTTTATCTATTTATTTCATAAGTCATGTATATTTACTGGCTACAACATGCTTTGCCGCGTTTCCGATAGATGGCGTTTGGTGCTTCTGCTTTGAACTATTCAATTAAATTTTATTCAGCCAAAAAACAACAATACAATATTACTAACTCTATTTTCCAACAATAATAGGAAGTTTCGTATTTATTTATTCATAGAAATACAAAAAAATTTCTTTGTCACAAATATTGCACTAAATACGAGGTTAGACAACTTTGAAACAACATTGTTATTTGAGCAAGATTCGAAATAGCAAAGCAATTGTGAATATAACTTTGAAACAAATTGGAATAGAAGGGAAGCACCTCGAAAAGGAAAGAACATAACATAGAATACGAAGAAAGCAAAGAGAACGAGAAAAGAAACAAGAGTCCAGTTAATAGAATTTCGCGAAGAATGAATACATTGAGAAAGTTGTAATCCAACCCAATACGTGCGTAGTATGCATACAGTTCTGGCTTCTTTTAACAAATTCTGCAAGAAACAAACAGACGTGGAGATAGAGGCAGAGGCCAGAGCTGGAAGTTGAGTGAGCGAATGTAGTTCAGTGTTATCATCCGAAGGGTTGGGGCAGTTGACGGCATCAACGAAACGTAAACTACTTTGTAAACCAGTTTATACTTTAACTGGTATTGATCAACGAAGCTGGGTTTTGAAGTAACGGCAACTGATTGGTGAACTAGTTGATGATTTAACATTATTTCAACAACGATTGTGAGTTTCCGTCATTTTGTTATCACTGTTCAAAACATGTGAAGCAATTCATCTCTCATAATCACCCCTCCCACTACTTACGCACAAGACTAGAGCTCATTTGAGCATCACCCTGCAAAAAACAAATCAAGTTTTGGAATTAAGTGGCATCAATCATTTTCAGATTCAGCACTTTATAAAAAGCTGTCACGTTGCATTAAGTTCACCAAACATGTTGTTTAATTTTTCAAATAAAGTTAATAATTAAGCTGTTATTTTCCTTGTCTCCAACCAAGTACAAGAAGTGGATTGTCAGACGATAAAACTCAACTCATAAAATAGAAAAAATTGGAGCCCAATAACACTAATAATAAGTTGAAATGTAGATGGAAAGTAATGAAATAGCTGAGGACCATTACTAGTTGTTTAATATTAGTTACCATTACTATTAGTTGGCTTGATTGTGATCCAAGCAAAGGAAAAGCATACAAAAACTCTGATTATCTTTGATTCCAAAACCAGTTGAATCATTGATAACTGAAACCCGTTGATCTAACTAGCTCGTTGAATTTCTACAGCAAAACCGTTGTTGGTTCGAAAAGCAGCGCGCTCTATTTATGTTATTGGAAGAGTGGAAGCCCAAGTTGTACTTCTCTCGGGGTGTTGGAGTGGGGTTTAGGAGGTTACTGGTGCTTCTACTACTACTACACTAGACCCAGAATACATTAACATAATAAAATATTCAAGAAGCTACACTTGGCACCTGGATTCCTACTACTCCTTTGGATGTGCTGTGTTTTCTTCTTTCAATCTGTGCCTCCTTCCTCTCCTTCTTCTTCTCCTACTCCTCCTCTTCTTCACCTCCTTACCTTCTTCTCCTTCTTCTTCTTCTTCTTCTCCTTCTTCTTCTTCTTCTTCTTCTTCTTCTTCTTCATCATTTCTTCTTCATCATCTCCTTCTCGTACTTCTTCTATTTTTCTTCTTCTTTTACGTCTCCCACCTTTTCTCTTCTCCTACTTCTTCCTCTTTTTCTTCTTGTCACTTTTCCTACTACTTTATCTTTTTCTAGTTCTTCTTCTCCTTTTTCTAGTTCTTCTTCTTCTTCTTCTTCTTCTTCTTCTTCTTCTTCTTCTTCTTCTTCTTCTTCTTCTTCTTCTTCTTCTTCTTCTTCTTCTTCTTCTTCTTCTTATTCTTCTTCTTCTTCTTCTTCTTCTTCTTCTTCTTCTTCTTCTTCTTCTTCTTCTTCTTCTTCTTCTTCTTCTTCTTCTTCTTCTTCTTCTTCTTCTTCTTCTTCTTCTTCTTCTTCTTCTTCTTCTTCTTCTTCTTCTTCTTCTTCTTCTTCTTCTTCTTCTTCTTCTTCTTCTTCTTCTTCTTCTTCTTTCTTCTTCTTCTTCTTCTTCTTTTTTCTTCTTCTTCTTCTTCTTCTTCTTCTTCTTCTTCTTCTTCTTCTTCTTCTTCTTCTTCTTCTTCTTCTTCTTCTTCTTCTTCTTCTTCTTCTTCTTCTTCTTCTTCTTCTTCTTCTTCTTCTTCTTCTTCTTCTTCTTGTTATTCTTCTTTGACTTCTTCTTCTTTTGTTCTGTCTTCTTCTTCTTCTTCTTCTTCTTCTTCTTCTTCTTCTTCTTCTTCTTCTTCTTGTTCTTGTTCTTCTTTATTTCTTCTTCTTCTTCTTCTTCTTCTTCTTCTTCTTCTTTTCTTTATTTCTTCTTCTTCTTCTTCTTCTTCTTCTTCTTCTTCTTCTTCTTCTTCTTCTTCTTCTTCTTCTTCTTCTTCTTACTTCTTATTATTTATTCTTCTATTCTTCTTCTTTATTCTTCTTCTTCTTCTTCTTCTTCTTCTTCTTCTTCTTCTTCTTTGTAACGCCACTCAAGTGAACCACTCCCCCCCCCCCCAAACACCTTGGAGTGGCAAATCTCAGCCGGCGAATCTTGGTAGGCGGCAGCAATATTGTTTCACACAAATAAGCCAGGAGAGCGTAGAGTAAGAAAGGCTAGTGCTTCTACTAAAATAGCCCTAGGATGTCCTAATTCGCCTACCTACACAACTAACAAGGGGATGTATATCACACCTTAGTGATGCTTCACCTGGATTTCGTTAGCTGTACTGCTGTAGAGATGAGATTTGAAACCTATCTTCTTCAATAATTTTATTACCCATATGAATATTTGTTCTATTGAATAATATTCAAAAATCTTCATATAATTCAATCGTAAATTCTCCTCCTTATGGAAACAAACTTAGTTTATTCATCCCTATGATTTATCTGTGAATTCAAAAATTACAGAGAGTGAGGTAAAGTAATACAAATTATGTACCTTATGTATTATAACTACTTCTAAGCGTTGAGAAATGTTATTTTAAATTTCTTCTTTTTAAAAAAGTGGCATATTTGCATTTTTTTGTCTACTGTCCCTTATAAAATATCAAATGTAGGTTATAAAGCTCCATTATATTTGCTATGGACTGGACACTACATATTAATAATTATTGTAGTAAAATATTGTAGTTATATGTAGGCCTATTTATTGATTTAGTTCATATAGTTGTTAATATAGTTTTATGTTATTATAATATTGTAGTTATTTAGTCTAAAATTTACTTGTAGAATGCTATGTGGCACAGAAACCCTATACAATAGAATAAATTACCTCTTGTTTTGTGATTTGTTGAAGTTTTATGAAACAATCTCCAGTTTTATTGAAATGTGACATGCCTACAATATCTCACCAACTATTTTTGAAGTCTTTTTACAATTCCAATCCCTGAACAACATTCACTGCAAATCAAAAATCATTTCCTTATTTCTTACTACATAGTTGCTATTTCTTCACCCTATGATAAAGATCTATCGCTGACAACTGCTACAAATCAGGAAATTATTTTCCTCTCAATTGGTTGCCAGTTCTCCTGGCTACTATGACACATCAATTTCCTCATTTCCTAGTTTTCTATCCTTCTCATTCCCGCTTTCCCTCTCACTTCCATTCCCTTCTTCATGTTAAAAACTACTAGATGCTGTCAGAAACTATTTCTGGTCTCGTTTTTTTCACCCCCTCGTAACGATAATAGTGACAAATCAAAAAACCATTCGCTTGTGCTCATTTTGTCTCTCTCTCTTTCGCTCTCTCTCTCTTTCCTTCCCATCTATCTTTCAACATATTTGACACAACTGGGCCAGCGCAGAATGAAATAGTGTGGCGGTTCAACTGTCACAAGCTGTCATCGCTCTTTCCCTAGCACAACTACGAGAAAGAGAAGAAGAAAAGACGGAAAAATAAAGGGACAGAAGAACAAGAAGAAGATTAAAAAGAAGGAATGAAGGAAAAAGATAAAGTAAGTCGTATAACAAGAAAAAAATAAATTTGAGGCAGTGGCAGGAGAAAAATGAAGCAGAAGAAGAAGAAGAACAAAGGAGAAAAGTTATAAGAAGAAGGATAAGGAAGAGAAGAAAAAGAAGAAGAGGGAGAAGAAAAAGCGGAAGAAGAGGAAATGGCATAACCATGTGAAAAAAGCATTATAAGGAGAAGGAAGTGAAGAAGAAAAAATATGGGAAGAAACGTCCGAAAAAGAAAAGATAGACAGAAGAACCAGGAAAAGAAGAAGAAGAAGATTAAAAAAAAGAAGAAGAGGAAGAAGAAGAAGAAGAAGAAGAAGAAAGAAGAAGAAGGAGGAGGACGAGTAGAAGAAGAAGAAGAAAAATAAGGAGAAGGAAAAAAATAATTGAAGGCCAGAACAGGAGAAAAATGATCCAGAAAAAGAAGTAAAAGAAGAGTAAGAAAAAAGAAAAAGAGACAGAAGAAGAAAAACTAAAAGAAAAAGAGGTAGGAGAAGAAGAAGGAAGATAAAAATGGCAGCTATTTCCGCAATTGACTTCATCTTTTGAGATGGCCTGCTTCTTTCTTCATGTGCTGTTGTCCCTTTCAGAACAGATTTTCGATTGAGTTCTTTTCCGCAGTTCAAGTAACGTAACTGCCCTGAATAATTTTTACTTCTTGAGTTTTACTGTTTTCACATCATTTCTTGTTTTCATGTATAAAAAGTGAAGATTTTTGTGAATCAATGTATTCCTTAATAAATCTGTTTATTTAGTCCGATTAATCTAAAGTAAATTTCTCAATTCTGAGGGCGCTAATTATAACGTGAAAATACTCTATTTCTCACAAAAAATGTGTTTACACAAAACGAGAACATAATACTTGAACGAATTCGAAGAGAGTTATGGCAGATTGCAAGAAAACTACAAGAAAGAGGACATTCTGAAAAATTGGACTTCATTAATGCTAATACCACAGTTTTGATGATATTGTTACTGTTATTTGATTCATAAAAGATTGATAATTTGATATAAAATTTGATGATTGATATGCTGTATCAATTCCTCACTTAGGCTAGGCGTACACCGTTTAGTCAAGACAATACAAGACGACATTAGTCACGTTTAGTCACAATAATTCACATAGCTGCTTAGGCTAGGCGTACACCGGTTATGGTCAAGACCAAGACAAGACAAGATTAGTCACGTTTTGTCTTGCTTAGTCACATGTATGAAGCAACACACACCGATTAGTCATTGCATCGGTGTGTGTTGCTTCATAAGCAACTATGTGAAGTATTGTGACTAAACGTGACTAATCTCGTCTTGTCTTGTCTTGACTAACCGGTGTACGCCTAGCCTTAGAAAGATAGGGTAAGAGAAAGTGTTCTCAGAGTGTCACAGAACCGTATGTCGCCTATACCTATACTTATCGGTTTCCGTATCTGTAAGCTTATATCATCATTCAATAAATCGATATAATCTGCAGCGGAAGTATATAAGCTCCCATACAGTATCGGCCAGTAATTCATCAAACAATGCGTCTAACTTTGTCAGAGATATCGTGAACAGAATGAATAAAGCCGCATGAATTAATGAACATTCATCAATCACTCTCATTCTTCCCTTGTGATGCCACCGTTCTGATATCAGTTTTGATTTGTTTACGAATTTCGTACCACGCTTCACTTTTGGATTCTTTTTATCCCTGTATGATATTGTTGGAGTTTGTTTGATTGATTTGTTTTTCTGTAATCGATTTTGTAACAGGGAAGTGAATTTATTGTTGTAAGGTATCAGAATGATGATTCAAATTATTTTGTTATTTCCAATCAGTATCGATTTTTTGTTACAATTGATTCAATAAATGAATAAATTATTCTTCATATATTATGAAGAGTATACTATGTTCATTATTGTTGTAGCATGTTTATTATTGGACTTGGAAAAAAAAATTCAATCATGTAAAATCGCACGCTCAGACTTTAAACTTTGTGAGACTTCTGTTTTCCAAAAATAATTCATCTGTACCACGGTTGTTAGAATACATGACTGTATATGTAATTAATACATTTTAATTAAAGTATTCAATTAACCTTGATCTGTACAGTATCTAATATTGTTTTTGTACCTATTGTTCATTTTTCTGTATTTTTTATTTTGATATCTTTATTTCATTTATTGTATGTGTCTGTGTGAATCATTTCTTGGCTTTGTGTGTATCATTCGTGGACATCCTTTTCCAAGAATGGACAGTTTATTTTTCAAACTTCGCCGTTTCAAGCAGATAAATCCCATCATCATATCAAATTGCATCGAATACTCATATTGTTGAAATATAATCAAATAGACTAATAATACTTGACTATACATGCAATTGACTAACCGATGTACGCCTAGCCTAACCGATTTGGATTATCTCTGCATGCCCTTATAACTTTTGTAATCCAAACATATTTGTAATGCAAACATTTTTGTTATCTAGATGAATAAAGTATTCTAATCTAATAGAATAATAATATATTATAATATATATTCTAATTAATATTATTTTTTGATTTGCAGGTGTAGCCGGCTCAGTGGAAGTGCACTTCGAAAACAAAGATGGCGGATTTTTCTTGAAGCACACTGCCAAACAGCCGTACCAGGCGGTGGCCGATCTGGGGACGCCGGGGGGTGCTGGCGCTGGGGGCGCCCTGGGGGGCTCCTCGGCGGGGGGCGCCCAGTTGAGCGTTGATCGGTTCACCGTGTTCGAGACCTCGCAGCCGATGTCGGTGCGGGCTACTTACGGCCCGTTCTCGACGAAACAGACTGTACCGGCCCGTTACATTGTGCCCGATCCGATGCCGTTCAATGCGTCTGGCTTGCTTAATGAGGTGAATTACGTTTTTGCAATAAAATTTGTTATCTCGCTTTTGATTGGTTAGCTCGGTCAAATCCACCATTAAATAATTTTGCCAACTTTCACAAAATTTACATTGATAAGCTACTTGAATCGTATGTTGATTTGTTGAGTGATGCACTTCTATATAACCCATAATTTGCCTTTGCCACTGTCAGGTTTTATCTCGAGCTTGCTCTTTTGAGGAAGTAGTTTTTTATGTTCTTATTTCTATAATACTGTATTGTGATTGATTGATTTTTGCTGTTTATTTACAAAATTTTATTTGTAATTTTATAAGAAATAAATAAAAAGTAAATTCACAAGTGAAACATTTTGAATCTTTGCTATCCAAGAGACCAGAGAAGGGGTCACTTACGAATTATTAAGAAAGGAATTGAGAATAACAAATTACTGTAGCCTACTTGTGAATTGAACATAAGTGTATGTATGCTTTTATTTCTTACTATTTTATTAATTCAGAAATAAAGTTCTATTCTATCATCTTAAGCTGTCAAATATTCGAAATAAGGGTAGAGAAATTATTTTTAATGATACAATGTCGTTTCTCTTAATAAGAATGAATGGGTTTCAATTTGCCTTTAAGCCCAGGTCAGAATTCAAAATATTGGAAAAATTATGGTGGTGGGGGAAATAAAATGTTCCTCCAACTCACTCTCAAGGGCCCTTTCACACCAATGACCACTATGTGATTATACAGTGTTATTATTTCTACAGTAGTACTTGATATGGAACCACTAAGGGCCGGTTCATGAGCTCGGGATTTAGCCAAGTCCTAGACTAAAACGGGTGGCTACCGTAGCATCAACAAACGCTTGTCTCGATAGGTTAGTGGGTTAGCAGCATAGAGAGTTCTTAGTAGCCTACATGGTATCGAGGCTAACGTTTGTCGATGCTACGGTGGCCACCCATTTTAGTCTAGGACTTAGCTAAATCCCGAACTCATGAACCGTCCCTAAATTTCAAATGAAAATTTTTCTTCTCTTGCTTTGCAGATCGACCACCACCTAGACATGAGCGCGCACATAGTTCGGGGCGAAGTGCCGCGCGACTCGCCCGTGCTGCGAGTGCTGTTCCACGCGGGGGCGGGGGCCGACGGGCCGGGGGCGGCTGTGGTTGGGGGCGGCCGTCAGCCCGTGTGCATAGTGTTGCAGGTGCAGGGCCCGGGGGCGGCAGGCTCGTTGTCCGCCTCCTGTAGCCCGGATGGCGAGGACGGTGTGTGCCTGGCCGAGGTGGTGTTGCCGGCTGGCTGGTGGGTTCCGCTGCCGCCCCCTGATGAGAAACCGGTCAAGACGCCGCCTAGGTGAGCCACTTACAATATTCACCTCGTCAAATTAATAATAATTGTTGACCTTAAAGTGCTGATCCACCAAACGTTTGGGTGTTACATGAAATCATAACTCAGTAGTTATTATTTATTTAGCGTATGGCTTTTAATAGTGGGGAGACCCGAGTGGGGTTGTTCCACTTCACCAACATAACAAATTTCCCTTGATAGGGAACATGGTGAAAGTTTGTTTCACTTAGAAAACAGACATCAGTAGTTATTGAACTAAGAGGAATGAGTTAGTCACCAATCTCTTGGAAATTGTATTTACTAAAAAATAGGTAGAGTGATTTTTTCTGTCAGACGCTTAGTTTTTTTTTCAATTTCAATTTATTTTGTATTGAGTTTAGACGTAAATTGCAGAAAACTAGGAACGGAACCAAAACTGGTTGTTCCACTTCACCAACATAACAAGTTTCCCTTGATAGGGAACATGGTGAAAGTTTGTTTCACTTAGAAAACAGACATCAGTAGTTTTTGAACTAAGAGGAATGAGTTAGTCACCAATCTCTTGGAAATTATATTTACTAAAAAATAGAGTGATTTTTTCTGTCAGACGCTTAGTTTTTTTTACAATTTTTTTTCAATTTCAATTTATTTTGTATTGAGTTTAGACGTAAATTGCAGAAAAGTAGTAACGGAACCAAAACGGGTTGTTCCACTTCACCAACATGAAGTGGAACAACCACTTCACAAATTTCCCTAGATAGGGAACATGGTGAAAGTTTGTTCCACTTAGAAAACAGACATCAGTAGTTATTGAACTAAGAGGAATGAGTTAAACATCAATCTCTTGGAAATTGTATTTACTAAAAAATAGATTGATTTTTTCTGTCAATTTTTTTTTCAATTTCAATTTATTTTGTATTGAGTTTAGACGTAAATTGCAGAAAACTAGGAACGGAACCAAAATTTCGAGGTTTTTTGAGCACTCTGTATAAAGCGGCACTCAGAAACCGTCGCAAACTCATATTAGCCTTCTTTGGGATGCCCAAAGTGGTTTAAGATCATTTCCAGCCTCATATTATTTTTTAGGACCTAGAAGTCTAATTTGCCTGGGCTAATTGTGTGTTTTCTATATTCATTTGTAATATTTATTTTACATTTGAAATTGAAATTGAAATTTATTGCTCACAAAACAATAATAATTATACAATGTGTAAATTATAATAATGTATACAATGTAATACATGCATATAATTCAATAATTGTATTTACACATTTCCATTGTTTTGTTTGTATCTTCCATAATCTCAACGACAATATCCAATCTTTTGAAATTGAAATTTATTACTCACAAAACAATAATAATTATACAATGTGTAAATTATAATAATGTATACAATGTAATACATCCATACAATTCAATAATTCAATAACATTTCCATTGTTTTGTTTGTATCTTCCATAATCTCAACGACAATATCCAATCTTTTTGAAATTGGAATTTATTGCTCACAAAACAAGAATAATTATACAATGTGTAAATTATAATAATGTACACAATGTAATACATTCATACAATTCAATTTCTTTCATAATTTTCCTTCTTTAATAATTATTAATATTAATTTGATGTGTTTATTGTGTGAGTTTGTTGTGTTCGTGTATACTATGTGTGACTTTCTTAAAACAGTGAATAATGTATATTCTGAATTTGAATTTAGTAAATATATTATAATTCAATTCTCATTAATTTTTATTACTCAATATATGCTTCATTTAATTATACATATTTATTTATATACATTATATTCCATTTAATTATTTAATATATATTATGTATCTAGCCTACTCTCTTCTCAAGAACTTTCAATTTAGTTTAATATTTAAGTTATGTATTATGAACTCAAACAACTCACGAACAGACCTGCGTGTCCATGTGAGTGTAATTTCTTAATTTTGTCCATAATATTGTATATATATGTGATATATTGCTGGAAATAAATAAATTTGATTTGATAAATAAATGAATTTGATTTGATTTGAATAATTGTATTTACACATTTCCATCTGTTTTGTTTGTATCTTCCATAATCTCAACGACACTATCCAATCTCGTTTTCCAGATACGCCAAAGTGTCGTACTCGGTGGTGGAACCGCGCGGCTCAGAGTGCTTGCCGCGAGTGCAAATCCAGCCGGTGACGCGGCTAGGCGCGGTTGCACTGACGGCTGCCAAAGCCGGCTACCGCGAGTTGCGCAGCGACCAGCATCTCGTGATACTAGCCGCGCATGCGCCGCTCTACCCGCGCTCCACCATGCACTTTCCCGTCTTCTTCTACAATCAGCCCGCCGATGGCATCAACGGATTCGTGTTGAGGTGAGATATGGGTTCAAATCGAAATTTGAAAGTTACTGTATTCGTTTTGGACAAAAAAGTTCACAAACTCAACATGATTAGATTTGTTGAAAGAGACAGTAGATACTGTAGCTCATAGCTTTCCAGACTAAGCGGTGCAGTAGCAATAATAAACATTTGGATCATATTCGTCTAGAAACAAATAGTCAATAGTCCAAAATCAGCTGTTTCGGTGTGCATTGAACTATTTTTGTATATGAATCCACACCATCTCTGCTTATGATTAACTTCAGTACTTAATAGTCTCCTATCGTCTTTGGTTGAAAGATAGTTTATAAGATAGATAATTTACCATTCTGTAAGACCAGACTCCCCATTTTGCTAACCTCTTTCGATTCACAGGGGAGGTCAATTGTGATCTAAAAATACGTATACTTGGTTAAAAGTGTGAATTTTCAGTTAGAACAAAGTCTGAACCGGTGATTCACAGTTTAAACCAAGTTAAATCTAAGTTTTGTTGGGCTCTAGACGAAGATGTTTCGTACGGGTCATTTCTATGCATCATGTCGTTTAAACTAAGTAGAAAAATTTAGTTTCGACTTCGGAAGACTGTTCAAAAATGTCAAATACTCCACTTTTCCGTTTTTCAATATTATAGGCTACTTTTATCGAACAGCTTCATTGTTATTTTTTCGCCTCATTTCCTCTTCATTCAGTTTTTTCTTTAATTATGTATTTAATTTACTTTTATTACTTATTTATTTAAAGATTTTGAGTCCATTCCGAACTTTGTATACATTGATTTCATTTACTTTTGTAAGATTATTGTATTTTACTTTGTATTTACTTTTCACTGTGGAAGTCTTTTATTTCGTATATAGTTTTTTCGTATATATGTGAAGTGGTAGAGTGGACATCATTGTCCAAACTTCAGTAAAATAAAGAAGTCATTCTATTCTATTACATTTTCATTTTCAAAGAAGGTTTGGTTGAACTTAGTTTTAACATCTTTATTCAAGGCAAGTTCAATTGAGTGCAGTTTGAACTTGTAATATCAATTTTTTGTGAAAGAGAATGGCAATAAATTTGATTTAATTTGAAACTGTGTATTGTTCAACTTTGAACGTAGATAATGCATACGGGCCTAATATGATGGCTACCCTTTATGTCAGTTTAAATACGACTTTTCCGATGAGATTTTCGACGTGTGCAATGATTTTTCTTTGGCAGGGCGCGAGTGAAAAGCGGTCTGAAAATCTTGGGCGGAGAAGCCAGTTCGCCGGATGCGTGGAATGTGAGTGTCGACCTGAATCCGAAGCTGACTGTGGCCACTGTTATGGCGTTTAGGCGAAAGGGTCCCGACAGTAGTCCACCTCCTAGGTGAGAAAAATTTGTAAATCTTTCAATTATTTTCATACAAAAATGAGACGCATGGATCTAACGAAATAATTGTTCATTTATTCATTCATTACCGTTACTCATTCAATCCTTTATTCATTCATTGCTCTTTTTATTCTTGCTTGTTATTATTATTCAAATGTACCCACATTTTTTTCTATTATTGTAGTGATTTCTTAAGTGTTTTCATGATTGTATCAATCAAATTGATAGTATTTTCACCAGAAAATTGGTTATCTTCTAAATAGTTCCACATTAATGTGGAATAGACAAAATCGTTTTTCTTTCTTACCTACTATGAAGAAGTTCCACAATATCTCTGAAGCAAGTGTAAGGCTAGTTGCTTATGAATCAACACACACCGATTAGTCATTGCATCGCTTCATAAGGCTAGGCGTACACCGGTTACTCAAGATAAGACAAGACGAGATGATCTCGTTTACCGTCCATGATACTTCACGCCAGTTGTTTGTGAGCAACACCACCGATTAGTCATTGCATCGGTATTGTTAGCTTTATAAAGGAACTATAATGACTAAACGTGGTCTTATGCGTAATACGACTAACCGGTGGCGCCCACAACCTAAACTCTTCTAAATAGTCAAGAAGATGATTGATAGTTCCCTTATAACTCCTGTTGCAATTTCAAATGCTTAAACTTGCCACTATTTTCAACAATTTGATACTGAATTCTATAAAATTTATTATTTCAAAGACACCCATTATTCAACACGCAAATAGTTCCTATTTCGTTCAATTGCTATATCATATTTAACCATCTATTATTCCTATGTATTGAACTTGAATTCTACATGCTAACTTGTTTTCAATCAAATTGACAGGGTTTAGCGCTTCAGGAAATTTATCTGTATTCAATTTCAGTAATTATCAGTGCAATTGTGGTTCTAATTCCAATTAGTTATTATGGAATAGACAATTTATACTTGAATGTTTAAAAGAGGAATAACGAGGAGTTTGCCAGTCTCGCTTATTTCCGCCGGAGGGATCGGCCTCTTTGATTTTGTTGACTTGCCCCGCCGTCGTCCTTCCTTTATTTAAAATGAATTTATAGGTTCCGTTATCATCATCATCAAATCAAATCAAATCATTTTTATTTATCCTTGAAACAATAAAGGGGAATTCATGACAACTTATATGTTCAATAAAAATTACAACTCGCCGTTTTTCTAATAACATAATAATAAATTAATAATATTAATACGTATAAGAATAAAATAGTTTATTTTTTATTATGTTTCAAAGTTTTGAATTAGCCTTCCTTTTCTAATGTTTTATTAACTCCAGTTATATGAAAACCTTCAAAACTTCCTAATCGTTATAATATTACTGATAGGAGTGCCACATCTATGTTTTATATTTATGTACGTTGTGCTGTTCCCACGTACAGTACATTGTCTCTGACACGAGTAATAGTTCCATTTATTAGTAACTCTAGTTATTGTACAATTGTATTTGTTATCTTATGTGTATAGCCTATATTATTCTCAAAGAACTTTCAGTTTAGTTCTTCGCTGTAATTTAAGTTATTTAGCCTTATAAACTCGACAACTCACACGAACAGACCTGCGTGTCCATATTGGGTGTTATTTCATAATTTTGTCCATATGTATATATATATGATTCTATTAATCATAAAGAATGGTGCGCTTGTTAATAGAATTGAAGTTTGAAATAACGATTCTTTCTGACAAACATTTGACATGAGAAACAATTCATGATTTCTGATGAATATTTATTTTAGAAAGATTTATTCTTAGTGTCTGTACCGGCTTTTCAAATGCAATTGTTCAACACCATTCTTATAAATAACCTTTTGGAAGCAAATAAATTTGATTTGATTTGAATGATGAATGTGTGAAATGAATTCATTCTTTGCCGTTGAAGGGATGAAACTGATTGTGATTGTAGGGCGGAAGAGGTGCTGACATTTGTGGTGCAAGTGTTGGACGAGGGCGCCGAGCTGTGGGACGAAGGCCGGCTGGTGTGGACGGTGCGCTACCTGGCGGCGGACGGCGGCACCACTCCGCGCCACGCGATGCGGCCACAGCGCGACAGCGACCGCGACACGCAGCGACGCAAGATCACCGCGCGACTCGAAGTGCACAAGGACGACATACAGGCCGTGCTGCCCATTTCAAAGGTAGCATTCATTCATTTTGTAAAAAAGTGGAAGAGGAACAGTTTTGTAGTTTATAGATTTTTGACTGTTATTGATTTCAGTCATAAAATGTTGCCAGATGACAGGCTGTTTTGGTAATGAATAATATATTAACCAAATTGAACTGGAGAAACAAGAATAAACTTGTACTGTATTGACGCTCGGTTGCTCAGTCGTTTGAACCTAGTTCAAATTGAATTTCAATATTGAACTAGTTAAAAATTGAACATCAGATTTTATTGAGATTGTAACAATAGAATATTTGAATTGCATATCATTAAAATTTTAAAAATTATTCTTGAAAGGTCTCTTTAAAAAATTAAAGACAAATCTTTAAGATCAAGCTTTTCATTATTTTTCAAATCATGTACATATCATTTTTCAAAATATAGAAATATCAATGTTTTTGAACATGTCTGTTAATTTAATCAGTTCAATTGAACCATCAAATCACTGACAAAATTGAAATTAAATATACAAAATAATTCAATTCTTTTTTCTACAAAAAGCATAATGACTTTAAATTTTGAAATCCGTGAGGAATAATTATTTTGAAAAATATATTATGTACTTTGTTTGGCAGTTTGTTTATTTTCAATATTTAACTGTTCTTGTAGTATTCATGGAACTCTTGATGGTTGGCAAATCTCTCTGAGATTTCAACGTGGACTAAATTTCAATGAATGTTGAGATAGATTGAATAAACATACTTCCATTCATGAGTTATCACAATGTTTGATCAAACCAGTCTTCCTTTGAATTGATTCATGTTTATTTTTCCCAGAATAAAGTGATGAACAGTGTGTTAACTGGTCGAATGAGGCGATGAAAGTTTTCATTGTTAGCCAGGCTGGAAAAGTGGCTGACGTCACACTGCAGTCTTCTTGTCACTCTGAGGATGAGAGCATACTCAAGGTAAGGAAAAAACTGTAGGAAATATCTAGAAAACAAAGAGTTGTATCTGTCTTATTAAAAGAAACAAAGCATATATACAGAGTGGCGCATAAAGAACCGATGTTTTTGAAAGTGTTATAAGAAAGTTTATTCTAATCATACATTTATCTTCCTTCAAAACAAGTAAATAAAATTTGAGAATTTGTATGAGAAATTCAAACCACTGAGTATTTTTTTCAAAATTAGAAAGATTATTTATGTTCATTAAATCAATTAATTTTTGATACAAAATTCATCCATGTATTGCAGTATTCAAATTTCATAACGATATTTACGACAGAAATTTAATTTCAAGTAAAGAAGAATGAATGTGATTGAATAGTTGAATAGAATAGTTTATTGATCAACAAATATAAATATACATATCTCAAGTAACAACAAAATCAGGTAGTTCTCACGAACATGAATATGAAAACAATAATTTAGAGAACAAAACAAACGAAATCATAGTTTAATTGTAGAATTAATTTGTTGTATATTCTTCTGTTGTGTAGAATACTCAAATGTAAGAATTATTTCTTTTGTCATTTTGAAAATCTGATTTCAAAAGGCAGTTTATTGAACAAAACAAAATTGTTTGTATTTAAAATTTATTTGTATCATTTGAAGATGAAACATATGCAAATTCAAAAGGATATCAAATGTTTATTTATAGTCATCAAATTCTGAAATTTTATTGTAAATGCATCTAATTTTAATCAACCATTTGTAAAAAAATATTTCAAAATACGACCACATCATCATTGTAAAACATTCAGTGCATTACACACGTAAAAAGCAGAGTTCGAAGTCACTTTAGTGAAAACGATTACATTTATGGGTAATAGTAAAGAAAGTGGTTATTTAAAATGAAAGGTTTTAGTTAAATTGTACCTCAGAGTTATGATGCATGTTTGTATAATTATAATATTTTTCATTGTTATTTTGATTGACTGTCAATACCGTATGTAATATTTTGTTTTTCTCTCTTTATTGTTCCCCTTTGCTTTCTATGGTATAGTATGAACTTAAATTTAAAAAAATATGAGACTTAGTGAACTACTACTCATTGTATTTTTCAGGTTTCCATTTCTTTATTTTTTTTATTTTTATTGTAACTTCAATAAAATTCCGTTTGTAAGTTAATTTCGCATTTTATTATTCTGTAGATATCTGTAGATATTCTGTGTATATTATTCATTTTATATTTTACGGTAGATATACAGATGACAGACACTAATTTTTTCTTGGTAAATTATTCTCATGAATGTATGATGTCACAAAAAGGATATAATGGTTCCCTTTACTAACGATATTTCTTTACAAAAAGCTTAAAGTTGAGATGAGTAGCTTTATTTTTATAGCTTATATGTAATTTTCCAACAGTTCTCAAATAAAAAATCAAATCGCAATCCAGTGTTCACTTTGCAAGAATAACATAGAGTGATTTATTGGGTATTATTATTCCCATTATTATTGTCGATTAGTTGATTAAGCAGATTTAATTATTATGTGAAGTTATATAGGCAAATCCATAGTTGGAATACATAGCTTCAATTATTACGTGAAAATATATAGGCAAATCTATTATTGGAAATGGTTCTTTTGAGAAAAAGGTACACACCAGTATGTTTTAGAGGAAGAGCCTCGGAGCTGAGGCGTTAACGGAATTAATCGAGCGCTTTCGCCTTGTTTCGTCTATGTTCTACCGAGAATATCAGGAGAACGGTTGATCTTAGAAAAAAATGTTCAAATGAAAAATAAAATTCAACTTTTATCTAAAACTTTCTCGCTTACGGAACTTGCCTTTCCCACCCTAAAGATGAAATTTCTCGCCTAACAACTTTTTCATGTCACATTTTCAAATGTATGAAAAACTTTCAACTTTTTTACTCGTAAAAGTTGAACAAACCGGAAACTGGTAATTTGAGCGATACCATTAGAACTCAGTGTTTTTATTAGGTATAAGAACACCAAATCTGAAAAAATTTTAACTTCATCCTAAGGCGATCTAAAACGACGATGTATTTGAAACTCAGCACTACAATTTTGAGCCTCTGTGAGCTCCATTTCGCGTTTCTATACCTAACCATGATGGCGGAATTATTTCACCAATTCGTAATGTTGTAGTACGATCACCGGTTCATTCTACTCATGTGGTCGCTGGTTTCACTAACTCTGCTCGTTAAAGCTCCGTTGAAAGATGATTGCAGATTTTATGCTATTGGAAATATTGTTCAACAGAAAATATGCGATTTTGCAAGGTCAATTGCGTCATTGTTACTAAAACTGGATACTTGAACCTACAAAATGGTGTCGCTCTGCGGTCACAGACAGCTCCACTCCACTGGTACTATCCTACTCAAATCCATCCGTTCTGTTTGCGCCATTCTGTATAAAACAAACAGTCATATCAAAACAAGCAAACAGTCTCTATGCATGCATCGTCATACAGTGAAACAGTATGACGTACTATCTCATGTTAGTTGAATATTCCTAATATTGCTTCTAATCAATTAGCTTGCTTCCCTTGCTTCTAATAAATGAGTCATCATCTTTAGTTTTAATTTTTACTTTAAGTAGGCTAAGGTCATATGAAATTCTTGAAAATTTCGATACAATTGTTTTTTATTGCTGGAAATGTATTTTGTAATTATTGTTTCTGGTGAAATAAAAACATATTCTATTCTATTCTATTCTGCCTCATTCTATTCTATCTCTATTCATCATTCTATTCTATTCTCATTCTATTCTATTCTATTCTATTCTCTATCTCTATTCTATTCTATTCTATCTCTATTCTATTCTATTTCTTCATTCTATTCTCTATTCTATTCTATTCTATCTTACCAATATTCTATTCTATCTCTATTCTATTCTATCTCTATTCTATTCTATCTCTATTCTATTCTATTCCTATTCTATTCTATTCTATTCTATATTTGCCAATGATTCGCAGGTGTCGTCGTCATGCAGTTCGGTGTACGTGGACGGCTCGGAGATTCGCGGCTCGTGGAACGCGTCGGTGCTGGTCAAGTACGGCACGTACACGGGCCTCGCTCAGTTCAAGGTGTGGATGCCCGAGTTCCCGCTAGAGGTCAGCGTCGCCGACTTCCGACTCAGTCAGGTCAAGGGATGGAGAGTGCCTGACGAACAACAACGGTAACCACTTTATACTGTTAGGATAACTTCAATCATTTTTAGGATAAACAAACAAATTTCACAAAAAACCAACACTTCATGGCACCACCAGAGAAAGTAAAACCTGCATGCTGCTGGTAGTCAAATCAAATCAAATCAATCAACTTTTATTCAGATTTTCACATAATAATCGCAAAACAAATGTTCAAAATATTACAAATCTATTTACCTGTAAGGAAAATCACCAATACGCAGATAAAGAGTTGCTAATGTAATGAATAAATAAAATCTTAATGAACCGCCCAGAAAAACTAATAAAGAGAATACAAAAAAACGAGAAGAAATAGGTGGTATGATATTGGATGGTAAAAAAGAAAGAGAGGAGAGAGAAGACGAAAGAGAAGAGAAGAGATGGCAAACATACTATTGAGTCCATGGTAATACTAAATTCAAGATTTGCCAGGTGTCTCAGGCTAGGCGTACACCGGTTAGTCAAGACAAAACAAGACGAGATTAGTCACGTTTAGTCACAGTAATTCACATAGTTGCTTATGAAGCAACACACACCGATTAGTCATTGCATCGGTGTTGGCAACTCATAAACCATGTAATTACTGTGATCGCTGTCGATTGGAAATCTTATAAATTTATAATCTTTATAAATCATTATAAATTTTATAATGTCGTCTTGTCTTGTCTTGACTAACCGGTGTACGCCTAGCCTTATCTTGAAAATATGGCTGGTAAAGCCACGAAACCGCGGTCCAGTGCTGTAATAATAAAGTAATGGAAGTTACAAGAATTTCTAAATCGCTTCCCGGTGGTTCGAAACTCACCTAAAACTGTAGGTCAATTCATCTCTCATCATCATCATCCTTCCCATTACCCACGCGCAAGCTTGGAGCTTATGTGGGTATCATCCCTAGCAAAAAAAAAATCGGGGTTGTTGTTTGACCCCGAATTTTCCCAATTAGTCATCTTAGTCACATGGCACAGTACTTGGTCAGTTCTAGTCTCTAGTCTCAGGTCCTGTCCTATCTGTAATCCTAGGACGATGAGTTATAATAGCAGTACTAGCCATTGGAATTATGAAATATAGATACATTAGAAGTCAGTCTACAGACATTATGCGTTATTTGGCAAAAACAAAAATGACCAAGACTCAAGGACCAGGACTCAGGACCAAGGACTAGACCAGGGACCAGGACCAGGATTAAGGACTCAGGACTCAAGGACTTAACGATAGGACCAGTGACCAGGGTGATGTGCTGACCACGTGTTTGTGTTTGCTAAATACTACTATGAAATTAATATAGTATAGTTACTATAGTTACCGTGGTGAAGCGTGGTATACTTATTTGGTCATCGCCGGGTATATTTCCTACAGGTATAATATAAATATACTCCAAATAAGTATACCACGCTTCGCCACTATATAGTTACTATACACTCTCTGTACCAAATACCGCATGTCTTCAGCTTGATCTGAGCCTCCTCTTACAATTCTTTTTATGTTCAATCTCAATCAAGCTTACAATCCTCCATCTGGACATTATTTCAATGCTTTCAATATTATTTTTGCTATGATAGACTTTCAAACACTTTCATTACCTTATTTGCATGTTCAAGACTTCGCATTGTTTTTTCTTCTAAAATATTATTACTTTATTATTCTCTGTGTTTTTCAGAACGAATGGCAAAATAAAGAGGAGTGTTGACGAGCAGCGCTGGGACGAGATCGATGCATCGGTGATTGACGGTCAAAGCAACGAAATGATCACCGAGGATGTTGGCAACTCGCTAGATGAGGACAAGAACTCCGGATGCAAGCTGCGTTTTCAGCAGAGTCCTGTTGAGGTAAATTATAATCCTGTTTACGTACGTTGCCTAGAAATAATGGGAAACAATCAATCATTTACAAAGGAGAGTACAACTGGCCTATGCCGAAAACTGTTACTCTTTCATTTTATACAAACAGACTGAATTCAGGTTATGTAAGGCAATTTTATAGATTTTTTGTTAGTATTTTATGTGAATAAAAATAAAAATGAAATCCTTGTTATAGCTCATAGACACAATATTAGAATGAGATACCTCAATCACCAGGATGTGTCAAGAATGAATAATATTTCGTATAAATTCAGACAATGGTATTACGGGCTCTTAGGTATGATTTGAGTAGCCTACCGTACTTATTCGATATGATTGTATTTTTTAAAATAATATTAATTCTTGGCACATTCAAATTGCTATCAATTGTAGCTAATTGAAAAGCTCAAGTCTATCTTTCCAATTAGACTAGTTTATTAGAATAGTAGCCTATATTATTAGGGTCAAAAGTTTTCAATAGAATTCCGCTTGAAATAAATGAAGGAGAAAATATAAATAGGTTTAAAAGGAAAGTTAAGTATTGGTTTTTTAATACTGTATTAGCCTACAGTAGGCTACACCGTATTCATAATATATAGAATGTAAATAGACTTATTATATACAGCCTACTTGAGTTAGTTCTTAGTAATGGATAGTTCCTTATTATTTTATAAATGGAGAAAACATAATGTTTTATCGGGAACGCTGAATTGGGTGAGCCCAATTAGTAGTAGTCTATTATTAAAGAATTCCATTCATCAAATTTCTATGTTTACTTCTATATTATCAATTTCATTATCTTCGTCTTTGATTTTAATTTTTCAAATTGTTTGTAGGTGTATGCAAGGTTTCTAGCAGCCGATCACGATTCGGGCCGAGTCAGCTATTTTGTGAGCCGACGCACGTGGCTGCGCGTCACCGACCTAGTTATGTCGCTTCTGCGCATCTCGGATCCCAGGATTGCCTCCCTACACGGTCACATTGTGCAGGGCCGGAGTATTGGCAGGACTGAAGTGCAGGTGGGTGCAATCAATAAGATTGATAGGAAATAATCAATCTTAATACCATATTATTCCAAATGTCAAATAATTATTAACCAGGATACAAACAATCTAAACTGGATGTAAATAACTGGATTCATAGTAACTACGTTTTTGATATGCGAGACCTATAGTGCGATTCATCAAGAAAGACTTTAGATGGGAGTTTGCTATCAGCACTTGTTGGCACCTGATGTTGATTCACTCTTATCCATTTCGCATATTTATTTTCTTATTATTTGTTAGTTCGTCATATAACACACGTCAAGGTTTCACCTGCATATACACATCAGGTTTGGTTAAAAAAGTATAATAACATGCATTGCATCTCTCAGCCTGGTTGTACGGACACTCATGAGGAAATTCTGGGCCTTCTTTGAAACATACTCAAACTCCCGACTTCCTGATGTATGGGTATGAGAACCCTAAACCTTGTATTATGAGGATGATTCCGATGATTCCATCTCATACTCATCTTCTATTTTAAAAAATTCCTATTATGAATAATTGGATTGTTGCCGCACTGCTGTGCATTGTTGTCGCATACAGTCCCATCATACACTATCCTATGTCCTATATCCTATCCTATGTTTGGTGAATTATTCTCTTTCTCTCTCAATGAAACTTGGCATCAATGCTCCTCATATAAACAATGCTGACTTCTTGACGTGAATCGGACTATAGGTTCTTTGCTGTTAGACTTTAGAATGCCTTGTCTTTCTTTCATTACCTGAGTTAGGTAATCAGTTGACTCACTCTTATCCTTTCTCTAATATTATTTTCCTTTCCTACATCGGACTATAGGTTCTTTGCTGTTAGACTTTAGAATGCCTTGTCTTTCTTTCATTACCTGAGTGAAGGTAATCAGTTTACTCACTCTTATCCTTTCTCTAATATTATTTTCCTTTCCTACATCGGACTATAGGTTCTTTGCTGTTAGACATTAGAATGCTTGTCTTTCTTTCATTACCTGAATTAGGTACCTTATCAGTATTGACTCACTCTTATCCTTTTTCTAATATTATTTTCCTTTCCTACATCGGACTATAGGTTCTTTGCTGTTAGACTTCAGAATGCCTTGTCTTTCTTTCATTACCTGAGTTAGGTAATCAGTTGACTCACTCTTATCCTTTCTCTAATATTACTTTCCTTTCCTACATCGGACTATAGGTTCTTTGCTGTTGGACTTTAGAATGCCTTGTCTTCTTTTCATTACCTGAGTTAGGTAAACAGTTGACTAACTCTTATCCTTTCTCTAATATTATTTTCCTTTCCTACATCGGACTATAGGTTCGTTGCTGTTAGACTTTAGAATGCCTTGTCTTTCTTTCATTACCTGAGTAATTGGGTAATCAGTTTACTCACTATTATCCTTTCTCTAATTGTATTTTCCTTTCCTACATCGGACTATAGGTTCTTTGCTGTTAGACTTTAGAATGCCTTGTCTTTCTTTCATTACCTGAGTTGGGTAATCAGTTGACTCACTCTTATCCTTTCTCTAATATTATTTTCCTTTCCTACATCGGACTATAGGTTCTTTGCTGTTAGACTTTAGAATGCTTGTCTTTCTTTCATTACTCGAGTTAGGTAATCAGTTGACTCACTCTTATCCTTTCTCTAATATTATTTTCCTTTCCTACATCGGAAGATGGGGGAAACTTATTTTAGAATGCCTTGTCTTTCTTTCATTACCTAAATAATAAGGTACCTAATCAGTTGACTCACTTTTATCCTTTTTCTAATATCATTTTCCTTTCCTACATTTTTTTACTATTCTAGACCCTTTATTCTCATAACTCATTATTTGAGTTACTCTCTAAATAACTCATTTATGATGATGATGTTGCTGATAATGTTGATGGTTATGATGATGATGAAGTTTTGATGTGTTCAGGTGCTGTCAGCAATATCGGGCCGCGTGATTGGCGCCAAAGAGTTGCGCGTGGGCAGTGACAAGGTGTCAATGACCCGGTTGCGTGTTGACGTTGTGTCAGGGCTGCAGCTGAATATAGTTCCGGACAGCGCCATTGATAACGGTTACATTGCCGAGACATCGGTCACCAGAAAGCTCACCGCGCAGTACCAGGTTAGTACTGGTAATAGTTATAGTTATTACTGTAGTAGTTTAGTTTTTTAATTGTATGGCTTTTATTGGTGGGGAGACCCTTACGGGTCTTTTATAGTTATTAGTTATGGTATACTTTATACGGTACCTTACTGGTATGGTTATAGTTATTCGATTAGAGTTCCAGTTTCAATATTTAACAATATTTCGCAGACAATTAGGTTCTCATTATTAACTTAATAAACTTCATACCCATCAGATTGAATGGTTTTCTTTCTGAGGTTCTCTTTCTTAAGTAGGAGGAGAAAATGAAATTTAGAGGCGCGAAATTAGGAGAATATGGAAGGTATGGAATTGGTTCAAACTTCAGGTTCCTCAAAGCACATGAGATGTGTGGATTAGCGTTGTCATGTGCAAGATTATTCAACATCCTCCTTATTATTCTGACCGAATGAATTTCATTTTTACCCTCAACTCAAGAGAGACCTTAAGAATAATCATGAAAGCTCGGACAATGACATGGAGGCATCTATTGAGTCCTGAGTTCGAGAAAAGCCGGAAGAATTTTTCAGTGCGGAATGAAAAAACTTGTAACACGTTGGGAGAAATGCGTAATGCTCAACTATTGTAGAGTACAGTAACAAAATTTTATTGGATGAAATAAGCTTAGAAATTGTCTTTTTTTCTTCGTTTTCTTGAAAGTTTCATGTTTGGGAGAATAATAGAATTATTATGTAATTAATTCATTCGATAATTCATCCCTAAAGCTTATAAAGCTTGATATTCATAATTCAACTTAATACTGTACTTTAATTCACATCTAATCCTGCTATTTGTTTATGTTTGTCTTGAACGAACAAGATTCGTGTGCTCTTTGCAATTTGTGCTCTACTCATCAGTCTAACCTCGTATTTACCACCCACAGCACTTTTGTAGTGTAAAAAGTGAAAAAATAAAGTCATTTATCTATCTATCTATTTCGTAGATTGCTAAAAAAAATTATAATGAAGATAATATACTCTCCAATCTTCTGAACTGTTGAAGTTGAAATTACTAACTATAGGCGATGTTTTTTAACCAAGAATTTCAATGTCAATTCTATTCATAAAACTGTATTTTGTTTGAATTTTTGTAAAATTTTGTTATTGATTTGCCAATTGATCATTCCATCTCTTCCATTCTTCTTCCAATTCATCCATTCATCTCATTCAATTCTTCCTTTCATCTCTTCCAACAAGTGTCTTCTATTCTCTCCTACCCTGTGAAAAAGTATAAAATTCTCTATAAAAAATGTAAAATGAAGATAATATTAATTTCTCCAATCTTCTGAGCTCATAAAGTTGAAATTACCAACTATAGACGATGTTTTTGTACCAAGAATGTCAATGTCAATTCTATTCATAAAACTGTATTTTGTTTAAATTTTTGTAAAATTTTTGAATTTTTGTTAAATTTTTGAAATTACAAATTATAGACGATGTTTTTGTACCAAGAATTTCAATGTCAATTCTATTCATGAAACTGTATTTTGTTTGAAATTTTGTAAAATTTTGTTATTGATTTGGCAATTGATCATACTCTCTCCTATCCTCTGAACTTTGAAAAAATATAAAATTCTCACCGCTGTTGTCTCTGCCCGCAACCAGGAAGGCCTGCTGGACATCGACGTGGAGTTCTCGGACGGCACCCGTGCTCCGCTACGCGACGTGGCCGTCACCGACTATCAGCTGATCGTCGACAGCCTGAACCCGGACGTGGTGGCGTTTGCGCCGATGGTCGCGTCGCCGCATCCGCGCGTCATTGCCGTGTCGCAGGGTCGCGGCGAACTGCTGCGTGTCGCGCTGCTTGTCGCCGAAACGTGTCGCGCGACAAACGCCAAACGCACCACGCCGTTGCTCACCAATACGGCGCAGGTTGGTTGCACCGACAAATTTTCAATTTTTTTTTTCAAATTCGTTTATTCTATTCATCAAACAAACAAAAAATATGTGTACAGTACAATATGAATGCATCAAACAAAAGAAAATCAAAATATATATATTAAATGATAGCATACAATATGAATAACCTATAGTAAAACTAGTACATAATTGTGTATTAATTTGCATGATACATTATCATAACAAAACCCTCCAGTGGGAGCCTGGCTAATCGTTAGTAAGGCTAGTCAGTCACTCCCTATATTTTGGAGGAATATTAAATTGTTGCATTGCACTATATAGCTGCTTAACACAATGTTATTCAGCAGTGCTTTGTTCCCATCACTGGGTTGCGAAGACTAGCTTATGGTTGAGATGTCAATGTGCTAACCACACGATACATCTTTTCTGGTTAATGATAATTCACCTCTGATGATTCAGTCAAGTGGATGTGAAACTGGCAACCAGCTGGTAGGCCTAAGCCCACATAGGGCTGTTGAGCCATTGACAATTATCATAACAAAAAATGTTACAGCATAGTGTCTTATTATTAATTTGATTTTGTTTTATTTGTGTATACCTTTCAAGTTATGGAATATAGTTTCGTTAATTGCAAATTCAAATTCTGTTAATTGCCATTAAAATGTACATGTATAGAAATACATCAAATAAAACAGATACAATATTTCTTAGACTATAAGAGCATCAACCTACAGAAAAAAGAACTATATTTGTAGTACAAATAAATTAAATAGAATTGTATATCCATTTCCATATCCTGGAAATGGATATGGAATATTCATAGAACATTCAACATCTATTATAATACAATATATAGATCTAAAGCCCGGTCTAGACGCTACGATAAGTTTGTCAAACTTATCATTCCAACTATAGCAGGATCCATTTAACTTGTCAGAAAACAGCTGATTCATGTACGCTCGTTTACTAACGTTAAATCAGCTGTTCTCTGGCAAGTTAAATGGATACTGCTATAGTTGGAACGATAAGTTTGACAAACTTATCGTAGCGTCTAGACCGGGCTTAAAGCAGGACAAGGAGTTTCTGAAGAATATTTTTAATGTCAGATAAGTGATTTTTATGTCATTCCTCTTATGATTTGTTGAAGCCACACTTGAAAGATGACCTAATTTCTACTTGAATTGGATATCTAGATACCTATACTTTTCTTCATTTCTTCATTTTCCTTTTCTTCATATTCCTTCATTTTCCATGCTAGATTTTCCACTAAACTTCGTTTTGTAACTCTGTTGTGTTTTGTGTTGGCAGGTGCAAGTGGACTTTGCCAGCAACAGCATGCAACAGCATCGGCCGGACTTTGTGCAGAATGACGGGGGCGCCGGATCAGTAGGTATTGGCCGTTCCCACCGCAAACAGCTCCACAATTCTGACTCTATCCTCATCGGTAATAACGGCTCAACTATCAAACCCAAACCGCACCCTGCAAGGATCCCTGCAGTAGGCTGGATTAGAGCTCGTTTAGTCGCTAGAGTAGAGCTAGAACCATAGATAACAGATTAGAATCCTATCTCCTATCTCTTCTCTATAAGGCTAGGCGTACACCGGTTAGTCAAGACGAGATTAGTCACGTTTAGTCACAGTACTTCACATAGTTGCTTATGAAGCAACACACACCGATAAGTCATTGCATCGGTGTGTGCTGCTTCATAAGGCTAGGCGTACACCGGTTAGTCAAGACAAGACAAGACGAGATTAGTCACGTTTAGTCACAATACTTCACAGAGTTGCTTATGAAACAACATACCGATAAGTCATTGCATCGGTGTGTGCTGCTTCATAAGGCTATAAGCGTACACCGGTTAGTCAAGACAAGACAAGACGAGGTTAGTCACGTTTAGTCGCAATAATTCACATAGTTGCTTATGAAGCAGCACACATTGATGCAATGACTATTCGGTGGGTGTTGCTTCATAAGCAACTATGTGAAGTACTGTTACTAAACGTAACCAATCTCGTCTTGTCTTGTCTTGACTAACCGGTGTACGTCTAGCCTAATAGAACTTACGATTCTCCCTTTCCGTGTAGATTTAAGATGATTTGGTCAGACTTACCACCTCATATACTTATACTTATAACCTTGGGCTGGAATAGAGCCTTATTAGTTTAGAGTAGAGCTACAACTTACCTTTTTCCCCTTTCTAGTCTAGACTACAGCTAAATTGGTCTAGACGTATCACCTGATAGACTTGGGCCAGTTGCACAAAAATCCGAACGTATTTAACGACCGTAAAGTGATGTCATTGCATTGCCGTCTGATTGCCGTCATTGGTTCTCGTTAAATTTCATCATTTTACGCCGGTTAAATCAATCAATTTATATTTTTCAAAAATATTCATATACATACAATAAATATTAAACAAAGTGTATGAAATAAACAATACAGGAAAAATATTGAATAAAATACAGATGAAAAATATGGAAGACTGAGGCTAGGCATACACTGGTTAGTCAAGGCAAGACAAGAGGAGATTAGTCACGTTTAGTCACAGTAATTTACATAGTTGCTTATGAAGCAGCAGTGGACGGCGAGGCCAAACCACTACTCCTTATTGTATACTAGAATACAAAAATTTATGAGCTTCAAAATCGCTTCCCGGTTCTCCTTTCCGGTTCGGAATCCACCTAAAGCTGTAGATCCATTCATCTCTCATCATCCTTCCCATTACCCACGCACAAGCTTAAAGCTTATGTGGGCATCATCCCTAGCAAAAAAAAAGAGAAGAGTCTAGACTACTCCATTCTTCCTTATAATTGACTGGAGCTTCATTAGTCTTGAGTAGATTTGTCAAACAATAGATTTCCTCTTAGAGCATGAGGCGAAAACCAAATAATAGTAGAGCCTAGACTCCTTGTACTCACTGTAGTGAATTGATAGTATTACAATATTATTTCAAAACTTCAGTTATAATTTCACCTGATATGAGTTTATCTCCTTATAGTTTACATCTAGCACATTAGTTAGTTTTTATCTAAAAGTAAGATTTCCAATGCTAGATGTCAACAGCCATGGCAGAAGAGCCGTTTTATTAGTGATGGAAAATATATTGGAGATTCATCGATGGAAAATTTGATGCTGTAAGAACAACCTCAGTATCAACCTAAAACATTGATTAATTGAAATTGAATTTATTTATTTCCTATGTTACATTTCAAGATTTAGCTAAATGTATCATCAGAGAGATTTACCTGTAATGATTAATTCTTTCTTCAATGGTATATTAGAAAATATATCCTTACATAGATTTAACTACAGAGAGTGTATAGTCACAGTGTGGCAATTTGTGTGAAGCACTCCATAAAAATAAGTGGATATCATATTTTTTCCCGCCGCCGCCATACTTTTGCCAAATTTTTGAATTTTGATATGGGATTACAGGCAAACATAAACCCATTCACTCATTTGTCAAACTTATTTTGAGAGAAACAACATCAAGACTAAATTTCCTATCATAACATATATTATGATCTGCTTTTCATTTCAATGCAAATTTCATGGGAATTGGCAAGAGTACGGAGGATTTGTCGGAGCTAACCAATCAAAAGTATGACATGTAATGTCCACACTGTGACTATACACTCTCTGTAAATGATTAAACCTATTCAATGATACACTACAAAGATTTGGTCAAATATATCCTTACATAGATTTAGCAATAATGATTTCTCGTAAATCCCTCTTCCATGATAGATTACAAAGATTCAGCTAAATCTAAATCCATCTTCACATAGATTTATCTGGGAATGATTAAATCAAACTTCATCTCAATTCTCGTCTGCAGGTATTCCGCTGAAAGACGACAACAATCACGAGCCAACTGTACAGGCACGTCAGCACCACGGCAGGGGTGGGGGAGGGGGTAATAACCAGGGGAATGGCTTGAGCCTGCTTGGGGGCGGCACGGCTGCGGGGCGGCACCACGGCGGGGGGCCCGGGGGGGCTCGCATGACCCCTCTCGAGATCGGCATGTACGTGCTGTTGGCTGCCTTCTGTTTCGCCATTGTGGTGTTTGTTGTATCCTGTGTGGTGTATGCGTCCAAGTTCAAGCCACAGGTGCCTGGTAAGTATATACTATTGCTTTAGAAATAGTTGGTTGAGTTTACGCCAAAAATGAAACATAATAAAACGTTATAATATCTATGCATATAAAAGAGGATGTTAGTATTTTTGTAATTAGTGAACTCGAAAACCATTGGACTGTTTACCATGAAACGTGTTATATTCATGTGAAATTCCATGGAGAATGTATTTTTCTATCAATTCCGTCACAATTGATATTGTTGATGATTTATAATTCATTATCAAATCTCAAGGTAATTATTTATTTTGTATTTTATTCTAGTGTTGTACCGATTTACTTTTGTATTGTTTTCTTTTCTTTTTGGCAATAAATATTGATTGATTGATTGATTGAAAATTAGTCTACCCCAGAGACTAGAAAAGGAACCCTTGTAATCCCTATTAGTTATTCATAATCTGGACAGACAAAAGACATGATTACTTAAACAGGTAATTTTGTTGGTGTTGAAGAGTTCTGCGTCTTGATGTATAGCAGGATTCTTTTAACTTGTCAGAAAACTGCTGATTTAACGTTAGTAAACGAGCGTACATCAATCAGCTGTTTCTGACAATTTAAAAGAATCCTGCTATAGTCATTTAAAGAGACTTTTCCAACCTTCCAATACAAATTGGTGAAATCTGCTGATTAGCTCATCGAGGGGTCAATCTAGATGCTATCTTATATGAAAGAATACGCTTGACAACGTAGGACTCTGCTATCATGGGATGGTTAGGAAATGAAATTCTGTTTACTTGAATCGAAGAGGAGTTTATGCATAAATTATGATTTATTATAATTCATGCATGGCCTGAATTATTAAGAGGAGTTGGCGACAGCCGAGTCGCGATGCGGTTGCTTGGTTGTATCCAGGCTTAGTAAGACTTATTCACCACAGATTTCTCATCTAATCATAATTATCGTTATTTAAATATTTGTTCTTTATCGTATACGGTATAGTACTTGATCCTTTTTAATATTGTTGAAATTTATTATTTTTATACACTTCTCCCTCATATATTTATTTATATCATTCCTCCCTTATATATTTATTCTATTCTATTCTATATTATTCTATTCTATTCTATTATATCCTACTCTATTCTATTCTACTCTACTCTATTCTATTATATCTTATTCTATTATATCCTATTCTATTATATCCTATTCTATTATATCCCATTCTATTATATCCTACTCTATTCTATTCTATATACTTGCTTTTTTCTTGTATACATGATCTTAATTCACTGAAAGCATAAATAATCATTATGTATGTTTCAACAGCACCCTACTTCCCAGGCTCGCCACTCGACTCGCCTCCTGAATCGTCCATACCAATGATGCTACCCGGCGGCGGAATTCCTATGACGTCAGCCGCCCACCACGCAGCGCTGATGGCCAATGGCAACCAAATGGGCGTGGCCTCGCTCCACCAACCGCCGCAGCAGCGCTACTTTGGAGGAGGGGGGAGTGGCCGACAGATGCAAGAGCCAACCACAAACGCGCACGACTGGGTGTGGCTAGGACGTACCACACTGGAACGCACCAGCGGCATGCTAGTGCCGGCAGCCAATCACAATCTTAACCACGCCCCCCAAGCCAACAGCAACCAATCGCATCGCAACATTCGCATCACAGCCAATCCGGGCGCCGAGTTCAACTACAATGTTTCCCCCAGTCACCACCAGATGGCAGCTGCGGTGGACTCGGCCACCTATTGCAAGGAGAAGCCTGGAGGTCGCATGGGCCATAAGGATGCCAGTGAGAATTTGTGGAAAATGTGAGTTAAACCAATAGTTTTTTATATGATATTCAGTCGGTAACGGTAGGCTAGTACACGGTTGTGATTTTAAGATTTGTTTATTGGCCAAAAGAGCTTAGCCATAAGGCCTATATTGACCTAATTTTTGTAGCAGTTTGGATTTTTATTTTATAGTTTATTCATTGTAACAGCCCCACGTTATGGTGCCATGTGTAACATTACTATGTTGTGGGTCATGTGTGTAACGCTATTATTTTTATGTTGTATGTCCCGTGACGTCAGGATCAAGCAAATATAGTCAAATGTGTCACAAGATAAGGGAGCTTTAAAGCTTTAATTTCAAGGTTAAATAAGCTGGCTTTCTTGTTAGGCTACCTAAAATAATTATTCAAATGATCACAGAGTGTGATTCATAGCAATAGGTGCGTATATCTCTTTAAATTGTTGGCGATATATCTGAGTATACTCTTCCTCGACGTCTCCTCAGGAATAATTTAATAATGAAATCAATATTCAAATTAATTAATTACTTTATTAAAGCTTGGCAATTCCATAAGGTATATTTTCAATTTCAAAAAGTTTTCAACCATCAACTCTGTGATTTCTGAGTTCAAATTTTTGGCTTTCTTAATAAAGAAATCTTGTACATCTCCGTCAGGCCGCCATGTTGGGTGCCATGTGTAACATTGTGTAACATTACTATGTTGTGGGTCATGTGTGTAACGCTATTATTTTTATGTTGTATGTCCCGTGACGTCAGGATCAAGCAAATATAGTCAAATGTGTCACAAGATAAGGGAGAGCTAAGTGATGGACTATAGTCACACATCAAAGACAAGATCTCAATCCACTTACGTAACACACTTGGCTAAGCATACTCCTTACGTGACTGGGCATGTCAAAATTTGGCCTTGCAAGGGCTCATCCAGGATACTGATATTTTCATAAATTAAATAAATTTAATGTATCAATTGGGATTGCCAAGATAGGTGCAAGAACGACTAGAAAACCCAGTAATTAGGTAAAAAAAACTTGGAGTATATTCTCCTGTTCCTTTAGAACACACAACTTGGACAATTAAATGAATTTTACAAGTTTCGTAAATAATTGTTAATAACAATAAATAGCTTGTTACAAAAATTTATGTTTTCGGTAGAGCGTAGGTGTGGGTATTTTGCCTGGCAAATAAGATTGTACAAAATCTCTAAAATTATGAATGTCTTAAATACTAGACCATGAGCTCATGTTTCTGTGCTGCACGCACTATGAGAATTTTCCCCACTATTTCACTTTGAAAGAGGCTTTTCGCGCCTTTGGCCAAAGGATTAATAAAACGGATCACTCACAGTATTGGCGATGCTTCGACGTTGGTTACCGTATCCTGGTTTAGGTAGCCATCTCAGGGGTAGATTGGATTCCGTGTGTCATCTCACGATACTGCTTGGCTCTGGACCATGGTTTATAACATTTCCGCGACTTTACATGAATTTAATCAATTATACATTGCCACAGCTTAATATATCACAGCTTGAAAACATTAAGATTGAAAATGAAACTGGTTACATTTTAAAACAGTTAAACTGCACGTATGTGCTCAAAAGTGACTGCTCTCTCAGGAGTCTCAAACGGAAGAGAGTTACCCTTGCTAAAATTCAAGGAAACAGAATTTTCAATAGAACATTCTAGAATTTTTAATGAAATGCTGGGCTGTGATTGGTCAATTTAATACCGTGTTTTTTTGACGTCAGTACAATGCACAAAGTAGTTCCAACATTTAGCTACAATAACCATTTAAATAATATGCGATATATTATATATAATACAAAATAACATATAGGACGTTAAAATCCTTTCAATTTTTATTTTTATTTTTGGAAGATGCCTTTAAAAATATTCTTTACTTTTCAACTCCACTGCCAAATTCAAAAGGTGAACTGAAAGTTTATTGCTAAATTAATATACATCCAAATATTTTATGCTATAAAAATAACTGACTCCTAAAATAGTATAATCTCATATACAACAAATATTTCCAAAATATATTGCTATGTTCGTGAAACCACCGAAGATATGAGACCTGTATATACATTATTTCACCGGCTTGGGATGATATTTTTGGTGAGTACAAATAATAATATGCATTATTTAATAGCAAGTTAACATATGTGGATTAAGTATTTATACATTTTATAAATAATTGATGAATCATAATTTTTCCAATGATTTTATTGGCATTGACATCTTTCAGTAGATGATCCATATAGGCAGTGGTGTGTTTTGATATTTTTGGATGAAGGTTATGGCCATCTTCAAGATTTGGATTTTTCAATTACATAAATTAACATCAAAGAATACAGATAAATATACAATGTGATATGAGTCAGAGACTTTTGGTGGTGAGTCGGAGCTCGCTTCCTTGTTATCATTATTTTATCAATATTGAGTACTGCTAAATTAGGTCAGCTTACCGTTAATTATGCTATCTATTATAATACCAGCACTTAGTGGTCATTGACAATATTTTATTGAGGCTTTATTTGGTTGCCAGAATTTGTATCGTGACAGAAGCCCCCTATAGTTATATAAATGAGCGAATAAATAAGCTTTAATAAGCTGCAGATAGAGCGAGTTTGTATAACTATACAAAGAAAACGAGGCAAATTTTCTAAGATCTCACATAACATAAAGAAGGCTCTAAAAAATATGTGAACACAACTGTCTCATGTTAGCTTACCTCCCGACTCGAATTCGGTACGGAAACATTCTACGTTACCTACTCATAAGATTTACAGAAGCGTAACATCTAATCATGGCAGTGATTTACACAAAAAATCAAGCATTTAGCTGAGAAAAATAGAGCAAAGATAATACATCTAAAAGAGCAATATGAGAATTCAAAAGTTGGCGGCTAAAACAATACTATGATGACGACATGTCAAACCAAAGAGTATGCCAGGTGTCGAAGGAATCTCTACAAGCGCTGATGCACAAAAGGTATGTGAGGTTATCTCAGATGACACTCGAAAATACAATACAATTCAAACTCATAAGTTCTGCTAGACAATAAATGACATAAATAAGGCTCTCAAACAATTTACACAGATAGATTCACAATAACTCCGGTAACTGATCTGAAGGAAATAGCAGGTAACTTAAATGGGTGCCGACTTGTTTTATCGATTGACAAAGTTATTAGCCTAGGGCTCACAATCGTAATCTGTGGTTTCACCACTTGACTCAATATTCACTGCCATGCAAACACTTATGGTTACAAATAAATAAACATTCAATAATAATATCAAAATATGTGTTAATCTTAGTTTTAACAAAATTTACTTAATAATACAGGCTACGTTATAACAATTTGATTATACACTTTCACAGCTGTGAAGTATGGGATATATACATGCTGTTTGATTTGTGTGGCCTATCGTATGTGTACAATATATCGTCTACACAAGTAGACATCATAACATATGTGTTTTTGGTTATGTGCATAACGTATGACTTCGTAGAAGCTAACAAAAATTCGGATATTTACTAATACTAACAAATATATGATATAATAACATAGTAAGTCTTGGAAAAGAAGGTAATTTCTTACTAATATTTGAAGTTGGTAATAATTTACCGTTAGGATTCCGTTGGTTTGATTAGAAAATATGGCGATCGTTGGCCATCAATTATTTTATTAACATAACTGTGTATTTTTCTAAAAGTTCAATATCACTTATTTTGCGTAATTAATACGGTCAGGCGTCGTAGTACATCCTTGGGACGATCTCTGGCTCATGTTAGTTTGAATCCTGTTGTAGAAAAATCACTTTCGTTTATCTCCAAACCGGAAGCATGTGGTTCTTAGGAATGATATTGTTCATTCTCTATAGTAGGGTTTAATGTTGGCGAGGTTCTCGTACCAAATAGACGAAGTGTTTTCAGGGTCTTGAAGCTGCACAGTATTTACATTTGAAACTGCTATGATACGGTGTGGTCCGCTATATAGTTCAAAAAACTTTTTAGTAAGCTTGCTCAAGGCGTCTGATAGTCTGTGTACTTTCACTAAAACTTCATCTCCAACCTCATATTTGAAATGTTTTGTGCGTTTATCGTGATATTTCTTACGATTCTGGGCTGTTTTTGTTAACTTTTCATATACCAGATGTGTACGATCCAGGTTAGGTAGGCCTGTTTGTAGTGGGTAGTCGATCAACATCTCGAGAAAGGTTAGGTTTCGGTGTCCGAATATAATTTCATAGGGTGTGTCATCAGTACTTTCGTTCACAAAATTAACTAAAAAATCCTCGAGGAAGGGTAGATCTTTTGACCATTGTTGATGTTTTTTATTAGAGTACCATCGCATATATTGTGATATCTCTGCCATTTTTCGCTCAACAGGGTTAGAATTTGGATGATAAACAGACGTTCTGGATAGCTTAATGCCTTCTTGGCCCAGTATTTGTTTCCATTTTGCACTGCAGAAATATGTGGCATTATCAGATAATACTCTTTCTGGTTTACCGACGGTATTCGTCCATCTTTGTGTGATGCATTGGGCTAACTTTTCACCAGTGATTTTACTGATTGGGAATAACATGGTGTACTTTGAAAATAAGCAAGTTAATACGAATATGTATTTTTCCTATGCTTAGCTTGTGGTAATGGACCATAAATATCAGCTGATATTATCTCAAGTGGCCTACTGGGTACCAAAGCAATCATTTCACCTCGTATGTTATATCGTGAGTGTTTTGTTTTTTGACAGACGTCACAGGCTCTTACTAGCTTTGTTATTTTTCTATCCATGTTTTTGAAATAACAAACTTGTTTCAATATTTGTTGGACCTTAAACGCCCCAAAATGCCCACATCTTTCGTGCGATTCACGTATTACATCACGTTCTAGTTCACTGGGTATGAATAGCCGCCAGTTGTATGTATCTCTGCATGGTCGATAGAACAAATATCCTTTATACAGGTGTACTGTCTCAGGTGTTCAGGAGTATTTGGACCTGGATGTTTCAGTTGTTCAATTATGCTGGCTGTTTTATTATCACTTGACTGTGCTATTTTTATTTTGAAGGGGTTAGCGTGTCTTTGTGTATTAGCGGTGTGATGTCAGCTGGATACGGCACAGATTCATGTTCTTCAAGCGCATAGCAACGGTATGTTGTTTCATGGGGTATGTAGCATCCATCTCTCGGGATAGAAAGTCGGCAGTTTGATTATATTTTCCGGGTAGGTGAGTCAATTCCAAATCAAACTCCTGTAAAGCCAGAAACCATCGTGACAATCTATTGTTACTTAATTTCGCTGTCTTGAAAAAGTGAGGGCCTTGTGATCTGTATTTACAAAGATCTTCTGTCCGAGTAACAAAGTACGATACTTGGTACACACTTCCAAAATACTCAACAACTCTTTTCTGTAACAGAATATCTGCGTTGTGCCGCATTCAACGTCTTACTGAAAAAAGCTATGACTCCTTTTTGACTATCTTCGTCAAGTTGAAATATTTCAGCGCCGATTGCATAGTTAGAAGCGTCTGTATTCAAGTAGAAAGGTTTACAGAGGTCGGGATGTTTCAGCACAACTCTATCTAGGAAAGCTTCTTTCAGTTGTCGGAAGACTTCTTCTTCTTTATCACCCCATGTCCATGGTTTGGTTGATGATAGAGAATGTGATAGCGGGGCAGAGAAATGAGCCATTTGTGGAGTGAACCGTCTAAAGAATTGCAAGAAGCTAATCAATCGTTGTAATTGTTTGCGATTAGCAGGTGATGGAAATTTTCTAATTGACTCTAGTTTGCTCGGATCTTGTGTGATGCCTTCTTTAGAAATGATGTGGCCTAGGTATTTTACTTCTTGTGCGAAGAACTGGCATTTTGACAATTTCAACGTCAATCCGCATTTAGCTAATCTGGAGAATATGACGTTCAAATGTTGACAATGTTCTAGGATGTTACTAGATGAGATGATGCCGTCGTCTACGTGAGAGTGCAGAATTCGGCTATGTCTTCGCCCAGTGACTGACGTAAGCAACGCGTGTGAATACGAACATGGCATTACTGACACCAAATGCCAATCTCGTAAAACGTAAGTTTCTGCCGTTAAATAAAATGACAGGTAATCTCTCGACTCTTCTTCAACTTGAACTTGCCAATAACCAGCGCTGAGATCGACAGTAGAATACACGGTTTTCCGTGAAAAGTCTGGAGTACAGTTTCGATTTTGCGGGGGATTCGCGGTCATTGTCGAGAACTAAATTCAATTGTCTCGCATCAAGGCATAGTCTAACAGTGCCGTCCTTCTTAATCACGCACACTATCGGCAAGCTATAGTGAGAAGTTGACGTCTCAATTATGCCAAGCTTTTTCATTCTACTTATCTCATCCAATGCAGCTTGACGATATGCAAACGGTATGGGATATGACTTCTTAAAATAAGATTCATGCGGTTTTACATCCAATTTGCATTTAAAGTGGTTGGCTAAACCTGGTTGTTCTGAAAATACATTTCTATTTTTCATGAACATATCACAAATTTGTTTTCGGGTGGTTTCTTCCCATTCTTCACGACTATCAATGCGATCAAATAGTTCATGGAGCAATATCTCTGTATCATCCATTGTTATTCCCTTATCTTTCGAAAAAGTTGTAACATTCAACACTGTCATGCATGCTAATGATTCTTGCATGTGATGGAGCCCCCATTTTCTCTCTACCGGTCCATTTTGAAATATTAAATTTATTTCATGACTCGGAACACTTGAAACTTCTTTCTTAATTTCTGTAACAACAGTTGTTTTATCCTCATCATGAGTTAAATGCAATAAAGGCGGATCAAAATTTATAGTAGCCCTGAAATAATTCAGAAAATCGGTACCAATAATGATGTGTGGTCCGCTGACTGGTAACACTAAAAATGTATGAGAGAACTTCTTTCCCTCTATATCTATTTCTAATAGACATTGTGTAGAAACTTTCACACGACGACCTGGATTTATTCCGGACAAATAAGTAGCGGTAAGTGGTAATATAGCCAAATCCACCTACTTCTGATTCTGTGATACGAATCATTCTGTATTAAACAGCACTGCGCGCATGAGTCTATCAGGGCATGTGACTTTAATCCGCATGCTGCGACCTGGATATAAGTTTGAAAGGGCGTACGCGCCGATCTAGCCTCATGCACCTTCTCTGCTAGAATAGTGTCACGGAGATCTTCGCGAAACGTAGTTAGATTCTGATAACTGGTGGTATTTTCACTAACTATACTTTGAGTTGGTGATGTCATTTTACAGTCTCTTGACTTTATGGCGGGCTTGAAGCGAATATGCCGCGGATGAAAACTTGCAGAATGCTCGAAGGCTGTCGGCTTTTTATATCGAGCATGTTTCCTGTGAAGATGAGAGTTATGATACACTCTCTTATTCATTTTGCTCAACTGCCGTTTAACTTTGCTCTGGGCTGCCGGGATTTGAACCGTCAGAGTCTTATAAGTTTTCTCCCCTTCTAGTCATGCGCGATGGTTATTGCGGAATTTTTCCTGATGGATTATTTGATTTTCCATTTGTTTTGATGGTGTACTAGTAGAAGGTGGTGGGTTATTATCTTTATCTGTATTAAAAGTGGTATTTGGTGATGGTGATTTATTTGATTCGTTTCTAGAACTACTTGTGTTGTTGTCTCTATTGGAGTTCATGTAATCTCGGCCATCATAGAATCTATCTTGATCATGGTATCTACGATCTTTATTTCTATTAAAATTGTTATTATTTTGATTCCTTCTGAACCCATTTTGTTTCGATAGTTGTTATTTGGTGGTGGTGACTCTATTTCAAAGTCCTGTGGATTATTATTTGTATTGTCAGCAGTGTTAGAATTTTCTCTTGATTGATTTGGTGGCGGGTTGGTTTGTACAAAATTATTATTATTTCTATGGTTATTATGCTGTATATTGCTTGTGGAGACAGCTTGAACACAATGAAGGTGGTTTTCAAGGTCTTTGAAACTTTTAATGGAGGCGGTGGCCAATGCTAGTTGGACGTGATACGGCATCTTCTTAAGTGCGATGTGAGCTAAGGTAATATCGGGAATCTGGTTGTCTAGCTGCGAATTTTGATAACGTAACCGTGAGACGAATGCGGTATATGTCTGACCACTTCTTTCGTCAAAATTGGAGGATATTATTTTAGATAACAATTCTTGTTGTCTATCCAGGCTCCAATATTGTTCGAGGAAAGCTCTCAGAAATTCTTCTAGGCTGTTGAATTCATGTGCACGTCCATGAAGGAAGAGCAGAGGTTCCCAATTAAAAGAGAGGCTAGCCGGAATCCACATACAGGCCAACTGATTGGAACTAGGTCCTGTCCCACTTTTAGTTGTTCTGCAAACGCTTTAGGTGTCATGTGGAATTTTGTGTTATCAAATTTTCCTAATCCACTGATTAGTTGCGACACATTCTGCGTTTGAGTACCGCTACTATCTCACCTCCTCCTCTCACTCTACTCATATTCATTTCAAGTTGTGATATTTTGTGTGTGTCTGTTTTATTTTACTATTTAAATCGATTTTAGTATCCTGCAACTCGCTGTCTAGTTGGGTGATGGTTATTTGGTGTTGGTTTAATTCTTTTCGGTTTCTTTAACTCTATTGTGAATTAATGTATGTTCGGTTACTAGACTTTCAACTTGGGTTTGAGTAGTACTTAGAGATGTGTTTGTTAGGCTAAGTTGAGTGTTAATTTCTTGTACAGATTTCTCTAATGGCTGGGTGGAATCTCTAATTTGCTTTTCCAAATTCTTGCAGGTGGTGACACACTCTGTCTTCTGTTTCTCTACTGCCTGTTGTACGTCGGTTTTGGTTTGTTTTCAAGATTTTCTAGTTTTTGTTTAATCCATCAGTGTGTTCACTTACGTTTTGCATGACCTTGTTTTCCAGTTCAATCGCATGCTTGCTCCAATCTTCACTCAGTTCCTTCCTCAAATTCACCTGCATGTCATCCATTCTTTTGTTGAGGCATACAGTAGTGTCATCTAACTGCTTTCTCATATCCTTCATCTCTTCCCTGATGTCTCTGATCTCTACTCTCAATCCTCCATCCATTTTTCTATTTGATCCTTGATTCGACTATCCATTCCTTCCATTCGGTTATCCATCTTCTCCATTCGACTATCCATTCGACTACCCAGTTTCTCTTGGGAATCTTTGAGGTCATTACTTATTTTGAGCATGAGGTGACCAAATCGGTTGGAGTGTCATTCATCAATCTGGAAGTCAGTGGACTCAGTTCATCTGGCGAGAGTTGTGTAGTGGGATTGACAGTGGTATGTGACGGTGTACGTGGAGGCACTTCTGTCGGGACGACCTCTGGTTCCAGGCGGGTGGAAGACAGCTGACGAAGATTTTCAGGGTCGAAGTTGGCGCTAGTTATACTTCCTGCGTCTCGCTCCTGGGCGCTGTCTCATCAGTGTTGTTTATTGCCTCGGGGTTGGGTGTGGTCGCTTCTCGCAGAGTGTTGTTGTCTCCCAGCTCCATGTAGGACACAGATGAGTTGGCTGAAAGGTTCTCCATGATGGTGAATTAGGATTTGGACAGCTGGGCTAGTGGTGAAATCCAAGGATGTCGTGGTCCAATGGTGTGAACGCGGCGTGAAGGGTGTAGGCGCGGCGTGGAAATGAATGCGCGGCGTGAGTGCGATAGTGACTCAAGTGCAGTGAAATGTTGACCAAAGGATTAAGTGACAAGTGATATATACAGTGAGACAATAAATTTTCCAAGACTTATTACAAATAAACATGCACAAAATAAACAGGCAATGATAGTTAAATCAATAGATATCTGGTAATTACCAGTAAATAAATTTTTATATATGGTAACTATTAATAAATAGCCCTATATTCAATGCTCATTAATAATCTGGCGATTTTCACACTATCACAGATAAACAATAAATAAACAATTAATACTCCTAATATCTTGCCTATGATATCGCTTTTTTGGGGATTTTGCTTAAATTAATAGATTAATTAACAAATTAATAAGCCCCCAAGACCTTAATGCTCTTGGTAAACTAATAATATTTTGGTACCTTTAAAGCTTTAATTTCAAGGTTAAATAAGCTGGCTTTCTTGTTAGGCTACCTAAAATAATTATTCAAATGATCACAGAGTGTGATTCATAGCAATAGGTGCGTATATCTCTTTAAATTGTTGGCGATATATCTGAGTATACTCTTCCTCGACGTCTCCTCAGGAATAATTTAATAATGAAATCAATATTCAAATTAATTAATTACTTTATTAAAGCTTGGCAATTCCATAAGGTATATTTTCAATTTCAAAAAGTTTTCAACCATCAACTCTGTGATTTCTGAGTTCAAATTTTTTTGGCTTTCTTAATAAAGAAATCTTGTACATCTCCGTCAGGCCGCCATGTTGGGCGCCATGTGTAACATTACTTTGTTGTGGGTCATGTGTGTAACGCTATTATTTTTATGTTGTATGTCCCGTGACGTCAGGATCAAGCAAATATAGTCAAATGTGTCACAAGATAAGGGAGAGCTAAGTGATGGACTATAGTCACACATCAAAGACAAGATCTCAATCCACTTACGTAACACACTTGGCTAAGCATACTCCTTACGTGACTGGGCATGTCAAAATTTGGCCTTGCAAGGGCTCATCCAGGATACTGATATTTTCATAAATTAAATAAATTTAATGTATCAATTGGGATTGCCAAGATAGGTGCAAGAACGACTAGAAAACCCAGTAATTAGGTAAAAAAAACTTGGAGTATATTCTCCTGTTCCTTTAGAACACACAACTTGGACAATTAAATGAATTTTACAAGTTTCGTAAATAATTGTTAATAACAATAAATAGCTTGTTACAAAAATTTATGTTTTCGGTGAGCGTGGGTGGTATTTTGCCTGGCAAATAAGATTGTACAAAATCTCTAAAATTATGAATGTCTTAAATACTAGACCATGAGCTCATGTTTCTATGCTTCACGCAGTATGATAATTTTTCCCCACTATTTCACTTTAAAAGAGGCTTTTCGCGCCTTTGGCCAAAGGATTAATAAAACGGATCACTCACAGTATTGGCGATGCTTCGACGTTGGTTACCGTATCCTGGTTTAGGTAGCCATCTCAGGGTAGATTAGTTCCGTGTGTCATCTCACGATACTGCTTGGCTCTGGACCATGGCTTATAACATTTCCGCGACTTTACATGAATTTAATCAATTATACATTGCCACAGCTTAATATATCACAGCTTGAAAACATTAAGATTGAAAATGAAACTGGTTACATTTTAAAACAGTTAAACTGCACGTATGTGCTCAAAAGTGACTGCTCTCTCAGGAGTCTCAAACGGAAGAGAGTTACCCTTGCTAAAATTCAAGGAAACAGAATTTTCAATAGAACATTCTAGAATTTTTAATGAAATGCTGGGCTGTGATTGGTCAATTTAATATCGTGTTTTTTGACGTCAGTACAATGCACAAAGTAGTTCCAACATTTAGCTACAATAACCATTTAAATAATATGCGATATATTATATATAATACAAAATAACATATAGGACGTTAAAATCCTTTCAATTTTTATTTTTATTTTTGGAAGATGCCTTTAAAAATATTCTTTACTTTTCAACTCCACTGCCAAATTCAAAAGGTGAACTGAAAGTTTATTGCTAAATTAATATACATCCAAATATTTTATGCTATAAAAATAACTGACTCCTAAAATAGTATAATCTCATATACAACAAATATTTCCAAAATATATTGCTATGTTCGTGAAACCACCGAAGATATGAGACCTGTATATACATTATTTCACCGGCTTGGGATGATATTTTTGGTGAGTACAAATAATAATATGCATTATTTAATAGCAAGTTAACATATGTGGATTAAGTATTTATACATTTTATAAATAATTGATGAATCATAATTTTCCCAATGATTTTATTGGCATTGACATCTTTCAGTAGATGATCCATATAGGCAGTGGTGTGTTTTGATATCTTTGAATGAAGGTTATGGCCATCTTCAAGATGTGGCTTTTTCAATTACATAAATTAACATCAAAGAATACAGATAAATATACAATGTGATATGAGTCAGAGACTTTTGGTGGTGAGTCGGAGCTCGCTTCCTTGTTATCATTATTTTATCAATATTGAGTACTGCTAAATTAGGTCAGCTTACCGTTAATTATGCTATCTATTATAATACCAGCACTTAGTGGTCATTGACAATATTTTATTGAGGCTTTATTTGGTTGCCAGAATTTGTATCGTGACATCATACACACACATTTACGAAAAATAAGCTGTAGACGTAAGCTGTAAATAAATGTGAGTAGACGCGTCAGTTTTACTATTGTATTTAGTCAGCAAGGGTAGCCTACTAGGATGGGAATTTCAAGATTTGTTCATTGGCCAAGAGATCTCAGTCATATGCTGAGCTAATTTTTCTAAACAGTTTGGAATCACCGCAGTTTAGTATAAGTTTGGAATGCTTATCACATTTCAATTCCAATGGAAAGATTACAGTAGGCCTAACCTTTTTTGTTTTAATGGTTGAACCTCCTCTTAGGGCCGTTTGCACAGTATGGATTGCTAAACTCAATCAATTTAATTGAGTTCAAGTTGAACTTCATTAAAATGAGTTTGACCCACCTACTTCAGAATAATTCATAATTGAATTTCTCAGCAATATCGTTATAATGACAGCAATCATTAGATTATTAGTACGACAGCTGTATCCAAAATAAAACTGAAATGAGTTTGACCACAGAAAAGGAGAGTGCAGAATCTACTATAGGACTAAACTACAGAGAGTGTAAGGGCCGGTTCATGAGCTCGGGACTTAGTCAAGTCCTAGACTAAAACGGCTGGCTACCGTAGCATCGACAAACGTTTGTCTCGACTGGTTAGTGGGTTAGCAGCATAGAGAGCCCATAGTAAATAGTGTCGAGGCTAACGTTTGTCGATGCTACGGTAGCCACCCGTTTTAGTCTAGGACTCTAGCTCATGAACCGGCCCTTGGTATAGTAATATACTCTCTGCAGACTAAACTAATAACTACTAAACCACAGAAACTACTAAACTATTTCCGGTTTGACCAACATACTTCAGGGTGGCTGGAGATCACAAAGAGAGCATAACTAAACATAACTAAATAACATAAACGGAGAAAAAACGGATGAGGAAAAGAAAGTTCTGTTCAATATTGAAGTTCTGTTGATTCCTTATTTCATAATTCATATTTTACCTCAAGTGTATGCTTTGTATCTGTACAATTGAATGCTTATATTTGTTTTTGGAATCTAATAAAATTCAATTCAATTCAATTCAATATATAATTGAATTACCTTGAAATATTATTATAAACATCATTTATCATCTATTGAGTTCTCATATTCTGTTCTTGTGTACTCTTTTTCAGTCTGCCACCCCCTCCCCCTTTGCCGCCGCACGGCGCACGGCTCGACGTGAACGACCCCGACTACCGGCCGCCCGTGCCGCCGCACCGCAACATCGGAGTCACCGCTAAACTCAACAACAACAGCGGACGGCCGCAGCCGCACTGCGACTCCAACGCCCGCAGTGGAAAAACATACGCGTTGCCGGCTGAGGCTAACGGTCTGTTTGTTAGAAGATAATAATTAAATAAATAAATAAGTAAATAATAATTTTATTTCCTTTTCAAAACTAAAAACCTAAGAATACATTAATAAAATTGACTACAAAAATATAAAAAGAAACATATAATTTTTATCAAGAAAAAAAACTTCATAGAAATTAACCCACTCAACTGTGGAATTCCATGTACTAGAGTGGGTGTGAAATTCATCTATGGTATAGCAGGATTCTTTTAACTTGTCAGAAAACAGCTTATTTAACGTTAGTAAATGAGCGTTCATCAATCAGCTGTTTTCTGACAATTTAAAATAATCCTGCTATGTCTATTCATCCACTTACTTTACTTAATATAGTGCTCCCACGAAGAGAAGAGAACGGAGTTGATGTACGCTCGTTTACTAACGTTGAATCAGCTGTTTTCTGACAAGTTAAAAGAATCCTGCTATATCTATTCATCCACTTACTTTACTGAATATAGTGCTCCCACAAAGAGAACGGAGTTGGTTGGTGAGTGGCATGAAGTGAGAAATGCTACTACGCATGCGTGATTGAAAAAATTGTAGAGTCTAATCCGTTTGCATCTCCGGTTTAGTAAAGTGCGGTTAAACGTAGTTTAAACTTGGCTCAAACAGTCTTTACACAGTTTAATCCAAGCTTAAATAACGTTTAGTTGTACTTAACAAGGATAGTGTAGGTCTATATGAGCCTTTTTGACATTTTGATTCAAATTTAAATAATTAATTAAAAGTCACAAGTCATAATCAATTATGTCCCATTTGCTTCATTTTCGTTCTAAATTCTTCTAAACGATAGTTGACAGTTTGAAGCAAAGATGCCGCACCTGAAAACAAGTTCAATCTACTGAACTTTGTTTCACCGTTTCACCTTAACATTTAACTTAGTTTATCATTTTTACGATTTTTCTAATTTAAGTATGTGAATTGTATAACATTATTATTGTTTATCAGTTATTTTTCTTTCTCTTTCCATTTTTTTTTCTGAGGATGATGCCCACATGAGCTCTAGGCTTGTGCGTGGGTAATGAGTGGGGTGATGATGAGATATGACGACTACTTTTTAGGCAGTCGGGACCGACGGCTTAACGTCTCCTCCGAAAGACGCATTGAATTATGAGTTTATTGTTCAAGTAATATTTTTGTTAGAAATGGCAAATAAATATTTTATTCATTCAAAATTTGAGTACAAAAAAGAGGAAAGAAGGACAGAAATATATACACTTCACTCATTTATTGATGATTATTATATTATTTTTAACTGCTTCATTGAAATGTCTAAACCTACTGTGCAGTTACCCACACGACTGATAAAAATTCTTGTAACCTTAGGCTAGGCGTACACCGGTTAGTCAAGACAAGACAAGACAAGACGAAATTAGTCACGTTTAGTTACAGTAATTCACATAGCTGCTTATGAAGCAGCACACACCGATGCAATGACTAATCGGTGTGTGCTGCTTCATGAGCAGCTATGTGAATTACTGTGACTAAACGTGACTAATTTCGTCTTGTCTTGTCTTGACTAACCGGTGTACGCCTAGCCTTAGTATTACTTGGTATTAGGGGAATTTTATTTGACATGAAGTATAAATGACTGTATAACTTTCTCATATGACTGTTTAGTGACTTTTGCCTTTTACTACATTGTAGGCTATAATACGTTCATTGCCAATAAAAGTTATCTTATCATTTCTTGAAATTCGAAATTCAATAAATTTTAATCAATTTTCTGTGGTATGTTTTAGGCGGCAGACGGCATCACCATCATCACCACCATCACCACAGAAACAACAGTGGGGGAGGGGGAGGTGGTGGCGGCGGCAAGAGAGCTGCGCACAATGCACTGCGCACCCATCACGATGCCAACCACAACCATCATCTCGGTGACGTCACGTCGTCACAACCATCAGGCAAGTGCTCACACAAAGTCAAATCAAAGTTATTTCATCTGAATTCAAGGTTTTACTTGATTTGGCAATCTGAGAAAAGTTTATCATGACTTGCAATTTGAGAAATATTATACAACAAATTAAAGTAGGTCTATTATGCAACAATTTAAAGTAATAGTAAAGTGAATAAAATAGTAATAGTGAATTGAGGAAGTGATAATATTAATCCCACGATCACATACAGAAATCAGACATTTTATTGAAAAAATGACACAGTACAAATCCGTACTTTCACTTAGCTGAAAACCACATCATCATAGAAAATTCAAAGCTGCTGTTCAAAAATGGATAATTCATACAGCAAGACAACGTATAGAACAAATCATTCCGAATAATAGGATGTAAGCTCACTTACAAAGTAGGCTATATTTGAATCCCCACCTGAATATATTATACTACTCTAAACACCCACTCTAGTAAGTGGATCTCCATAGTTGAGTGGGTTAAATTCCATTTTTGTTTTCCTTTTCCTTGATGTCTGTGTAGTTTTCTAAATTTTGTAGTCAATATTTTTCGAATGTACTGTATTCTTAGGTTCCAGTTTTTGAAGGAAATAAATTTATTTATTCAATTTTTATTAATAATTTTCATTACTATTTCCACATATCAGTCTAGTCAGTTTAAATCAGCTCGTTCTGTGCAATAAAGACGGACAAATTACGGAGCACTGGGTGCATTGACGCATGCGCAGAAAGAGCTGAACTGAAACGATTGATAGAAGATGTGGGAATAGACCTTTAGTGAAGAAAAATACTAAGACTTTTACAAAGATATTGTTAAACAGCGCTGAATAAATATTATTATATAATATATAATATTATATTATTATTATTATTATTATTAATATTATTGTGTTTTCAATCTTTATTATAATTTGTGGGTTGAAAAACTAATTATTATTTTTCCATTTCATCAACAGCAGCGTGCGACCCAGATTTCCAGTTCACAACGCCCGATTCCAGTAAACAGCATGTTGCTGCTGACGTGGTGAAACGTGCAACAATCGTCGGCAACCCCATGTTCTCGATGCAGCAACATGTCGAGGCACATGTTGATGAAGATGAGGCCGACGAGCGGCAGCATGTTGCAGCAATGCAGCAGAGGGGAGCGTCAAAAGAAGAGTTGCTGGCTTTGGAGGATCTCAACCTGGGCATGGATTATCAACAGATCATGGAGTACTTCGACAACCTGAAAGAGTCCAATGCTTGACTCTAGATTACGGGTTACAGTCAAGTAGTCGGTGAAAAAGTCTAGTGCGTTTTTAGGGCTGAGCGTAGATAAATTGTCACACCTTTTTTCTGTAATATCATTGTTATAGTCTGGCAACAGACAAAAGAACCTTCGCGCATCGTATCACTTAAGTCATACAGTATCACATAGTATAGTACCACTACTCTAGTGAGCGAGTGAGATAAACTGCTGCATTGCATAACGTGCGCTCTCTCTGCGCAGTAGAGTTCTTATTTTGGAGGCTCTTTTGTCTGTTTCCAGACTATATTTTTAGTGTTCAGAAAGTTTTTCGCATTTGTTGCTACCTATTCTTCACAATCTTCAAACTGGTTGGCGAATTATCTCCCAATTTCCAGTAATACTATTGCTTTTTAGTTAAGTATTTTGTTCTGTAATACTATTACTGTTCAGTCTTCAGACTATAAGGCTAGACGTACACCGGTTAGTCAATACAAGACAAGACGAGATTAGTCACGTTTAGTCACAGTACTTCACATAGCTGCTTATGAAGCAACACACACCGATTAGTCATTGCATCGGTGCTTCATAAGCAACTATGTGAATTACTGTGACTAAACGTGACTAATCTCGTCTTGACTTGTCTTGACTAACCGGTGTACGCCTAGCCTTACTGTACTGTTTCAATCAAATCTTGAAAAATTTAATTCCATAAGAAAAGTTTTTTGTCTGCGACTCAAGTATGCTTAAATAAGTATTGGCCGCATTCTGTGTAGTACACAAAAATCTTCCAAATCTGAACGTAATGATTGGATTTAAAATCAGTAGAGATTTTTGCTACAAAATCTGAGTTTCGATACTGTTATATTTTTGTTGACTTGGAGTTTCTTTCAATCAAGTTACTAGAATTTTTAAAATTCCATCAAAAACACAAAATATATTCCTGTTGGATTTTGAAGGATAGGCTGTATCATCTTCAGTTTTTCTGAGCGGAAAATACTCTCTCTTTCAAAATGCATAGACTATTGACTGTAGCAATCCCTTCTAGATTAACCAGAGTCTCAAACCAAAGCAGCGGTTGTTAGTTGCTGAACAACTCTTCCATAGATAAAAGTAACTTTCAGTAACTCCAGTTACTGACAGTAACTAACTATTAGTGCTTAGTTAGTTGCATATGTACATAAATGATATGAATCTTACCGGACTTGGAGTAATTTATTAGTAACTTATAGCTATATCAATTCTAGTCATTCAAACCATCCTAAAGTTGATGCCAATGTCTGTAGTAACAGTGAATAATTAGAAAGAGAACAAAATAAAGAAGAGAATGAGGAAAAAAAGAAGTAGATAATTGACTGATTCACTTCTTGCTACTTATCATGGTACGACAGTGTACCATAACTTTTTCTACCTATAACTCAATTAGTCGAAAAAGCTAAATATCCACATGCAAAGTGCGTAAGACTTGCTTTGAATTATAAGTTATTATTTTGTGATGAAATCTTTGTTTTGTAGTAGTTTTAAGCACTCGGCTGAGGCACTCGCATTATAGTTGACAAAAGTATGTTTTAGTTGTATAATAATGTTCTTTCAATGTCTATTCTCTAATGTATAATGAATAGCAATATACGATGTAAACTAAAACAAGCTTTTTACATATGTGTGAATGATGGTAATATTCATGAAGGTTGTTTGTATTAATAAGTGTCCCAAAGTATATTTTTTGTGAAAATAATTTTCCGTTCATGAAATACGGGTTTGAGGTCTAATAGTTTTCAATAGCCTATCAATACCACCATGTTATTAATAAGAAGAAAATATACTAGGAATTAATATTCCTGTAGAATTTATTGAATCACAATATTTTGCTTTTAACAATACTCTTGAAACCGTATTATTTTATAACAATATTGCTGTAAAATGAAAACCAGCCTGCAATTGTTAGATTGAGTGTGAAATTTTCTCAATTTTTGTTCCAATTTTGATATCCTATAAGACACAACACAATTTCTTAATCCATTTTTTGGGAAAGTGTCCATATAAAGCTGTGACTTCAAAACCAATGAAATTATTCGAATAATTTGGCTGTTGTAATTTCCTGATGCAAACGCCTATCCTTTCTACGCTGCCAAGTTATGTGAATCAAAATATTCATACATTTAAATCAGCCCCCGTTGAAAGTTGCTATAAAACTATGAAAATATTAGTATAGATACCTAACTATTGCAGTCATGTATAAAATACCTACCTCTTACTTGAAATGCCTTTGTAAATAGTCATCCTTATCTAAAACCTGAATAAAGTATTGTAAAAAGTGGTATCTATTTATGTGTAACATTATTATGCGAACTATGATCAAATAGTAACGATTACTTTAATGCCAAATCATTCCTGGTTGAAACCCCTTGTATATTGTCTATTTTATTTACAGTGATCAATTTTGTATTACTGGAATCAAAAAATTTAAGTTATCGTTTGTTCAATTTGTAAATACAGTAATTGAGTAGCCTACTGAGAATAAATATTTTGAAAAATTTTAATGAAAATTTTTCATTCAGATCTATGTACCCTTCATTATTATTCTCAGTGTACAGTGTATCCCCACAATTGTCCAAAATTTTCAAAGTATTTGAATTGATTTTGCAACTTCTTTTTTGTGTGTAAATGTATCTAATTTTCCTTGAATTATTTTTAGGTGTAAAATATTTCATTCGTATTCAAATCCTTTGTATATTTTCCATTGCTACCTTCAATTAATAATTTTTTATCTTCTATCAATCTTACTCTCTTTTCTACGTGCTTTCCTAAAATTTTGCAATATTACTTACTTTCTAATACTACTCTCGTACTGTACTTTCTTTTATAAATCATTCTGAAATTCATATTAGCTAATAACTCAAATGAGTAGTTGTTCTATTTATTATGAAATTTGTTTGGTATTTTCAAGCGTTACGTTTACAAGGCTTTTCATGATTTTTTTATCTCAGTTTATGCTTTTCGATGCACAGGAAACAATATTATGATTTTTAGACCATTTTGAATTTTTTATAGTACCATTCAAATAACATGGTATCAAATTCTGCCAACTCACATAAACGCTACTCTAACCCCAGACTAACATCAATTTTTAAACTTTATTGATCTATTAAATAGAACTTTACTTCAATTTAATTTCAGTATTGGGCTTCCTATGTCTATTCAAGATTTCGTTTAGGCCTTTCTATTACATTTCTACATCATTTTATTTTCTTCAAATAACCTATTTGTAAGGTACACTTGTCTCCTATGTGCATATAGCTTAAAGTATATTTATACTCTTCTTGTAAATAATAAACACTATTAATCTCAAAATTCACTAAGCTTACTTTAATTTGAATGCAAAATTGAATGAAAAGGCATGGTAAATAGTATCCTTGAAATTGAAATAAATTATTGTCCTATTATAATAGTTGAAGGTTGGTTACGATTGTATCTTTATCTTATGATCCTCCAGCCGTGAAACTTCATAATTTCATATCACTATAAATATCATAAAATTAATGATATAGAATGAAGAGTTTCGTACTATTCAAAGTTGTATTAGTCAATAATGATAATGTGCTTTGTAAAACTTAATGAATATAATGCCTATCATGCAATACTTTGATCAATCTTCCTCCAGTTTTAATTTTCTCATGTGAGCTTTCTAGATTTTATGCTGCTAGCATGTTAGATAAAAGACTGTATATGTATGCTTTTGTGTACGAATTTCCATACATTGTATTTTTCCCAACATGGTACATATCTAGTCTGTTTTGGTGAAACTGTAAAAGAATCAAACAAGAAAACGTTTTCCACAAAAAATAAAATTCATAAACTTCTATGAATAACTAAAGTATAAGTAAATTCAATATTCAGTTATTATCCTATCTAATCAAATATTTTTCTCTCATTTTGTAGTATATTTTGTATTTTTCCTCCCTCTCATTGTATTTGTGCCATATTTGTAGAAAGTGTGTTATTAATTGCCATAATTTACAAATGTTCAAAGAATTACTTAGTTATTAATAATTTATCAAACACTATGTATCTCACTATTTGTATATTTGTTTCATACGACTTAAAAAATCATAGACTGATATTTATTGTAAACAGGTTTTTGTTTTAGTACACATACGATAATTTTCTGTTGAACTGTTTCTGTTATTTGACGTATATTCATCCGTTGAAATCCACATACTTTTATGCTGTTGTTAAGTCTTTTCTTGAAATAGTATAATGTGATTAAAAGTAGACTGTTGAAGCGAAGAAGTCCTTGGTGCTCCTGAAAAGTTTGATAATTTTTTAATTAAAATTTGTTTTTGAAAAATATGCCTCGCTTTCTCTGATTATCTGCTTCCAACAATAATAAATGTAACTCTATTATCAATAAATCCCATTAATTTACGGTATTTTCGGTAAAGTTATTGAGCGCAGAAGTAGGTCTACTACTTCTGTAGGTCTACTTCTTGGAGACTTACTTCTTCGGGACACAACCTTCTGTACGACAAACCCCTTGTACGAATACACCTCTTGTCGTACAAGTGGTGGCCCCCCACTTCTAGTAGGCTACTACTCTTTGTAGCTCTACTTCTACTGATAAAATTGTTATTATTGGGTGGAAGAACTACCAATAATATTGTACCACATTCATGATTACATAATTAATTAATTCACTATAGTTCCTCTATTTTAGTTCACTCAAATTATCCGTGTTTTTGCTTGAAAATTCAGGAACTACTTTTTCTTTTATTGATAAAAATGTTAAAAATTATCTGCTATTTCCCAGTAGAAAACTAATGTGAATTATCATTGAAGAAGCAATAATTTGCTTTTTGCCCACTTGCAATTTGATGGTATTATTGGGATTTTCAGTTATTTATTACTACCATTCATGAATAATATTTATAATAGTTTCAATATAAAAATAATAGTTTTTCTATTGGGCGCGCTTTGATTCTATCACAATCATTTTTTCCAAACGAGGTGTATTTTTCAGTTGAAAACTTCTATTGAATTAACTACTATTAGATATCTTTCCACAAAAATCTATTGTATTACAATCCAAACTGATAGATTTTGTTACAACATCCATCTTTGAAAAATAGATTCCAATGCATAATAATTGCACTTTCATCATTAATCTCACAATTTCTATTATTAATCACTGAATGAACGCATTTTTATCAAAAGTCGTCACATACCTCATCAAATAACGCTTACCTGCAATTTGTACTATAAATTTATGGAAGTAAACTAATTAATGATAATAAATAATTATTGGTAAACTATTTATTATTATGATAAGTATAATACAGAGCTGTTGTGCATGATGAAAGATTACGAAGTATTTATTTATTGTGCTGATGTGTTTTAGGAAGTATTATGTATACAGTAAGTCAAGTTATTGTACACAAAACAGACGTGTAAATATAATGAATGTTATGAATGTTTAAATTGTGTTCTTATTGCCAACCCATTACTTTTTGAAACTCAAATTCATTATTTCATCATTTTGCAAAATGAAATATAAAAGTCGACTCTCATAATATTATAGTAGCCTATATTTTCATGTTTGTTAAGAATTCTTTGTAATAAAAAATATGATAACAGATTGTTAAATTTTTCAGATTATTGGAAAAATTTAAGTTGGAATTTTTATAACTTTATTGACGTATAATACCTACAATGAATAGCAATAATAGATACTTGCAATTTTCATTGCTTGGTTCAAGTTTTACATGTAAGCTTTTAGCACAGATAACGTAAATCAGATTTACGTTATCTGTGCTTTTAGGTTTCCCTCATAATTACTTTCAATTCACGATCCACTTTGCTTTTATCTGTTTGGAACATCTAATTTTGTTTGAAATCCACAATAGAAACTTAAGGATAATGGATTTAGATTTTAGGATAAATGGTCTCAACCTCAATCATTAATACAGTCGAGCTACGTTTTGAATAGATAGTATTTGATAAGAAATACGTTTTGATAAGAGGTGTAGAAGCTGGTCGAGTGGGGGTAATAGAGATAGGGCAGATAGATGCGTGCGAGAGAGAGAGGAATAGCGTGTGAGAGAGACAGCTTCCCGCATCACTATACTTTTAGTAGCTCGACAGTAAAGCTATTGATTTTTCAAGTGTATTTTAATTGAAGTCTGGATAATATTCCACTTGTATGCTATCAACATTTCTCTGATGTGTCAAGTTTATCAAAATCAATAATACTATCTTATCTAAAAATGAATCAAAAAGCTTTTTAGTTGTCATCGCTGATCTCAAACATCAAAGTGCACTAACAGCTACAGTTTTCTAGGGTAGAGCACAGAATGATTGACAAAGAAATAATTTATTAGAATTGGGAATAAATTAACAAATCACAAGCTGTCTGCTATTAAAGCTGTCAGCAGAGGACTTAGTTTCTGCTTCTAGAATTTACGTAGCCTGCCTTTCACGATAATAAAATCAATAGATACATTTTCAAGCTGCGAGATAATTCTGGACATTTCTGTAAAAAGGTTTGGCTTATTCTACCAGTAACAGATTATCACGGCGAATTACTGTGATTCATTTTAGCAAAGACGATAGGAAACTATTATTATAAGGAAACTGAGCATTCTAATTGTCTTTGATTTTAGTGATACGTCCTCGATTTCTGAGTTTCACTACTTGAAAATCTGACATCTAGGAAGCATAAACTCTTAAACTCAACATCCAACGTCTAAAAGTATTGTACTTCTAAAATTTCATATCTTTAAGTACCGTATCTAAAAGTATATTATTCCTAAATATCAATATTCATCTAGGCTAAAGGTATTGTACTTTTTAAAATTCAACACCCGATGCTTGAAAGTACCGTATCTCATTTCTATATCCCATATCTCAGAGCATCTGAAATTTGAAATTGAAATTAAAATTTATTTCCCAAAAAAACACAATACAATACAATACACAAGTATTACGGCATCTTACTTCTAAAATTCAACATCTAACATGTAGTTGTGTGTATCACTTCTAAAATCTAACATCTCACATCTAAGAGTATTTACTTTTAATTTTCAATATTCAGTGTCCAAAAGTATCTCACTTTTGAAATTCAACATACGAGGCGTAATCATCTTGCTTTAAATCTTCAACATTGATGCTTTTATGCAACAACTCGGCACTTTTGTATTGTAGCCTATAAAGTGAAAAATAAAGTAATTCAACCATCTATCTCAAGACATGACATCTCTACCAATCTGGAAGTTCTTAGGTCTCTATGAACTGCACTCTCAACCAGACTTCAAGGGTGAACAAACTAATAAAACATGTTCAAGAATACTAGCTAAATATCTGAGGGTACTTTACACAGCTATTCCAGCCATATCTTTTGTCATAATGCTGTTAGCTACAGGTTCAAAATTGGCCAATAGCACCATTAAAAATCCGGGTATTATCATTGGTCTATCACTGAACTACACTTCGCTCCTATTGGTTGCTGTGGTAACTATGATACTATCAGCGTTACGTCATCAAAAAATGCATCAGCTGATTGAAAAAGTGCAACGTGTGCAGAATTTGATCGACTCGAAAAGTCGTCAGATCCGCATGAAACGCTCTCTGCTGGTGATTTGGATTTTGGGCATAGTGGCCGCCATTTTGACGGAAGCCATTTTCGAGGAAGCGCCTATTGTACAGAGTCTCTTATTGTTCTATATTCAATTGATAAAATTGTACATCACTGTGAGAAATTTGGAAATGGTTGGTTGCATTGGCGAGGCGGCCAAAGAGCTGAATTCCAAGATGGCGGCTGTTAGTCAGCTGGTTGATGAGATTGACTCACAAGCAGAGAAAAGAGGTAATTCTATCTACTTTGTACAAAATTCACGATGTTTCTATTACATAATTAACAAGAAATTCGAACTCCGAATTTTTGTAATGTCTAACGCCTTAATTCAATCCAATTCAACATTCTATTGAGCCTTAATTTATATATTGTATAGCTGGTTATTTTACCAAGTCACCAGGGGCCTGTTTAATGGAATATAGAAGTCCTGTAGTACAGGGAATAGGCTGTGTCACTGGACGTATGGTTGGACATCCTGCTATTCATGTCTAGTGTTGTATATGTTATCTCAGTTCATATTAATAAACTTCATACTGTACACAACAGATTGAATGGTTTTCTCTTTGAGGATAAATTGGAGATGGAGGACAACAATGAAATAAATGGTAAATGAAAAACCTTTTTCGACATAACAACTTACTGTATTTTTCCGTACGGCACTCAATTTTTTACATTGAATAGTTTATTGTGAGCTCTAATTAATGAGTTCTAATAAACTGATACATCACATTATCATCTCACATATCATTAGCGAACCTATACTAGATTACTGGGTGATGCCAAAAGTTTCTTATTTCTAATTGTGAAATTTATCTTATCACGCTTATTTTTCAATCTTTTCATGGTTCTATGTTAGTATATATACTGTACACATTTCCAGTGTTTACTTCTTTTCTTGAATTCTCTTTTTTGAAATATTGAATGAGAAAAAAGATGATTTGAATAGACTATTATAGATATTATTATTGATAAATTATTTGAGTCTTATAAATATACCGATCAAGAGTCAACATTACTAGAAATAAAAATGGTAAAACTTCATCATCTTCATCAAAATAAAATAATGTTAATCAATATTTCAGAATCTTCTAGAATCCAATGCATTCAAACCCTGGGCAGTGTACATTGGAGAATTTGTGAGTCAATTCAGGATATGAGTGAAGTCTACGGTATACAACTGCTTTTGGAAGTTCTCAGTCTTTTTGTTCTGATCACAACTTCATCCTACAATGCCTACAGCTCGTACCAATCTTATCCTTTCCCCAAGGCTTATTATTTGATGGCTTGTAAACTCTCCTGGACTGTTTTGGAAGTTATTGAATTGTTTGTTCTTATCGTACCCTGTGCAACCGCCACTGAAGAAGTGAGTAGAACGCCTTTTTCAAAGACATAATACTGTATCCGACTAGAAATACACTGCCACGTAACAAAAGATGTTTTTCAAATAGACTGCATTTGACTTCTTCTGTTCACGGAATCGTGAGACGGTCAAAACAAGCTGATTGCATTTGTATAGAAGATAGTGCGTATTGAAGCGATGATTCACAGCCGTCTTCGATAAAGTTTCTGCCCGATTCCAGTTCACAATACATTCATTCGAGTTCAGACTGGAATCACGTAATGCAGATAATAATAATATTATTTCAGTAGTTCTAATGTGAATCGGTCTAACTAACTCTCGCACGCGCAGGTTTGTTTACATCATCTCACCTTTCCCTGAACAGAGTATAGTCCGATACTAGTGGCGAAGCGTCGTAGTATGCTTATTTGGTCATCGCCGGTATATTTCCAAATTTGCCCGGCGATGACCAAATAAGTATAGGCCCTACCACGCTTCGCCACGGTCGATACACTGTTGCAGGCTGTGCTTATATAGGCATCACTCGTTACCATGGAAACTATAAGTAATAGGGCATTATTTGGCCTACGTCATTTTCCTGGCAATCTGAATATATCCTAGTAGAGGAAAATATTTTTTCTTCAAATAATGAATGAACGAATGAATCTGAAAGTTTATTATTTTTTTGGCAATAAATAAATAAATGTTTTTTTAAAGGAATAAAGTTCATTATTTCATATTTCATTACTTCATTTCATAAATTGAAATTGAATTATTGTCAGCTAAAGCTACAATGTTGAAACATAATTTTAGTTTTCCATCGGAATAAAGGTTCTATACGGTATACGGTGTTCAAATCAGCACTTTTTTAAAAACACTTTCAAGTAGAAATAACTTATATTATTCCAAGAAACATCTTGGAATTTATTTCTTGGAATAACCTTGAAATTTTTAAATTCTGGATATTTGCAAATTTTCCAGGCAAACAAGACACAAACAATAATTTGTCAATTATTGAACATGAAACTTCCAACAGGAATTCGTCAAGCGGTATGTGAGTTTTAGATTTTATACAAATTTCTCTATTCTATTTGAGTTTTTTTCGATAGGGTACCTAAAAATATTATTATCGTATGGTATTCGTACAATATTTTAGCCTCCATCAAATCTTCTTCAGCTGTTTATTCTGTTGTTAATATTTGCAGTTGCAGATAATTCTTTGTCGCATTGTTATAATTGTTCTCTAATTGATTGTTATGTTTATAATAGCAGTTAATTGATTGCAATGTTTAATAATTCCTTTCATCATTCTATATTCTATAACAAGAAGAAGTTCGCAAAATGAAACTGAAAATGCCCTATACAGTATGAAATATCTTCTGTTTATAGAATAAATGAATTGATTATTTGACTTGGTAGATTGTTGTTTAAATATCCAAAGTTATTATTCATTTTCCAGTTGACTACATTGACATTGCATCTGCCCCATCATAATACTAAATTTTCGGCGTATGGCATGTTTAACTTGGACTTATCAGTTATATCTACGGTGAGTTTATTAGATTTTCCGATACTTTTTTAATATTTTACTCTTTACTGATAATGTGGTAATATGTGGTAACAATACTTCTTGTCAAATTGATTACAAATGACTTTGAAATTTTGCTGCAAGTGCTCCAGATTAACATAATTATCTCAGTGACTGTATAGTGTATAGAGTATAATATAATATAGGGTATATATTAATACAGTGACTCTTTATAGAGTCACTGTATTCTGTAAGCTACATAAAAATTGAGGAATTATTCTGTGAACCAGTCATGAATATGTTAGTAATGAAAAATCAATGTGTTCTCACATTACAGGTTACTGGTGCTGTAGCAACTTATCTTATTATGATAATTCAGTTCCAAGATGCTAAAGTGATCAAAAAAGCAATTGTCAATGCTTGAGGCTCATTGGAAGAAATAGTTGAAGCTTTTTTGTCTACTATTAATGATAATGATAAGCTGAGTATAATATCACCCGTTAACTCAATTTAAACTTGAATTCAATTTAAGCTTGAGTTTGAACAACTTTCATAATACATTTTTAGGCAACTGTCATAGTTAGTAATAATTTATTGTAGTAAGTTTTCTTCACTTGATACAGCACATTTCTTTATCTATTGGAAAGTTACAATAAGTGAGGGCACCAGGAAGCCCCCCACATTGTCGTCCTCATAAAACAGGTAAATCATCCATTATTGAAATAGAAATGATCTTAAACTTAAAAAATTGAATCGAACAGGATAGAATGGACTCAACTTACAATATTTAATATTCAATCGAATAATAATATTTTCATTGGATTTTTATAATATTTACAATATTAATGGACTAAATTAGTTATTAATCAAAAATTGTTTTACAAATTTCCAATTTATCACATCAAATAAATTATTTTTAATTTTTGAAATATCACGGTGTACTTCATAATATGTTATTCTTAATCCATCCTCATCCACAACAAATTTTAGCTCTCCATCGATGTGAAAATATTAAATATCGAGTATGTTGTTTGAACAATCTGGAAAATATGAAAATATTTATTAATAGCCAAGATAATGCTCATTACTCAATGATCGTTGTTTGAACAATCTGGAAAATAAGAAAATTATTTATTAATAGCCAAGATAATGCTCATTAAAAAGTCCCTTTAAAAGGATTGCCCCTAATGAAAGGATTCAAAACGATCACTATGTAGTTTTCAGTAAATTACCAAATATTTTAAGCAGCTAATGTTATAGGAAACATGCTTGTCAATAAATTTTTGAAAAATATCACTATGGAAAAAATAAATCTTTATTAGAAGTTTCAAGTAGTAACTATTTTATCCATCAAATGAAAAATTCTGTAGTTTGACCAATGAAAAGGTCTCCAATACTGAAATTAATTTGTATGAAGATATAAATAATCAAATAAACTGAATGCTTTGTTTACACGTTGCAAATGGCATAAGCAAGTCGACTATTTTGCATAATGCCTATGACAACTTCTGAACGATTCTTTAGCCTAATTCAAGGTGCCAATCGACTGACTTATGCTAATGGCATCGTGTAAACAAGGCATAAGAGATCTACAGAAGTAATTTAAAAAAATTAATATAATTTTGAAGATTGAAAGTCAACTTACCTGTACAAACAACTGTAGATCTATCAAGAAAAGTCCATTGCCTCTCAGTTCAATACTTATCGATGAATTTATTTGAAATACTTTCAACATTCTTCTATGCTTCTCGTTGAAATTGTACCAAGGACAATTGTACAGGGAACTTGGAATCTCTTGACTCTGGAAAAGTTATCATTTTTTAAAGAACCAGTAGAATTAAAGATATCAATTTGGTTCTGGAATTTTTCTATAAAATACGGTGTATAGAGCAAGATAGAAACACTGGTCTTGGGTGAGTACGGTATATCTTATTAGTATCATCCAGGCAGTAGGCTATTAGCTGAATGATAACCAATAAAAATAAATAATATTGTGATAAATCTAATATTAAAAAAATGTTTCTACTCACGCTATTAGTTAGAAAAGTTCCCATCAAACAGTAACCAAAAACGACTATAAGCTCAGCAATAAAGAAGAATGCAAATTTCAACGTTTCAAATGAAAGTAACTCCGTCTGTAAACGACAATAATATTATTATTTTCATAGGAATTTCAGGCTTATTTTCATAGGCTTCTTATAATAGGTTCTATAGGTGTATTTTCCTTTTTTCAAATAGTCTTGATAGGCTTTTTTCAAAATATGCTTTTTCGTTATCACCTTAGGCTTTTTAGCCTACTTTTTCTCTCCCGAGTTTTGATTGACGATGTAGTCTAAGTATAGCTCTGTATTATAGTTAAAAGATATATTATGTATTAGTGAAATGAATAGTTGGATTGAATAAGTTATTACCAAAATTTAATATGATGGCAGACGTCATTGCATTCTGTCTACCGCGTTTATTATGTTGAATAACATCTATTCAAGCCATCTATCTGAATCAATTCAAATATTTATCAAAATAATCCATTCTATAAGATCCATTAAAGAAACATCTTTTCAAAAGAATGGATGAACCATTAAGAAAATGAGAAGTTTACAATATTATGCGATAGGCCTACATATTTTTTTTAAATTTTGAATTAGGCCTAATCAGTAATCAATCATCATAATCGGAAATTGAATCAAACCTTTGTGAGCACGAGTGACAATGATGCAAGGATCATCATGCTTACGCCTATGATTACGCCAAAGATCGTTGATGATAAATCCTGATAGAGACTGAAGAACCTAAAAGCGAGGAAAATAATAAAAATACTGTATGATTGAAAAATCAATGTCAAATACAGTATAAGTTTATTAATTGATTTAACTTGCGAGATCATTTCATGTAATATTGGACAATCTAATAAACATAGAAATAATGAAAAAATGAAATATGCTATTATAGAATTTATAGCTATAACTATGTGTACCGGCATAGCCTCCTGTAATACAGAGTAATGTATTAGAGGAGGCTATGGTATTATAATTTAAACTAAGCTCAGTAAAGACTAATAAGTCTATTGAAAATATACAATGTTTTATACTTTATCACAAGTGAGCTGAGCTGGGGTTTCAATTAAATGCAAAAATAATCCATTATGACTGTGAGTAAATTAATTATACTATAGACTGATAAATTAATGAATAAATAAATTAATTAATGAATTAATGAGTGAAATATTATTAGACTAATAGGCAATAATCTAGTATTATATTCAGTTATTTCTAACGTTTCATACTCTTAATTTTTTCTACTCTTCTATACTCATACTACACCTTTTCATACTTTGTTTAGAGTAACATACAACTTACTTTAGAATTTCTATGTGATGAAGTATATTCTCCTTGATGCACTCTTGAACGCAATGCTCAAAGAACGAATCTTGCCTGAGCATCTCAATCTGACTTTCCGCTACCCGACACACACAGTTATATTTTTCCAAGGCACGAGGCTCCAAATTCAGGATGGAATTCTTCAATATTCGGTACTGAGTGTTCACCTCGAAAGCTGCATACACAAGAAACGGAATGGCGGCTGCCAGATAGATTGCAACCAATAAGATTTCGATCATTAGCAGAGAGTAGGCAAAGCAGAACCCGAGAAGGTTGTCGGTTCTGAACGGAAACCATAACGGTACCGGAAAATCGTAGTTGATTTCCTTCACTTTTCTTCGGTTCTCGTCTTCGAAGAGTTTGATCATAGCAGGCGCAAGGAAACCTAGAAGGAAAACGGCTGCTAAAATGGCTGCATTTAGAACGGTCTGGAAAAGTAGATGATAGAATCGATTTTGTTTTTTGAATTTTTCCTCGTTTTCTTTACAGCACTCGTTTTTGTATTCGAAAATATCGGCATCGACAACTTGTAACAGCTCGTGTAGAACGGGCAGTTTGAACACGAAATGAACACTTAGCAAAACCCAAAATGCCAAAACGAATGTGTAAGCGTGTGCTATCTCGACAAAAGTCGTCAGGTCGTTTTGTGCATAATACATGCTCACACCACCGACGTAGACGAAAAACGACATGAATATGAGTGCTAGCAACATCATGAGTAGATTCATGGTGAGCCATGGCTGTTCTGGAGATACTAGTAGACCTGATGCTATCACGAATTTTACTCCCGTCTTCTCTAGTCCTCTCTTTATCCTTATCCAGTCCTCTTTCGAAACTTGCCATAATATCCTGCGGGAAAATATAGTTTTCGCATCAGGTTTATTATTAGTCTATTGTATAATATTTATAATATTTGTACTTACTTTGTAGGCTAATACCAGGTTGGCTCATTTGTTTAAATAGATGGATTCGAGTGTAATAAACTTTTACTACAGAGAACAGACTTTTATTAACAGACTAAGGCTAGGCGTACACCGGTTAGTCAAGACAAGACAAGACGAGATTAGTCACGTTTAGTCACAGTAATTCACATAGTTGCTTATGAAGCAACACACACCGATTAGTCATTGCATCAGTGTGTGCTGCTTCATAAGCAACAATGTGAATTATTGTGACTAAACGTGACTAATCTTGTCTTGACTAACCGGTGTACGCCTAGTGTTTGTGCAGCCTAATGATTGTCGAACGTGTTTTAAGGGCTTAGCGCCTCGACAAGCATTACTGTTGTAAATGTGAGAGTTTATCACACTCAAATCTTGTTATATTGATTAAAACTGTTTGGAATTAATTTTTAAAGTTGCACAAAAATCCAATTAAATTTTACCGCCGTAGATTGATATTATAGAATGGAGCCAAAAAACGGGAATCGATGCAATGACGTCTATAAAACGATGGTTGAATTCGATTGTATTCTCTTAAAACTGCCCGATAATATTATACTTAAAGATCATAAATCATTGTCAATAGAATAATCATCCCTCTTGGTTGGGCGAAGCTCTCAATTTCTACAGGATTGATATATCATATAAATTTCAATTTATTATTATGAATTGATTAATAATTGTTACAGCCAAAAAATTGAAGATTGCTAATAATGATTGATGAAGTAGGCTAATGGAATAATGAAAAAAATAAAATAATAATGATTGATAAAGGCTAATTTCAATTTTTCATTACAAATAATAATTAAAAACTGATAATTATAAGAATAACGACTTACATGACTCACTTGATGCTAATTCAGGATGATCACTGTAAAATGTACTAAAACAGTTTCCCCAGACATCATTTTATTCATTAAAATATTTGAAAAAAATGAAAATACGACCTAATTTTCAAAACATCCATTGCACTAAAACTGCAATCACTTAAACAGCCATTGTTTACAGTGAAAGTGCAAGTTAACATAGGAAAGAGGACTGGTCAGAGACAATTTCAATTTGGTATTCACTTTGAATGATAGATTATGGGATTTACAATTCAGCAAGGTTTACAGTCTCGCCAATTCTTAAATTTTGCATCCTCTTACCAATTATTCATAGGACAATCCCATAAGTCACAGACAATTTTTTTGTCTGAAAGCCAGTGGCGGCCCTAGAAATTGTGGGGCCCAAGGCAAAGTTTAATAGCGGGGCTCTAAGAAAGAAATAAGCCTAAACTAGTCTGTTGGGCTGTGCGGGACCCCTGAAAAACGCGAGCCCCCAGGCGCCGCCTTTTTTCGCCTTCACATAGGGCTGCCTCTGCTGAAAGCTTACGTTTTCTTTAAGATTTAATAATCCCTGTAGGTAAATTATTCAATTCAAGGACTCAAGAATGTGTAATCGCAAGTGATCGCTTTCAAGAAGCTACATTTTTAATTAGTTCCTTTGTACTACATCTAGTATCTTTATTTCTATTTCAATCTGCTCAATACTTGATGTTCTGCATGACACGTGCCTATGCACTTTTTGCTACCAGTAAATGAGAATCGAAATTAATAAGTTAGGCTATTAATAATAAAATAAAATAACATCTGTTATTAATAATAATATAATAATATAATAATATCTGTTGATATGTTGATATTACGGAAACTATTCACACCTTACTGATTATTTTATACATATATTTTTTATTGTACTGAACACAGTACATAGTAGATGACAAATAAGCGACAGAGGGGGTGAATATACTACATGGAATCACCATTGGATTTTAGTGTAATAAATATGGTATATGGAGGGTAATAAACATGGAATCAGACTATCAGTGTAAAAAGATATAGCATGTTTGACTTCTGCGAGTGAGAGGGTGAGAAATTGTTTGAGAGGGTGTGGGATCTCATTTTTGGTCAATAACGCGTCAGTGTGTGACTCCTATCTTTCATTGTGGTTGTGGAAGGTCGTAGAATGTTCCTTTATTATTGTCGCACGCACGCGCACGCACCGACTCTCTGTTTTGTTGACGTCGATGCGGCTCTGAGTTCTGAGAAGCGGCGAGACTTCCTTGATCTGCCCCACCATCGTTTTCGGAATTCGGATTGGCAACAGCTGAAATCACCGAAACGAGAACTGCTCAATGATACGGAGCTTGAAGTTTTGTTGCAAACGTGTGATACTGGTGATAAGAGACTCGTGAATAAAATGTTGTTTATGATAAGTGATAAGATAAGGTGCGGTAAGTAAAAATTCTGAAATGTGAAGTATTGGTAAGAGTATTTGATGAAAAGAGATAAATAAGAGTATTGGAAAAAGAGAAAAATTGGTAAAGTATTGGATAAAAGAGATGAGATAAAATCAGCTATTGCTAAAATACTGATGGAATTTTGTAATAAGATAATACTGTATTAGCCAGTAGCAGTAGCCTACATCGATAACAGATATATGTATAAGATTATGAGCTAGTATTTGAGATAAAACTACACTTTTTATTCCGAGTTACATAAATATGATGAATAACGTGATTAATTAATAAACTCGTAAACTAGGATTCGGGGGCCACCAAATCCCTGAAGTTTATCAAGGCTGTTTAACACTTAATGAGTAGCCTACCGTGTATAATTAATAATAATAATAAATTAATGATTTGTTAGTACGGTATACAATTTTTGCTTATCATAAACAGTTATCTCATTGCAGGTTGGCATTCACAAAACACAAATAAAATACGATAGAATGAATCATCAAAGAAAATTGATAATCATCACAAGCACATGAAAGCTTCATGTTCTCTTGTACTACGTATTTATTTTAATTTTTGTATATGTATTGCGTGATTTATCATTATGCAAATTGTACAAGGAATAAATACATTTGAATCTTGAATTTGGCTTGAGTGTCAGATATCCCAATCTGAGTGAGTGACACTGTAATGAAGCTGATAACAAGAATATTGGTTTTACTGAAAATAATTATTATTGATTGGATAACAAAATAAATACTTTCTGAAAACATGATAAATGGCGTGATTTACCATTAAAATATGTCCACAACTTGATATAGTTGTTTGTATTCGAAGTACTGTATAATATTGTAATCTTTTTCAAGTTGTAGGCTAGTTTATCAATAGTAATTTATGGATTTCATTCGTTTGAATTGGTTGCCTGAAGTTGTGAAATGATACACAGATGAAAACGTGTATCTTGCGGAGCGTCCTTGATCCATGAATCCAACAAAACTGTCCGTTCTCCGAACTGTCAGCTGGCTCGCTGCGTAACCGTCAACCCCCTCTCCACTCTAACTGAAATTAGGACGGCCATTTCTGTTTTCTCTTCACATTCTAAACAGTCTAGTATCGATCGCGAACATGAGAGGACCGTTAGTACCTCTTTGGGCGACGTTAATCGTCTGCCTAATTGCAGTGAATGTGTTAGTGTCTGAAATCGAAGCAAAACGTTCGTTAGGTGGTGGCCGAAAATCGGGTAGCAGCAGTAGTACGGGAGGATTTTACTCGACAAGAAAGAAGCAAAACAACCAACAGCCCCAACCTACACAACACAAAACTCAACCTCAACCAGCATCTCCATCGCATTCATCTGGTTCGTTTTTGGACCAGGAACGTAAAACCGGAGGCCATGTTGGATCGAACCAGCCTGTAGGTAACGGTAACCGACCGGGTGGCAATCCCGCTCCCATCGGATTCGAGCACTACAACAACAGAAATCCTTCCGCCCCTCTTCCCCCCGGCCATCAGCCAGGTGGACTGGGATCGGCCTTTGGAGGTGCCAAGCCGAATAATCCTCCATACCCCACCCACAACAACCCTGGAGCTGGAGGATTTGGAAGCAACCCAGGAGGATTTGGAAGCAACCCAGGAATTGGTGGTCACAATCAAGGCGGTATTGGTAACAGTCCAGGAGGATTTGGAAGCAATACAGGAGGATTTGGTACTGGCAATCATCCACAAGGAGGCTTCAATCAACCTGGTGCTGGTGGATTCGGAGGGACCCATCACAACAGTCAGCCAGGATTTGGAAATCAACCACATTCACAGCCAGGGTTTGGAAATCAACCACATCCACAGCCAGGGTTTGGAAATCAACCACATCCACAGTCAGGATATGGTAATCAACCACATTACGGTCAGCCAGGATATGGTGGTAATCAACCACATTACAATCAGCCAGGATATGGGAATCAACAACATGGCTATGGAGGAAATGCCCCAGGTTACCACCCACCAGGCAATTACCCAGCTGGATATGGAGGACAGCCTCACTATGGAGGAGGAGGAGGTCACAGCCCACCATATGGAGGAAGTTACCAGAGCAGCTACAATCCAGGTGGCTTTGGAGGCGGTGGCGGTTACGGACAACAAGGTGGTTACATGGGCCAAAGAAAGAGTGGTCCAGGGTTGGGTACAGGACTGCTTGGAGGTGCTGCAGCGGGTCTACCATTGGGTCTACTGGTTGGATACGGTTTGGGTTCAATGGGATCTCATTCCTCGCCATTCTCCTCCTCCAACAACCAACAACAACAACAGTCAGCCGCTGGTGCCCCAGCTGCTCCTGCTAATAATGATGCTTTTGAAGAGTGGCTGAAGATACGTACGGCTGAGGAAAAGAAGAAGGAGGAAGCTGCTATTGCTGCCGGTGCAGTGGCCGGTGGAGCAGCTGCTGCTGGAACAGCTGGATCAGTACTCATCCACAAAGATGGTGTCACAACAGTCAATGAAACCGCTCTTGTCAGCAGAATCCTGGAGCAAACATCAATGTGTCCTGGTGGAGCCGGTATACTGGAGGCCTCATTCCTGAACACTCTGGTACCCTGCAATGCAACAGAGGTTGACTTCCAAGAAAAGAACCTGACAGTACCTTATGATGATGACTGCAAAACAATCCACATGACATTGATCCAACTGAATCCAGCCACAAATGAAAACAAATCTGTTTCATTGACCATCAAACAGATAAATGTTGAATCAGGCCTTCCTGGAGATTTGGCATATGATTTGAGCTTTGATTCGTGTTTGTCACGCATTGGAAGTCCGGAGGAGAAGTTCTGTGTCAACAAAGGGTTCACCATTGATCAGTACCATACCATCAATGAAACGTTGGCTTTCCTGCACACTGCCAACTTCTCAATCTCACAGTTCAATACCACTCTGTTCCCCAACATGTCATGTCCGAATGGTGCAGCTGATTGTGCCAACAAGGAGTCAAGGAATCTGACATCAACTTTCCTGAATTTGTCTCTGCTCCCTCTGCATCCAGTTGAGTTGCTGATGTCTCAATGCATGATCTTCAACAGAACCCAGTGTGATCCCACCAGCACCCAGCCATGCGATTTGCCAATGCTGACCGTGAAACAATCAATTGACACCAACACAACTTTGTCGGTGGTTGACTTTGCCAGCATCAATTTCGTTCTGCATGGGTCCAAGGACATCTTTCTGACCTTCCAGAATCCATCGCCTCCAGTTCAGCAGAAGGCAGCTGGCAGTGCTGACCAGATTGGCTCCTCCAGCACTCTCACTGACACTACCACCAAGTCATCTGCCACCACCATTTGACAATTACTACACGGCGGCTTCCCTATGGTTGTCGCCGTGTCGCTAGCCACACTTCACCTTCACAATAATTGGTGAGTGAAATCATTCATTTCTACTTCTTTCTTACAATGAAATAATAATTTATAGTGATAAGAAATTTGCCATAATTCTAAAAAATTTGCTAACATTCAGCTCATGACCACATTATAAAATAATTATCAATATAAAAATGATTGATATTATAAAAAGAGGTGAAAAAGTAGGCTACAATTTTTTATTTCTCAAGTTGAAAAGTTTATAAACAGTCCTGTCAGCAGAAATATCTATTCTAACTAAAATTAATGAATAAAATTCAGTCTATTATAACATTAATTTCTACTGGGAATACCGTTGGTAAATAGTTAATTGAGGAGATAATATTAATATTATAAGGCTTGAAAGATTTGATAATAGTTCTGTTAATATTTTTCAATATCTTTGTAGGCCTATAATAATAATAATCTGAATAATTGTTTAATGGTTGTACTAATTTAAATAATAATCATAAAACTTCTTGAGTAACAAACATGAGTTTATCAATAGATTAATTGATAAATAAAATAAATGAGCACTTGAAACATATTATTCTCTGATGATCGTAATCAATTCAGCTATCATTATTTTTGTTTCTACACTCTACACTCAATTTATTGTAAACGATCATTTCCCATGTATACAGCGATAAATTCGATACATTTGCATTGTAGCCATTGTAGCGAATTTCCCAGTGGAAAAGCAACTTATTCCAGTCACACTTTCATAAACACAGAGCAACTGGTGGATTAGAATAGGTACCTTGAAAGCCGTTCCCTTCCCAACTGTTGAATTGGGAATATCACGCAAAGCCCTAATATATTCAAAGCTTCCATTCTTCTTGTATTTTCAATGCACTTTTCATAGGGGTGAGCACAATGGATTCATTGTGCAAATTTCTCAAACAGAGCATAGAAAAATTGATATATTCTGTAATATTGTGAACTACAGGTTCTTTAGAGAAGTCCCTAAATGAGACATTCTTTTAAGAAACTTTCGAACACAGATAAGACATTGCTTGTAAGTCTATGCTTTCCAAGATGAAATTCAGAATAAGATTTAAACCCTTATTCACCCCACATGAATAGATAGTGTTAAAAATGATTTTATGAAGAAAACTGATTCAAAACCTATAGGTTGATTGATAAAGTAAGTTAATTTCTATCTTTGGCTAAGCTGATTGAATGAATCTTAAACATATTTCATGATTTTGAGTTGAAAGACTAGAAGCTTTTACAACCTTGGCAAATTCAGGTAATCAGTTATCAACAGACTGTATTCAGGCTTTATCAATTTTAGGTATGGTGTAACAATCGAAACCGGTATCACATTATCTTGAACAATTTCTGGTTGTGACAGCTTCTTGTCCTTTCATTCAATATGAACATTGTATATATTATACCCTATGTATATATTAGGATAATATGTATGTATACCCTATGAATATATAGGATATACATTCAATGACATGAATCACCTTCACTACTACATGAAAAGTAGAGATTTTCCAGACTGGTTTTGTCAATTTGATTGTACAAGACAATCAGAAGAGAAGAGATTTTCTATTTCATTAATCGTATTTTTTGTGACTCAATTTGGCTGTCAATGAGTACCATATGATACCCAATTTGTTGAACTTTATCATAAATCGTCAGATTTATTGAATGAATCAAGAGAAATTTTCCAGTTACAAGAAAATTCAGCCATTAATTATTCACAAGCTAAATTGTTCTTTTACTGTAGAATAATTCATGAATTAATTGAACATTTCCCCCAATATCAAAATCATTTAGGAGACACATAACTCTAGGCAAAAATGTATCGTAGTGAATTTTACAGTATTATTTTTAAAAATCTCTACACAATATTAAATTCTTTTTCACATAATTATCTTTACAACCTATTTAGGCTATTATGTAGTACTATTTTACATGCTGTTGTGAAATTTGTGTATTCACAAGTAAAATATTGACTGCATGTCGTACATTTTGTGATGCATCAATAGTGTTACATGCTACATACACTAATTTCTTAAAATATGAATTTCACAGAAAAATTCAGGAGATTTTCATCTATAAAACAGCTTTAAAATTTTCAAAGTGAATGCTCTTGTCAGTTTGTTAAAACACGGTCATTTTTATCTTTCAAGCTAATGATAGCCTACTCATTAGTTATTTGATCATGCCATTGACGCAATGAATACAACGAAAACAACCTCAAAAATGGAAATGTGAGTCATTTTATTATCTTGATACTGCGGCGTGGGTTAAGCGAGTAATAAGGCAAAACAGGTAAAGGTTGAAATTCAAAATAAATTAGTTGAACGACCCAGAATTGTTGAGTCAGTTGTTAGACTCAATATTTGGAGCTAGCAAGTTACAATAGAAGGAAAAGTTGAAAACTAATGTATAATACTGTATGTTTCACATTGTTATGTATTGAACTCGGCTACGCGTGTTGGTAAATGTCAGTTTATTTTTAGAAAGCGTTACGTGCGTTTCTATAGCAACGTCTGCTCAAGCAACAGAGTTCTCGAAAGCTCTAGAAAATAATTTCCTTTCAACTCGATCATTGTGTGGTCTTGTTTTCTTTCTGCTATGGTTTGGTGTTAGGCCTATTCGATTACATTAGTCACACAGGAAACAACAAGGAATTATTGACAATATAATAAATAATAGAGAGTTTGAAAAGAAATGCACATTTCTCCCAAGATTATTATGTGAAAAAGAATTTAATATTGTGTGGACATTTTGAAAAATAATACTGTAATAGCCCATTGCTGATGATAAAGAGTCACCAATATGAACCCATTGTTAATATTAACAATGTATCAGTTATCACCAAAAAATACAAACACAATAATAAATAATATAATTTTTGGTATTACAGCTCTCTTGCGGTATTTTGTGAGAATATTCCCTATAAATCATGGAAAGTCTTCTAAATCATGGCAAGTCTCCCGTTAGCGTCCTGTATAATGCATACGTTTTTCTCGTAAAAGCGCTCATTTGCAATGTATTTAGAAATGTTGCGGTTTTATTTTTATCGTCCGAACGAAAACGCATGCATAAAAGGACCCCTCAAACTTAAGCACAAGTTATTTTATTCATGTCGGTTTTGAAATACAAAACTCAAAGCATATAGCAACAGGTAGAGGAAATCATTTCGATAAGGTTATTGCTGTATAAGATTCGCGCCAAGATTCTCACTACCGGTGAAGCAATGCTCAAGGTGAGCCACAAAGAACTTCATCTCAACTGTGTTCCTATCCTTATAAGCTAAGCACTATGAATCAGACTTTGAATTTTCAAATCATAAATAGAACTATGGCAACAGACAGCACATTAGGCAATTGCTCAGTAGATGAAAAAGGAGCAAAAGAAGAACAAGAAGAGATGGAGAAGAGGAGAGACGATTAAAATAAGAAGGCAATTGTTCAGGAGATGGGGGAGGAGCAAAAGAAGAACAAGAAGAGGAAGGGGAAGAGGAGAGGCTAATAAAGCTGAAAAAAATTGTTCTGGAGATGAAAGAGGAGAAGAAAAACAAAAAGAGAAAGAGAAGTGGAAGAGTAGAGATGAACAAAATAAAAAGAAAGAGATGAAGGGGGTAGGAGAACCAAAAAAGTGAGACATTATGATTGGTTGGAATTAGTGCCTGTTCCAATTTGGCTCTACATCAGAATTGTGCAACACAAAACAATAAACAAGTTGACTTGTCATAAAAACATTAATGAAAGCCAGGAGGATGACAAACTATTCGTGGAAGCGTGCATGTGTCAATCAAAATGCATTACTTTCCCTCTATCAGTGGAACCATAGCCCCCTTTAAACTACTACTGTAGTTTACTACTACTGTAGTAGTTTACTAAGTAGTAGCTTAACTACTGTAGTAGGGGGCTATGGTGGAACTGTAAAAATAGAACAGCTTTTAAGCGCATTGTGCACTTTTATTTAAATTGATGACAGACTAAATAATACAACATTCTTAAAATTAAATAGACACACCTTGATGTGAATTTAATATCATAGGAAGAATTTACTACAAATAAAAAACTTCATAGAATTCATTCATTAAATTATATTATTTGATCATAAATACAATATCAAGGAAAGAATAACCGGTGTTATAGCAATAGGTGTTTTAATATTAATAGGTGTATTTATTAATAATATTAATAAATAATAGGTGTTATATTGAAACGATTCTGATTGTTAATTGTAAAATCTCTTCTCTAAAATTTCTGGTACAATTTAAAAACAGTTTCAATCAGTTTTAATTAACAGTTTCAATCATGTTCTCATTAAACTGTGTATTTAGAGGCTACAGTGTTCACTTAGTAGGAACCAGAAAGTATAGAATAAGAATATAGAATAATTATTTCTATTCTCTCTGGTACGAACCGAGGCTTCAGTGTTCTCATATTCTTATATACTGTACTGATTCATTATGACTTCAAATTTTTCTAATATCATATTATTTCGGGAATATTCCTTCAACCTTCACAAAATTTGAAAAGAAGGTGATCAATGAACGAATATAAATTCGTACTATTGAAGATTGTATTCCGTGTTGTACGGTATGTTAATTCTGGTATGGAGCATTAATCTTTGCCTTGGAAAAAGAGCAGTTACGGTAATAATTTTTATTGCTTCGAGATAAACTTTGTGATGAGTGTAATTTATTAGACTTGTTACCGTATAGGAAATTGAACCCCGTAAAATAGTTATAGTTTTGAGAAAGGTTAAAAAACATCAACAAATTTGTTAAACTTAGTGTTCATTTTATTACCGTGATTAGGCCTCTTCATTCCCTCAGAAATTCAATGTATCGTGCTTAATTGTTGACAAGAGATGGATAAAAAATAGTTTATTGTCATTTCTCTAGTATAACCCCATAAATCATGAGAATATGTGATAGTTACTTTAAATATTTATCAAATAATAATTTTAATTTCTTGATCGTGGCAGAAAATAGTTTAATAAGGTAAAAATACTTTTCAACAAATAAAACAAACCTCAATAATAATGATCTTTGATATGAACATTTTCGAATTCTGTTTTTTAAAACCATTAACTCATTTTAATTTCCAACATCATCGAACCATTTTATTCCACCATGAACATTATTATAATATTTTTATGAAATATTTTGCTATGGTACGATTTTCATGAACATCAATCTAAGCTAAAAACAGCAAATATTCTGTGTCAAAAGCTGCTGTGTCAGTACAAGAGCAGGAAGCCATTAGCAATTTAATGTATTTATGCAGGAAACATCCAATCAGACTCTGTGATTTGTGAAGTGGAACAATGGAACATTATTATTGTTCTTGTCCATGAACAATAGTTCGCAAGCTGTCACATCATTCATATAATGACTTACAGTCCATAATTTTTACAGAAATATCAAAGATACATGCTTAAATTGATTTGACAAAACACATAGCTGGTAAAGTAACAGTGAAAACATTTGATTGATAACTTTTTCTCAAATTGAAATTAGTGACAGCAAGGAGATTGTCGAGATCTGTAGAGAAGATTATTCACGATTAGGGCAACAATTAACCAATAAGAACTGATTCTGTAAATCAGTAGCAGTATTATTATAGCCTATAGCTCGTTCACTTTGCTGAGGCCCCTGAACTGGAAATGTCAATTAAAGTCAATTAAGTCAAACGACTATTAGATGAACGGAGTTCGGTGAGACGTGTAGCTGTCAAAATTTCGGAATCCGTCCACTCGCGACCTTCAAGAAAGTCAAGGCCAACTTGGATCGATTTTGTTTACTGGTTGCTCTGCTATAAATTATGAATATCACTCTATCAAAGCATCAATCTCATCCATACTTCCTGGCATTACATGTCGCATTAAAAATTCACAAAGCTTAATTTTTGTCTGTCTTTATATTTTCGGGTACGTTTTCTATTGGATAGACGATAGTCTATGAAATTCAACCCTATCAGTAGAGTATTTGAAATTTTGTAAAATGAATTTGTAATTTGTTCTGTTTTGGTTGCCGAATAGGGGTGAAACCCCCATTTTTCGAATCTATTATATTAGATCTATGAGTTAGTGATTACTAATTAATAATTTTTAAATTGTATATAGTAGCCTACACCTATAAAGACTGTATAATTAGTCTCAATATTAGACCTATACATACAGTCTCTGTACATAGAACATTCTAGTTTTTTCCAGTTTAATTACAAGAAAGGCATGATAATTCATCAAAATTAGCTAGAAATATCATGAGTCAATGAGATCGAAATAAACAGTTTTTAGAAAGAGTTTGTTGTTATCACGTCATAATAATTTTTGATAACAGGGTCGAAGTTCACGACTGACATTGCAATAAATTGGAGTAAACATCAATGCCTGATTACAATCGAGACAGTGAATCATTGGTTCCTATGTTGTTTTATTTCGACTAATATTTATTTTTTTGTACTAATATTTATTGGAAACTAATAATTAAATAGTAATTATTTTCAATAGAATAATTAAATACTTATAATTAATAATTAAATAATGCAACTATGCAACTCAATTCAACCACTACTTCATCATCAGTGTGACCTAGGTATGATAGGTATGTTTATTCAGAATCTGAAATTCCGTAATCGTTTCACATAATTTGAAACATCCAATAATTTACTGTGTGTGGTAACACTAGTCTTCATTATTTAAACATAATAAAACACTAGAAATTCAACGTGATAACTTATTTGACAGTCTTCTACTGCTTCATAATTTGAAACCTAAAAATAAATGAACTCCGATTTCTAATCTCAACTTATGAAGGCTAGAATGAGTTCATGCAATTCATGGCTATGCAGGCGGTAAAAGCAGTAATAACCACATGATGACAACCTTCATTATACATACCGTACGCCTCTCAAATTCATATACGGCCTCAGCAGCCTGTACTGACAAAGTGGTCTTTGTTCTCAGTTCAGTTAATTGTTTTAACACAGTTCAAGAACGGCATTCAGTTGTCAAATACTGGCAGCATATGACACCCAATATTTGCTCTCATTGAAAGAGCTGCTACAACAGGTTTCAAAGTTCAATAGGTAAATGATAGGTTGATCAATCATGAGATATTTTTCATGATATGCTGTTTAGTTTTGAACGATATGTCCGTGGCGAAGCGTGGTATAGTTATTTGATCATCGCCGGGTAATTTCCTATAAGACCAAATAAGTATACCACGCTTCGCCACTAGATATGCTATATTCTGCTATAAGCTATCTTGTATGCTACATTTATTTTCACACTGCATCTCCCATGATTTATTGTTGGACTGTACAATAAAGCCTTCAATTTTCAAGTGATTTGTTTTATTTGAATGACACTGCATCTTTCAATATTTTTTTGTTGGACTGAACAATAGAACATTAAATATATTATAGCCTATAACATAACTGTGAATTATTGAAGAGATTTTCCAACTAAAACCATATACAGTAGAAAGCATAGCGCAATAGGCCAATAGCTTTGCCTTGCGTTATGGTTGATGAAACTTGAATTAAATTTCTTTGCTTAAACCTTTGGCTCTACTCACACTTGGAAACTCAAATCGCGGAAACTCAGCGACTAGGATAACAAACATGTGTTTTCAAATGATGACGTTCAGACAATACGGTTGCAGGATCTTCTGAGCCCTGAGCGTCATCATTTGAAATCACATGTTTGTTATCCGAGTCGCTGAGTTTCCGCGATTTGAGTTTCCAAGTGTGAGTAGAGCCTCTAAATTGCATTGCTTAAACTGGTGAAAATCTCACTCGCTACACCGCTGAACTCTAGAGACAGATCAAATGACAAATCATCAAACCCTTAATATTTCTATCCGGCGATTTGATTTTGTGTAGGCCTACACCTACATTCAAAGATGAATTTTCTTTGAAACCCCTTATAATATAATAGCCTACTGAGTTCAATATTAATACATATAATAATATAATACTGAGTTTATATTTAATAATGAATTTAATAATAGGTATATTATATTGTAATATAATTTTGAGTCTATTTCATACTGAGTTTTGAATTCGAATATCCTACCCAGATAGCACCTATAGAAGAAGAATATTCTCTCTGAGAATATTCTATTCTATTCTTTTTTCCTTCTCTATATCCTATTCCTTCTATTCTCTCTGGGCCTACCCAACATTCCAAGATGAATATGCTCTGAAAACGTTTTCTAAATACGATTTTAATAATTTTTAAATGTTTAATTACAGGTTGTGGTAATTGCGACTTCGGACGGATTACTAAACTGGTTTGGCATGTGCGTCGCAGATGAGAGCAGAAAGAATAAATGAATAATATGAGCTACTGGAAGTACCGTAGACCTACGTCACAAATTTCAAAAGGCGCTTTCTCCTTGGCTGCTGTGAACGTCATAAACATGCTTCACCAGAAAAAGACATTATCATTTGCATTTATACCGACTGCTAAAATTCAAACTGAAGACTTATCTGTCAATTATTTTTCCAACAAGAAGTCCTCACTCAAGATTAGAAAGGACCTCAATATAGTTTCATAGTTTCTTCAATATTTTCAAACAATAAACGCATGTGAACTTCTCTAAAGTTCTCAAAGTATTTTTATGAACTGTTTTTCGATTTTTTTTAAACAATCATCTCATTTTGTCAAGACTGAGCTTTTGAGATGATTGGTGATTTCTTTATCAGTATCATTTATTTAACTAATGAAGTTATGAAACATTGAGGGATTGAAAAAAGTTGGTCCAATAGCATAAAATTTTGAAATTGTTTCAGTTTTTCTAATTATTTTCTACGTAATATTCAACTACTTCTCAAAAGTAATCTAAATAGTTTGAAGATTATTATCAAATCCTCTCATATAATCGATAATCTTTCATAAAATATCTATTAAAATAGCGTACTGTACATCATAATATAGAAATTCCAGGTACATCAAGCATTAAATTTATAGGGAACATCTCCCATTTACAATATAAACTCCTTTCATATTGTTCCAATTATTTTCTATTGTGATATCCCTCAAAATAGAGAATAAAATTCTCATATATGTTGAAGAAATAATTCTACATTGTGTGTTTTACATGTTATTAAAATACTGTAGTTGGAAGATATTGTTTTTGTACATTGATCGAGTTGTTTGAATTTCAAAGCTTAGATTGAGCAGTGTTTGTAAAAATTGTGTTTGAAATATTTTTTAAGGTTGTTTTTTATCGTTTGAAGAATATATTTTTTAAAATTGATGTAGGCTAGATACTTTAGAAGTTCTTATTGATGTTTATGACGAAAGCCTATAATTATTTTAAAAAAAATTCTATTATGTGTATTTTTATTAGTCTATTTTTGATAGATTTCAAGTTCAAATTCGTCCAATGAAAATTGTTCAAAATATGAACAATACTGTTTCTTATATGGACTGGGTCGAGGCCTTTGCATAAAGTATTGTGTCCAATAACATGAATTATTTTTGTTGAATATTATTCCACTATATTTTTACAATAAAACCTCTTTCATACAATTCATCAATTTCTTGAAATACATTAATATTTGATTTTCTGATGCATTCATTTTACTTATGATTTTTCATCTAGGTACATGAATAATAAACTATTGAAATCTAACATGCTTTAACATACTTTGAAATCTGTCAATGAATTATTGTTTCACAATGTTTGTAAATAGTTACTCTAGTTTAGGTTTTCTCACTTTTCTCATTTTTGCACAACTTCTTTAAATATATTTATATAAAGTACGTTTTCTGTACAAATATTTGTACTTTCACTTGCCTCCTATATCTTGCACAACATTTTAAATGTATAATGCACTTTTTCTGACCACTTTCATCCATGTCATTAGAAAGTATAATTTTTGGCACCCACCAACTCACTGTATTGTTCCAATGGAAGTTGAGATCTGTAAAACAAACAATACCGGTAATTAATGTCAACTGTAATTATAGGATACGGAATACAGGTAATTGTAAACGATTAGGCGCTATTTGGTTCATAAGTTTAACGCTACTGTCATTGAACAAAAAATGTTTGAATTTTTCCACAATGGAGATCTATTCAAGTTCAAAACAAATATTTTAACTGCTACTGTAACGATAAGGAGTAAATCATTACCAAGAATATTTTTCATGACTACTGTCAATATCAGTAAATTCATGATCGATGAGAGAAAATGAAAGTTTTTAATTTTGACAAGATAATTTGAAGAACCAAAGTTTATTGTTGTTGCTGATATCTTCTTTCATCCCTCATTTATAAGCTTATAACCGGAGTTTCCTCAATAAAAACGGTCGTTGATCAATTATCTCAATGAGTATCACGAAGCACGAGGAAACTAAGTCCAGAATCTGACTGGCGGAATGGAGAAATTATCCTCATAGGTTTTCCTTATAGCGCAAGCATGAAATGATTCAACATGAGTTTATTTTGAACTTAGATGATTAAAAAACAACAATCTTTAAAAAACAATCAATGTGTTGAAATAAACATTGGAAACCAACCGATTTCTAATACAGATTAGTGAGTTGAAAAATAAATAGAAATTTCAATACCCAATCAATTTCTTCAACATTTGAACCAAAATAAGCCTTCTCATGAATCTCATTGATAACTCTTCAATTATTTTCAATATTTATAATTTATCATGGATTTGTAATCAATTTTCCAATTTTTTTATTGTGTAACTTTACAAATTATCATATTAATATGCAACTATTAATATTGTACTGTATTTTCGGAAACGTTTTCAAACTTTTTACAATGTTGAGAAGAATTTATTGAATCAAATACTTGGGTGCTTTAAAATATACTGTACAACTCTAATCTTTTGATCTAGTATAGTTTGATAAATGTGATAAATCTTAATTTTTATTGTTTTCATTTCTTTCTTCTACTATTCTTTCTCTCTTGTGGTTTGTTTATTGATAAGAAGGTGGAGGGTAAACTAGCAACACGGTGTACATATATATTTTACACTACTATATTATCTAGCAATTCTACATATATACTGTCCATTGCAATCATAGATTAGTTATATTCCTACTTTCTAGTGAGTTCCATCAAAGACAATAATATTAATATAATATTTTATTGTCTTTGGTTTTATATTTTATGCTATATTAAAATATTGTAGCTTTTGTATGTTATTAACGGTAGTTGATGTATGTGATATGTATAATCGAAGGAGACTGATAAAGATCGAAGGGACTTTTTATTTATTTCTAAAAATCTCTACTGCAAAACTGAATTTCATAAAGCCTTTTCATAAATCTGAACGTACTGCTTGTTTTGAAAGTTATAATATGTATAAATATTGCATAATTTTATATCTAATATCTTATAATTAAGGTCTCAATGTCACAGATTAACCTATATTTTCTTCTAACATTTCAGGGTTAAACATTCTCCTATGAGAACTGAGCAGGGTTTTATTTTATTTTTCAATGTCTATTATAAGCAATACTGAGAACTAAGCAGGGTTTCATTTTTCAATGTCTATTATAAGCAATATTGTATTAATTTGTAACCTAAAAACCATAGAAATAAAACTGCTTGATTAGTCTTAATTCGCAAAGTAAATTGTCAATGTTTAGATGTTGAAACCTTTGTAGTCTTGAATATGACATGTAATCACAAGACAGTCCCCGCAATCACGTTCTCCTTGCTTTTGTGATAAACCAATTGCTGTAATCTCCAGCGAATCTTGTGTGTTTAGTAAAGTAAATATGATGGAACCTACAAAGTCTTTTAAATGATTAAATCCTGCGTCCTATAATCATGTAGTATTAATTTTGTTTATAATTGAACTCTGATGAAAGAAAGATATCAAGCTTAGATTCTAGAATACTCGTATCAATAATATTCTAGCTAATCCGTGGATTAAGCTGTTGCTCAGTCAATAAAAATTATTTGAGCTTGAGCTCATTTAATTTGAGCTTGAGCTTGAGTATTAGTTCGGTAAAATTGTTTGTCATCAAGCATTATTCACTTTATAAAATATATAACGAATAACGAGCCTGCAGCCACTTGTTTTCTTTTAAAACAAATTTCAAATAACAAATTGCTTGATATTAAAATGAACATTTGGTTCGCTCTATACGTATTGGATGGTTCCAGGAAAGCAATTTCAACATTATTTGCATATGAATCAAAGTAGTGGCCCATATACAAACCCATAATAGCATTACAAAAGAATAGATGGTTTCGCCAATTGGATGATTGCCCTGCTGTTATATCGAATGAGCCCCTCTCATAGAGATGTTTTGACATCCATTTTTCAATATAGGCTATTCCAATAGCAATGAATCAAAAATGACGTCTTATGTTTGATGCTGTGAGAAATTTAGGGGCAAATAAACGGAGAGACTGTCTGCAGACAATTCACAGTCAAATAGGTAAAATTATTTTTGAGATACCGTTCATTTTTTCGAATACAATATTTCCAAAAGGAATCCATATTATAGTCTACATAAAAATTAATGAATAATTTTTATTGGTCGAAAATAATACTGAAAATTTTTCCCACTCCCACCTATGGTGGGACATTTTCATGTCAATGGATGGGTGAACGACACAAGAAATTGTGCAATGAGGCGAGGTGGAATCTACCCGTAAGGGTCTCCTCTCCAATAAAAGCCATACGATAAAAAAAAGTTAATGGCGCTGAAACTTTAGTACATACTTAGACATGGCCATATCCAGGCCATATCTATTGACAAAGACAATAATGCTGCTTTGTAAATATTATTATGGGAGATGGTAAAGTTGTATGCTTCTTGAAATTTCTCTGTCTTATAATTGGGTAGCTGCCAGAGAAGAACTCCATTTAATCTATACCCACATAAATGAAGCATTAAAAGAGTCCAGCATAATATACGAGTAGTTTCAAGATGAATATTTGAGATAGACTATACAGTTTTTAAGGCATCATTCTAGAATTTATCCTTTGAAAATAAGTGTTCGGATTGGGAAACTATAGCGCTCATAATGATCCTTTTCCACTTGTACCTATTTATATAGTAGTAATGGTACCTTTCAAATCATCTCTTCAATTGAAGGTTATTTTATTGAAAGTAAGGAATTTGTGAACAACGTCTTACTAGAATAATAAGTAAGTCTTACTCTAGAAATTTATTAAAGATACGAGTAATAATATGATAATGATTTGTATGAAGTGTAGCATGGTACCTACTGTATACTTACTTGTTTTGTGTCATTCATTCGGATGATTCATTCATTGCGATTCATTCGGAATCTCTTTTTCGAAAATCAATCCAGATTCCGCCCTCAGAATGAGTCATCAGGTCACGTGTGGAAATTTTCAGGGGCTGACGCGTTCTGTCGTTCAATCTCAACTTGTAGGTTGACAAAATTTTGCAAATTGTTATCTTTATCTGCATCATCACAAATGGAATTGCTGAAAATGCATTTCAAATATATTTCAAAACTGCGTGATATCAATGACGGTTCAAGATAATTTCTGTTCTAAACTATATTATTGAGAAGAGTATTAATAAAATAGTATTATATAGTTTTTAGAACCACAAGATACCTTATTATAGAAAAATATGATGGGGTTGCCTATAACTATACTCGTATAATACTGTGTACTATTTATTATACTCTAGTAGGTGCTATTATATTTAGGTGCTACAATTCTTTATGCTAAGCATAGCATGCATATAATATAGGCCTACTATAATATTATATAGGTACTGTTATAGGTGGGCTATTTTTTTAAATGTGGGCTATTTTTATGAAATATTTTATATGGGAGAGAGGGATTTCTTTGCTAATATTTATGGGTTGACTATTCTTATAAAATGTTACTATGTGAAAGGGTACTCAGTTTTTGTTTGATAATTCATAAAACTTGGAAGTCCTTTAATTCAGGATAAAGGCGGACACACTAGATATGAATATCAAGCTAATATATAGGCCTAATATATGTAATAAATTGAAAAGTCTTATGTGTTTACTCCTTCTCCTGTATTATGTGACTTCTAAGCTTCATGAAACAGGCCCCAGGAGTCATATGGCAAAATTTTTCTACATAACTCATAATTATTCATGATTCAAGTATAGAATACTGATTAAAATTAAATTTCCATTGCATTTTTCACAAAGTAACTGCTTAGGCCTACCAATGATTTATGTATGGACTACTAAGTTACATACTGTATAAAATTATTATATTTCCATTAAATTTTCCACTTAAGTAACTGCTTACCAAAACACATTCTTGGACCGCAACCGAACGGTAGGTACACTCCTTTTTGAATTGCTCTCATATCAGAAAACCTTTCCGGGTCGAATTTATCCGGGTTCTGGAAGTACTTCTCGTCGTGGTGCATTGCACTGGTCATCACCACTACTGTTTCTCCTCTTTTCACCACTTTATCAGTGCCAGGGATTTTATAGTCGTACTTACAGTTGCGCATCAAAGCGCCGCTTGGTATATGAAGTCGCATGGTTTCTGAAATAAATGATTATTCATTAAATATGATATTAAATGTGACTATGGAAAAGATGGTATGTTACTAAGTTAAAAATATTGATGGGTTGACTACTCTTCTAAAATGTAACTATGGGAAAGTGTACCCATATTTTGTCGAACTCTATCATACCGAAATCAGCTCTCCAGCCTAAGTAAAGATAGATCTTAGAATGTAATAATTCTACATTATTTAGAGTATTCTCTCCTCCAGTGGAATTATGAGAGTATTATCAGAGTAATTATAAAAAAAAAATCAGGCAGCAGTATTGATATTTGTTGTTTAACAACATTTCTGAGAAAAATATACAGTATACATGTCTAAATTCAATTTAGACATCAGGATTTCTGATGGCGACCCATAAAGCATACAAAGAATGATAATTATGTAGATAATAATTATAATAATACTACTTAAAAAATGGTCGGTGCTTCAATTATTATTGTAGAGTAGCTTGTTGAACAATTTTATAATGGGAATATACAGAGTGTCCCAAAAATAGTGACTCCGGTAGCATTAATATGGTATTCTACAATCTGAAAAGAAGAAAATCTCTGTTTTAGCTTGTGAAATAAGAGATGTTACTGGAGACACTATTTTTTGGGACCTTCTGTACAATTTACTTTTCATGTTTTACCTGCAATAACTTTATCCATATAGGTCAAGCGTTTCAGACATTCAAAGCTGATATTTGTTCCTGCCAGCACAGAGTCAATCTCCATTCTAAGGCGCTCTTGTATGTCAGTATTAACGGCAATTTCATACAGCATGAAACTCAGAACGCAGGAAGTCGAGTTCGTTCCAATTGAAAGAAAAAGGAATGAGTTGGCGAAAATGCTGACGTCTGTAAAAACTGAAAACATCAAAGTTTAAAATTAGAGTAGGGTGTTTTTAGGATGGCATCTGAATTAATCGAGGGTAGTGGGGGAAACAGAACCAGGATACTTTATTATGCTGACAAACGCATATTTATAAATATATATTTCATTTTTATAAATATTAGAGTTCTTAAATTCTATTTTCAAATATTAAAATGTAAGGAGCTTTGATAAAACTATTGTACTCAGTCCATACGGTACTGAATATTGGCAGCATATTATTATTTTAAGTGTAATAAACTTAACAACTCAACACGGAATATTGAGTATATTTATATAAGAATTAAACTATTTTATCAATATAATTGTCGACAAATAAATAAATATTCCCCCGGACGGACTTAATCCATCCATGTAATATAAATAGTCGACCATTTATCTATTTAAATTGTTTTGTTTGTCAGGGGCGTAGCCAGGAATTGACTTCGGGGGGGCCCAACACCGGGGGGTCTGAGGGGTATGGAATACCCCCAGACATAGGGGGGTCCGGGAAATTTTAATATTTGACAGGTACATAACACAGTTTTAGACTACTTTTTAGGTCTTCCTGTGTAAAATCCTGTGAAATCCAAACATTACAAAACAAATAATTAAAAAAAAATTTCGACAATTCGGGGGGCCCCCTAGGCCTCCCCTGGCTACGCCAATGTTGTTTGTAATGCACCGCATTCAACAGCAATAGATTAAGGCCTTTATTTATTAATTCTATTCAACTATTCCACTTATGTAACCATTAAATTAATTATATATTCAATATTATTTGAAGAATCTCACGTGGGAGTTACCTACATATCAACTGAGTTACATAGAAATGAGAGAGAACAGTTATTGTTTAAAAGAAATTACTTTTCTCTGGAAAATTGTCAGCAGGAGGCTCAGCGCCTCCAAAGATTTCCTGGGACGAGTAATCCTGTTCTTCCTCGCTGATTTTCCTCTTAGTTCCGGCGCTACAACTATGACTCATCTTATTGGTTGACGTTTGCTCCTCCTTTTTCAGGTCGATCATCAACTGTAGAAAGTCGTTTCTGCGGTAGCCGGTGCGTTCCCGCATCTTAATTGAGTCAGCCAGTATGCGCATGCATGTCTCGGGTGCTCCGATGTTCAAGCGCAGAAATTTGCGTAGAAAGAACTCCACTTTGGGCATACCGATCTTCAGTGATAAGGAAAGTAGTATGAGGAATTTCGACTTGAAAAAGCTGGAAAAGAGTATTTAGAAATAGAATTCAATAGATTTTTTATTATTATTATTATTAGCCGTATAGCTCCCGAAGTGGGAGACGCTGAGTCTGAATTATTACTATTATTAAGCTTATGGCTTTTTTGGCGGAGAGACCCTTTCGGGTGTTCCGCCTCGCCGAATTATCCAGTTTTCCCTAATGAGAAATATGGAAAAACATTATAGGTTAAGTCCAACACTGAATTTTCAACTTATAAGTCCCGAAAAATCTTTAAAATCAAATTCTTTCACTTTATAGAATCTGATGTTGTTTGAATCATGAGTCTGAGTCTGAATCATGATCGTTGACTTTTATTTGACTTGGCGGCTTTCTTGTTCGCCCACCAGCTTTTCATTTTCTGCGAAAAAGCCGCTTTTCTTTCATCACTCCAGCTCTTGGAGCTTCTACCTCTGGAATAATTTCCCATTTAATTATTATATAATATTCTATTATTAATGAAATTATTGAATGGATATAATATCAAACTTCAACCTCATTTGGTTACAATTCAATTGAAACAAGACTCACTCATTTTTACTACTCTCAATTTTTCAATGAAATGTGAATGAAATTTTCTAAAATAGTGAATGTATAGCACGATCCTTTTAATAAGGACAAAAATCAAAAGGCTTAAAAGTCTTAAAGACCTTTTTAAAGAAGACCTTTCAAAGAATAACTTTTTAAAAGACCTTTTCAATAATCTGCGAGATTCAGCATTTGTAGGTTAAGTATTGTACTGGTAGCCGAGTAAAACATATGTTTTCTGACAAGTTAAAAGAATCCTGCTATAGGCAAAGCCAGTGGCGGATCTACGGGGGGGGCTTTGGGGCTGAAGCCCCCCCCAAAACGCCTGGAAATTTTTTATGAGAATGTAAAATTCATACAAATATTATATAATATAATTATAATATTTATAAATTATAAATATTATAATATACTATTTATAAATTAGTTTTTAAGCTCTCAATATAAATATTCATTAGCAAGAATGACCGAATTCCACCATTACTTCTACGTCTTAAAATGTGATATAAGCCAGTGAAATTGTCATCAAAAGTAAACCCTACTTCGCATGAAATGGGGTAGCCCGGTTCTTTTCTATGTTGTATAATCATGGAACATTGAATCCAATTATTCGATCCCGGCAACCTTCTATCCCGCCAAAAGCCTCTATGAAATGGCTCAATTTTTTACATGTAGATAATTTTAACCCTCGAAGCATAACGTTTTCATAACAGCACCTAATATCATTTTAAAATCAATTTAAATAAGCCCCAATTTCATACCAGGATTATTGTTAAGGGCGGCCCAACAGTTTGCGAGATATAGCTCTTCAAAGTTCATCTATGTTAATAATACATCATAAGCTATTTCTTGCTAATTCTCGCGGAAATCATGTGGAATAGCAAAAAATCAAGTGAAATTGCGAGAAATCGCTTGAGATGAAATTGATAGAAAAAATGGTTCTCGGTTCAAGAAAAACTAATGAACATAATATGCAATAATATTTTGTACATAAAGATAACTTCCAAAAATGTTGATTTTTTGTTATAAAATGGTTATAATGTACGATTTCTTGTTTATTATTATTTTAAAGTGTTTATGTGTCTGATTGAAATTTCAACGAGGCATTAGGTTTGGCAATACAATCCTATTTTATACGATATTAAGTGCAGTTTAAGTTAAAATCCATATAAAATCAATAAAAGCGAGACCTATCGTAAGAATATCATTCATCACTAATAATAATAATCAACTCTCCCCCCCCCCCCCCCCGGTCATCGGTTTTAAGCCCCCCCCAAAATCCATTTCTAGATCCGCCACTGGGCAAAGCATAATTTCACCTGTCAATCATTTCGAGGAAGACTTTCTTGGCATCGCCTCCCTCGCCCGAGTCAAAGTCAAGGCCGAACACAGTGCTGCCAACCACACTGAAACAGTAGCTGGCCATCAGGTTCTCAACGTCTGCTGGCTTCTGCTGACGATTATCACGCTCCAAGCGGCTAATTGCGTAATTACAACAATTCACTACCTGCAAAGGAATAAACGGATCGAGTGTTCAAGGATCCGCCAATGTAGTGCACAAAAAAGAACAGGACAGTGATTTCAATTAAATAGTTAACTTTAGGACAGTACCGTAATTTGATAATTAGTTGATATAGAAATCAGTGTTGCAAACAAAGTTGCTGTGACTGTGATTCGAGGCCCGGTCCTTATGTGCTCTCTGTGTAGCATGAATTGCACATTTTTATGTTAGAATACCTATTTTTGGTAATTACAACAATTCACAATCTGCAAAGGAATAAACCGAGTATCTAGGATCCACCAATGTAGTGCACAAAAAAGAACAAAACAGAAATCTCAATTCAATAATTAAATTTAGGACAGTACCGTAATTTGATAATTAGTTGAATAATATAGAAATCAGTTGCAAAAAAAGTTGCCGTGACCCTGATTTGAGCCCCGGTCCTTGTGCTCTCTGTAGCATGAATTGCTCCGTGTTTCGGTAAGCCGTCGGTCCCGGCTGCCAAAAAAACAGTCGTTAAGTCACGTCAGAGACCCTGAACTGATCAGGAGTGACCTGAAAACTCTGACACCAGACCTGAGCCAGCCAGGTTACACGGAATTATTATTATTAGCATGAATTGCACATTTTGATGTTAGAATACCTATTTTTGCTTGTAACTTTTTCAAATTCAAGACCAAATGTTCAAAATCTATGAGCTTCTTGTTTATAAAAAAAAGTTAATTAATGGAATAGTAACAAATTATTGAAATTAAGTTGCAGCTATAGTCCGATTCACGTCAATAAGTCAGCATTGTTCAAATGAGGAGCATTGATGCCAAGTTTCATTGAGAGAGAAATGCACCAAACGTGTTTGTTGGGACTGTGTGCGACAACAATGCACTGTGCGGCAACTATGCACAGTGCGAATAGGATAGAGACATCAGCAACTGCCTTGTGCTGAACAAGGATAGCAAACTCCCATCTAAGCAATGCTGACTTCTTGACGTGAATCGCACTATAGGCTGCCTCCCAGTCGAGCTCCAAGTGTTAAAGTGAGTTGAATAATGAACTATGAACGTTCATGAAATATTGAATAGAAATGTGCTGTCAACGTGAATACGGTGGCTATAATGTAAAAAATGAATAATTATTCAGTATTGACTGTAGTTTCAGTTGATGATAGAAAAAACTGAACATTCGATACTGTATTCATTTCATGATAATTAATATAATAAATTAATTCATTCAACATTCAATAACTGATATTCATACTGTACGTGTACAATACTTGAAGCTATACAAGTAAACAGCACAATTCAAAAGATTAGTCAAGAGATAATGTTTTTTTAATTAGAAATAGGAAGCCTGTCAATACTGCAAGGAATCGGTCCAGAAGTGAGGTAATCTGTTTAAATCATAGTCGATGATTTTGAAACTCGAGCTCGGTAAGGCTAGGCGTACACCGGTTAGTCAAGACAAGACAAGACGAGACGAGATTAGTCACTTTTAGTCACATTAATTCACATAGTTGCTTATGAAGTAACACACACCGATTAGTCATTGCATCGGTGTGTGCTGCTTCATAAACAGCTAGGTGAATTATTGTGACTAAAGGTTACTAATCTCGTCATGTCTTGTCTTGACTAACCGGTGTACGCATAGCCTTAGAGAAGCATACCTGGTCAACCATCAGCCTCACTTTGTTGCATGAGAAGAGAGGTGTGAGCTTGTGTCTCACATATCGCCAGTGTTGACCTTTCATTGCGAACACGTTATCAAAAAATGTATCACTTGTGTCTTCTATCTCATTGAATCTGAAAATAAGATTCAAAAATACTCCCATTACTCGAAAGTTAGATTGTTCTCGAATACTTTTATTATTCGAGAAGGGTTCTCTTTTCAAATCATCCAACTTAACCAGAATTTCTCATTTAAAGGGAAAATCAAAGTAGAAATTTCAACAGGAGAGACACAACATAAATAAAGCTGTTACTATTATAATTCAAATCGCCAGTCAATTATTTCTTCTTATATCTTGGTAGGTAGTTTAATAGGTAGTAAATCAGAGGATAATAGGCTACTCATTGAGTTTATAATGGCTTATGAAGCAACACACACCGATTAGTCATTTCATCGGTGTGTGCTGCTTCATAAGCAGCTACGTGAATTACTATGACTTAAACGTGACTAATCTCGTCTTGTTTTGTCTTGACTAACTGATGTACGCCCAGCTTTACACAAAAATAAAAATAGAAAACATTATGAGGTTAGGCTACATCTCACAATTGGTTGCAAATAAAATAATGAAATTTTTAGAATATATTTGTGAAGTTATTGTCTATCAAATAAAAAAAACTAAATTTCACAAAATAACATCTTTTAAAAACAGAATTAATTCTAATTTAATTGAAAATCGAGTTATTCCTCATTGAGTTATTTATAAAAAATATTTTCAAAAGTTTGTGCTACTAAACTATAGCAGGATTTTTTTAAATTGTCATAAAACAGCTGATTGATGTACGCTCGTTTACTAACGTTAAATCAGCTGTTTTCTGACATGTTAAAAAAATCCTGCTATATACTGTATAAGTTACGGAGTCCTAAAGAAAAGCATTAAAAAATAACATTTTCAACTCACCTATCTTCAAAGTAAGCGAAATCCCGCACCAAGACATTGTTAATTATTTCAGGGTCACGCAGCAGAATGTAGGGAGTGAACAATGAGATGTAGCCGCCGAACTTATGGTCTTTCAGCTCGTCATAAATTTCTTTGAGCAGAACTTCTTGAGGCTTGTTGCCTAGCAAGAAGTACTTCATGTGGCGCAGATTGAACTTGGTTGACACGCAGGGAAAGTCTCTGTTGTGCCAGTAGCGTAGTTTCCCGTATAAATAATAGCAAAGATAGCAGATAATTGTACATAATACCAGCGTGATAATCACCATAGTTATAAGTGTTATTCTTTGAGTGTTAAAAGTGTTCTCTTGATATTCAATAACCAACCTGTAACTTATTGAGAGAAACTCGTAGAAATAAAGTATGAAATGATATAGGAGGAGAAGAAGAGAATGACTGCCTTTATTCTATTTTTGCCTAGGAGGGCGAAGTTAGGGCGCAGTCGGCCCTCTCTTACTCTTGACCAAAGACGATAGGAAACTATTATTATTAAGTATTCTAATTGTCTTTGTCTTGACCCTCGAGTGGAATACTGACGATTCATCAATAAACAATTTTTAAGTTTTGGTCTACATTCAAGTTTGAATTCGTATCAAAAGTCTACAAAACTATTCAAATATTGAAGCACTCACAATCATATTATCTATTCGGTTAAATGGTATTCGTTCGAATCATTCACTTCAAATGTAGTTTCAGGATGCCATGATTTGGAATTGACAGTAATTACGTGTAATAATTGAAAAAGTATGAGAAATGCTTACCGTACTTATAATATTTCTACACAGAATCCACTAACAAAAACGATTGAAAAATAGCCTATAAAGACATCAAATTTGAATATTGTTCAACTTGACAATATTAAAAAATGAAGTTCTTAATTTTGTGATCCATAAACAACTCCGAAGTTACCACTATTGATTCATAACTGGAATTTATGACATGCAGTCAATACTTTACTGTAAAATATTGACTGCATGTCGTGAATTCTAGTGATTAATCAATAGTTTCAAAAAATAAATAGGTACTGTTTTATAGGCTAGTTCTAATGAAGAGGAAAAAATGAATTAATAAGCGTTTATGAACGTGACTAAGTAATGAAATGACTGACTATAAAGTTTCCATTAATACGTGCGAATCGACAAAGAGATAATTATGGTTCAAGTCTCTTCTTTATTAGCCGATTCAAGATAAGGGTAAGCATGGATATTAAATAAAAACATGATTCAGACAAATTAATGACAGATTTTTCAATGTTTTACATAAAACTTCAATTAATATTGGAGGGAACTTGAAGTGGAAAAGATGATATTGAACACAGAAATTGAATTAGGTAGGTATGATTGAGGTCTAGGAGTGATTTGATGATAGTGAACTTATGACAGATTCAAGCTATTAAAAAAATATGACAATCTGTTAAGTTACATGAAAAATAAGGACCATTCGAGCACCAATCGAATACAAGTATATTTCCAGTTGACAGAATATAGGGGTCCCCCTGGACCCCTGGCAGCCATTGACATAGTGAGCGCTTCGCGCTCACCAGGGGGCTTCGCCCCCGTAGACACAGTAAACATATTATTTTTAGACCTTAAACGAACCTAAGTACCAAATTTCAACATTTTCTGCCAATTAGTTCTCGAAAAAGCTGAGAAAACGCACAAAATCGCTAGAAAAACGCGAATATTGGGCGATTTCTGGCGTAATTTTGGGAGAATCTTAAAAAGATTTCAACGTATTACTTTTAGACCTTAAACGAACCTAAGAACCAAATTTCAACATTTTCTGCCAATTAGTTCTCGAAAAAGCTGAGAAAACGCACAAAATCGCTAGAAAAACGCGAATATTGGGCGTATCTTTGGGATGTTTTCAAAATCCGTTCTTAGTGCGCGTCTAAAGCTCCAACTGAACATGCATGCCAAATTTGAACGCATTTGGTTCAGTAGATTTTTAGTTCTGCTGATGAATGAGTGCCATTTCGCTTTTATATAATTATATAAATATATATGATTTAAACGATGTTATATATTATGAATAATGTGTGTATACTCATTAATAAAAATACTATACTTCCTCGTGATTTGTTTACTAAATACAGAAGAATTTGTGAAGAATTGACCAGCAGATAATTCCATAAAAATAATTGAAATTATTCAATTAATAAATATGCCTATTAATTTAAACATGCCATTTAGGTTGATTTTCATAATTTGTTTTGTGAGAGTTTTATGCCTACGATTATGTCAATGATTTTGTCGATCTTATCCCAATTCAGGTTCTAGTGTCTACTCAAGAATTTTCTCACTCTACCTCCCTCCCTCCCTCCCTCAGGAAACCTCTCTTTCTATCGGTATCCCGGCGTGCCTTTCCATTCGCCTTGGACTCTATCGGAAAATGCAGAGGTGAACGAACAACTAGGTTGCAATCGGATCTCTCTTTTGACGCTGTTCTCAAGTCTCGTTTTGTCCTCACCTCACTTATCAGTGAAAGCCGAGGATTCAGTTCGGCAACACTGGAATAATACCACCAGCATAACTAAGGCCGAATGTATTAAACTAATATTCCATATACAGTATATTATTTCGAAGTACCGGTAACACTTCTATTAAATCTTGCTTCTCTTCAAATCCAATATTAAGTGTGCTTCAGATATGCAACAGTAACAACAGTTGATCTACATCTTTTCATCATAATGACAAATATTCTTTAAAGAAAAAAAATTTTAGGAACACATTATTGATCATGTGTAATCAGTAAAATATAAGTTTTTCAATTTTCTTGTATAATTTTTTCACAAAACTGTATCAGGAATACATTAGGCCTTTTTCGATTTTAAAGTGCCTATTTTTGTTTTTAGCGCCTTTTGCCTGCGTATATTATAAGTGCCTGAACATCTGGTCTCTAGATATCAGTATTGTTTTGATAAAAAGGGATTCTTCAATATTTTTTGTAAGTTAATTATTTATCAGAATCTAGCTATTTTTTACTTTTCAAGAAATTTTTCAATCTGTGGTTATGAAAACGCCTGTAATTTGGTCGAATAATTAAAAAAATCATTCAAATCAATAATAATCTATCTATGTATATATTATAATATAAAAGCAGAATGGCACTCATTCATTCAGCAGAACAAAAAATCTACTGCGTTCCAGAACCAAATGCGTTCTAATTTGGAATGCATGTTCAGATTGTTCAGTTAGACCTTTAGATGCTCACTAATAACTGATTTTGAAAACATCACAAAGATACACCTACTATTCTAATATCAGAAAAAGGAAACTGTTCTTGCTTCTGCATGAATTGCTTTGGGGGCGTGGCCTATGTGTCAGCCAATAGAGTAGGAGATTCCTCAGATCTTCCACCTGTGGAATGTCGAAAATTCGCAAAGGGGGCGTGGCCAGAGACAAATAACTGTTTTTGCTTCTGCAACCTGTTGCTTCTGAATGAATTGCTTTGGGGGCGTGGCCTATGTGTCAACCAATAGAGTAGGAGATTCCTCAAATCTTCCACCTGTGGAATGTCGAAAATTCGCGAAGGGGGCGTGGCCAGAGACAAATAACTGTTTTTGCTTCTGCAACCTGTTGCTTCTGAATGAATTGCTTTGGGGGCGTGGCCAATGTGTTAACCAATAGAGTAGGAGATTCCTCAAATCTTCCACCTGTGGAATGTCGAAAATTCGCAAAGGGGGCGTGGCTAGTGACAAGAAAGTGTTTTCGCTTTTGCAACCTGTTGCTTCTCAATGAATTGCTTTGGGGGCGTGGCCAATGTGTTAACCAATAGAGTAGGAGATTCCTCAAATCTTCCACCTGTGGAATGTCGAAAATTCAAAGGGGCGTGAGACAAATAACTGTTTTGCTTCTGCCACCCGTTGCTTCTGAATGAATTGCTTTGGGGGCGTGGCCAATGTGTTAACCAATAGAGTAGGAGATTCCTCAAATCTTCCACCTGTGGAATGTCGAAAATTCGAAGGGGCGTGGCCAGAGACAAATAACTGTTTTGCTTCTGCAACCTGTTGCTTCTGAATGAATTGCTTTGGGGGCGTGGCCAATGTGTTAACCAATAGAGTAGGAGATTCCTCAAATCTTCCACCTGTGGAATGTCGAAAATTCGCAAAGGGGCGTGGCCAGAGACAAATAACTGTTTTTGCTTCTGCAACCTGTTGCTTCTGAATGAATTGCTTTGGGGCGTGGCCAATGTGTTAACCGATAGAGTAGGAGATTCCTCGAATCTTCCACCTGTGGAATGTCGAAAATTCGCAAAGGGGCGTGGCCAGAGACAAATAACTGTTTTGCTTCTGCAACCTGTTGCTTCTGAATGAATTGCTTTGGGGGCGTGGCCAATGTGTTACTAATAGAGTAGGAGATTCCTCAAATCTCCCACCTGTGGAATGTCGAAAATTCGCGAAGGGGGCGTGGCCAGAGACAAATAACTGTTTTTGCTTCTGCAACCTGTTGCTTCTGAATGAATTGCTTTGGGGGCGTGGCCAATGTGTTAACCAATAGAGTAGGAGATTCCTCAAATCTTCCACCTGTGGAATGTCAGAAATACTCGGAGGGGGCGTGGCCAGAGACAAATAACTGTTTTTGCTTCTGCAACCTGTTGCTTCTGAATGAATTGCTTTGGGGGCGTGGCCAATGTGTTAACCAATAGAGTAGGAGATTCCTCAAATCTTCCACCTGTGGAATGTCGAAAATTCGCGAAGGGGGCGTGGCCAGAGACAAATAACTGTTTTGGCTTCTGCAACCTGTTGCTTCTGAATGAATTGCTTTGGGGCGTGGCCCATGGGTTTACCAATAGAGTAGGAGATTCCTCAAATCTTCCACCTGTGGAATGTCGAAAATTCGCAAAGGGGCGTGGCCAGAGACAAATAACTGTTTTGCTTCTGCAACCTGTTGCTTCTGAATGAATTGCTTTGGGGCGTGGCCAATGTGTTAACCAATAGAGTAGGAGATTCCTCAAATCTTCCACCTGTGGAATGTCGAAAATTCGCAAAGGGGCGTGGCCAGAGACAAATAACTGTTTTGCTTCTGCAACCTGTTGCTTCTGAATGAATTGTTTTGGGGCGTGGCCAATGTGTTAACCAATAGAGTAGGAGATTCCTCAAATCTTCCACCTGTGGAATGTCGAAAATTCGCAAAGGGGCGTGGCCAGAGACAAATAACTGTTTTTGCTTCTGCAACCTGTTGCTTCTGAATGAATTGCTTTGGGGGCGTGGCCAATGTGTTAACCAATAGAGTAGGAGATTCCTCAAATCTTCCACCTGTGGAATGTCGAAAATTCAAGGGGCGTGGCCAGAGACAAATAACTGTTTTGCTTCTGCAACCTGTTGCTTCTGAATGAATTGCTTTGGGGCGTGGCCAATGTGTTAACCAATAGAGTAGGAGATTCCTCAAATCTTCCACCTGTGGAATGTCGAAAATTCAAAGGGGCGTGGCCAGAGACAAATAACTGTTTTGCTTCTGCAACCTGTTGCTTCTGAATGAATTGCTTTGGGGCGTGGCCAATGTGTTAACCAATAGAGTAGGAGATTCCTCAAATCTTCCACCTGTGGAATGTCGAAAATTCGCAAAGGGCGTGGCCAGAGACAAATAACTGTTTTGCTTCTGCAACCTGTTGCTTCTGAATGAATTGCTTTGGGGCGTGGCCAATGTGTTAACCAATAGAGTAGGAGATGCCTCAAATCTTCCACCTCTGAAATGTCGAAAATTCGCAAAGGGGGCGTGGCCAGAGACAGATAACTCGTTTTGCATGTGAAAAGTGTTGCTTCTGGTGGAATTGCTGTTGGGGCGTGGCACATGTGTTAACCAATAGAGTAGGAGATTCCTCAAAACTTCCACCTGTGGAATGTCGAAAATTCGCAAAGGGGGCGTGGCCAGAGACAAATAACTGTTTTTGCTTCTGCAACCTGTTGCTTCTGAATGAATTGCTTTGGGGGCGTGGCCAATGTGTTAACCAATAGAGTAGGAGAATCCTCAAATCTTCCACCCGTGGAATGTCGAAAATTCGCAAAGGGGGCGTGGCCAGAGACTAATTAATATTTCTGCTTCTGCAACCTATACCTTCTAAATGACTTTCTTCCTGCACGTCGCCAATCTGATAACCAATAGAGTAGGAGATTCCTCAAATCTTCCACCTGTGGAATGTCGAAAATTCGCGAAGGGGGCGTGGCCAGAGGCAAATAACTGTTTTTGCTTCTGCTACCTGTAGATTCTGAAAGAATTGCTTATGGGGCGTGGCCAGAGTGTTAACGAATGGTGTTGGCGATTCCTCAAATCTTCCACCTGTGGAATGTCGAAAATTCGCAAGGGGCGTGGCCAGAGACAAATAACTGTTTTGCTTCTGCAACCTGTTGCTTCTGAATGAATTGCTTTGGGGGCGTGGCCAATGTGTTAACCAATAGAGTAGGAGATTCCTCAAATCTACCACCTGTGGAATGTCGAAAATTCGCAAGGGCGTGGCCAGAGACAAATAACTGTTTTTGCTTCTGCAACCTGTTGCTTCTGAATGAATTGCTTTGGGGCGTGGCCAATGTGTTAACCAATAGAGTAGGAGATTCCTCGAATCTTCCACCTGTGGAATCTTGAAAATTAGCAAGGGGCGTGGCCAGAGACAAATAACTGTTTTGCTTCTGCAACCTGTGGCTTCTGTATAAATTGGTTTGGCGCCGGGGCCGATGTGTTAACCAATAGAGTAGGAGATTCCTCAAATCATCCACCTTTGGAATGTCGAAAATTCGCAAAGGGGCGTGGCCAGAGACAAATAACTGTTTTTGCTTCTGCTACCTGTTGCTTCCGAATGAATTGCTTTGGGGGCGTGGCCAATGTGTCAACCAATAGAGTACGAGAGTCCGCAAATCTTCCACCTGTGGAATGTCGAAAATTCGCAAAGGGGGCGTGGCCAGAACCAAATAACTGTTTTGCTTCTGCAACCTGTTGCTTCTGAATGAATTGCTTTGGGGCGTGGCCAATGTGTTAACCAATAGAGTAGGAGATTCCTCAAATCTTCCACCTGTGGAATGTCGAAAATTCGCAAGGGGCGTGGCCAGAGACGAATAACTGTTTTTGCTTCTGCAACCTGTTGCTTCTGAATGAATTGCTTTGGGGGCGTGTCCAATGTGTTAACCAATAGAGTAGGAGATTCCTCAAATCTTCCACCTGTGGAATGTCGAAAATTCGCAAAGGGGGCGTGGCCAGAGCCAGAACCAAACTGTTGCTTCTGAATGAATTGCTTTGGGGGCGTGGCCTATGTGTCAGCCAATAGAGTAGGAGATTCCTAAAATATTCAACCAGTTGAATGGTGAATAATTATACAACATTGTATATAAAAGTGTCTTCTGTAATATTGGAAAATTAATCATTTCTGAAAACCCTTTGTTGTAGCAAGACTTGAATTCTGAATTCGATAATTAAGCTTCAGTGACATTTTCTAAAGAACCCATCCTCAACAATTCTAAAAAGATGGATTCAAAGAACTATGATAGATAAAAGACTCTCATATGAGGTTAAAGTGTTTGCGAAAAAATAGCCCTTCCCCTTATTCTTTCACAACTTTTCAATCATTTTTCCATTCCATTTCTGCCTGTCTCTGGCTATATGCTAAGCCACTTGTCTCTCACTTGCTACAACAACCTATTATTAACCTATATATTTCAAAATGCACCTACCTACAACTATTGTATAATGTGCATTTCTCAATTTTGAAATTAATGAACTTGTATGATAGGCTACATAGATTCATATACTGTATTTGAAGTTCTGTTGTTTATTCTGTGTTCTATTTATTTTAATTCTTCTTCTTCTTCTTCTTCTTCTTCTTCTTCTTCTTCTTCTTCTTCTTCTTCTTCTTATTATTATTATTATTATTATTATTCTTCTTCTTCTTCTTCTTCTTTTTCTTCTTATTTATTTATTTTGATGAATGAAGTGCCACTAGCGATATATAGTTGGTGAAATAAGAATGAAATCAAGTTAATAATTCATTCCAGATATAAGTTATCTAGTGCCTACTTCAGTCTTAACTTCACATTTCATAACGCCATAAAATATTATTACAAATCAGCACTAGTACCAAGTACCAAGCACTATAGATAGATGATATACTTAGCATCAAGGTGTGTAGCCTATTTGTTTAACTCCTCAACAGCCTGGGAAAGTCACAATGAGAAGTTCACTATTTTACTGCTGTAGCAGGCGGTTTTAAACTGTGGTGCATTGTCCTTGTAAGGCGCATGAAATAAGCGCATACTACAGAGATGCGTCCATAGTTTGGTATTGTCAGATTGATGAGAGATAAACCAGATTCAGAGTTTCGCATTAAACTTATGACTCAGTGCAATAATTCAGTGCGGTCTTGAAGGTGTTCAAACTTAGACTTCTTTTTAAGCACGCCACTTGATAGATAAACAATTATTATTTTCGATAACGAATAATAATACGTAGTGTAATACGTTTGTTTTCAATTAGTTAAAAATAAACATTTCTTAAGTGCTTCAGTAAAATTGCAAGTCAGTTTGAATTCAGTCAGTGAGAGGAGATTTTAAAATTTGTTGTGGAAAACCTCGTTTCTGGAGTGCTTCAGTAGAATTTGAAGTTAGTTTGAATTCAGTCAGTGAGAGGAGATTTTAAAATTTGTTGTGAAAAATGTATGTGCCTCTTGTTTTTAGGTTGCTACTCTGTGTAAGTTTGGCGAGCATTTTTCTAGAAGCACGTAGTAATTCGGTTCCTAGATTGAAAACGAAATTCACAGTTAATTCGAGGAATGAAGCCGTATTTAGTGACGTCATCTTGAGTGCTGAGGTCAACACGAGCTCTGAGGTTGGTGAAGCTTTCATATCATTATCAAAAGATTATTTTTCCAGAAATTCGAGTTGATTTTATGTCAAGGTTTGGAAAAAATGAACAGGAGAGAATAGGACTATTTTATGAATGTTTCGTATTTGCAAACGTTTTTGTATTCTTGTTCCGATTCGTGTTGTACGATTAACATTAAATTGAGCATTAAATTTCAAAATTTATAGGAAATTAATAGTAAAGCGACCATATCAATAGAATGGATTTGAGAATTGTATAAAGAGTTTAATCGATTTGTAATTAAATTTACTAAAAAAAGTTATTCTTGTAAAATGTTCGTAATATCAACGGTTTCCGAGTTATTCAAGAAACAAAATTTTAAATGGCCGCCATTTTGTTTTCTGGGTTTGGAAAATTGTCATAATTTTTTTGCAGCTTTGTCTAGTAGTCATAAATGTTGGTGCAAAGTTTCAATTCCATATGTTCCACTATTATTGAGATAAAAAATAATAAGTTAAAAAACAAAATGGCAGCTGTGTGAGTAACTAAGGACTCCCGAACAATTTAAATATGATATTAAGATAATTATGGTTTTTACCCAGGAACAATGCCCTAGAATATTGGTAGGGAGTTCTAAAACACTCTGTATAATAAAATGATTGAATGTCAAGACTCTCAATGAAATTAATCTAGGAATGTTCCGGAATTTTGTTCGAATGTTTGAATTGAATATGATTCTGTTGTTTCAGATTTTTCACAAAGATGGTACCATAAGAAGGTTCAATTCTAACATAAACAAAGTGTACGTTTGGGTCAACGAAGAACATTGCTGGCACATAAACAATAAAGGACAATGGAAAAGGAATATTATGCGTTGTAATGATGCACATGGAATCAAGCGAATTAAATTGGAGAACGATAAAGAATCGATTCAACACAAGGTTACTTCGAACAGACGCTACCGCTATGGTTATCATTAAGGTACCTGAATTATTATTACTTGATTTTTTTTAAAATAATTTTGAAACACCTCATGACAGCCCATCTAGAGGTTTAAGGCTGTGCACACTATTTGGGAACTCTATCCAAGTTTTGGTATTGAACATAAATTGTTCAATAATCAGCAAAACCACCTTTCTAAACAATAATTATTAATCTATTCATGAGTAACATGAATGATAAACAGGTGCAAACCAGCAACTAAATGCGTTTACTTACCATTCCTAGCTTTTGAAAACATTTTAATTCAGATGTGATGCATAGTATCCTCTTCCTTTGGGATACTTTTCACCAGTCTTTGATGTAAAACATTGCTGAGATTTTTGAAAGTTTTTTGATTTGGATACAACCAAGCTATCAAAATGGAGAGAATTTCAGTAGAATTTTTTGTTAACATTACAGTAGTTTGTAAGATATGGGAGCCTAATGTTGAAATTAAGGGGATCATCTCACATTACAGTATAGATTCAAATAAAATCATGAAATTTTGAGCATACATGTGTTGCTCAACAGGAATTGTCTATCAACAATTGAAATTAAATATTCACAATATATCAACTATTGATTTATTCTAGTTTCCTGGGGCCTGTTGCATGAGAAAATACAAGCTAGTAATACTAGTTGTCAGATGGCAAGTTACCATAGAGAGAACTAGTATTACTAGCTTGTATTTTCTCATGCAACAGGCCCCTGCTAAATTATATTTTGCTGCCAAGACTAGAAAGCATCAGCTTGAATATTAATCACAGAACTCAAAAAGTGATGTAAAATAGCAAATTATTACTTGATTGTCTTTGAAGCCAAATTTTGGACTATTTCTTGTACAGCTTAATCAATATTCAATTAATATGTTGCTCAACCTTATTTTTGGGAATACTGTAGCCTATATTACAATGAAATTTATTCTTCCATTACAATATACAATAACTTTGAGATTCATACAGTTAAGTATGATGGAAAAATATTTTATTATACATGAATATTCAAAATAATAAAAATTTTGAATCTCAAGTGATCAACTAGCAGAATATAGATACACAATAATACTTGATCTATAACTTTATCCAAAACTATTTTAATCCTAAATTATTGTCTGTTTCTAGGTACTCACTAAAGACTGCATTACAACACCTTTTGAATCATCAAACAGATCGTCTTCTCGTATCATAAATATTCAACATTCAACACAAAAAAACAATTTGAATCTCATGTGATAAGCCAACAGGATATGAATGAAGCTAATTTCAATAACTGATCTCTCCAAGTGATGAAAGAAGATTGAAGTGTTCGTTATACATTTATTACTGCCGAGTTATTTGCACTGTTTCAACTATTTAACTACCTAAGTAACTTATTACTGTACCTTACGTTATTTTCACTGAACTGTGTATTGTAATACAGTGGAAGGACTATCTAGCCTTATGCTCAAGTTAATGATTAATATAAGGAATTAACAATACTTCCAGCTTATATTTAACAGCTTTGAAATGGGCATTTCCAGTTCTCGAGCTATATTTTATTTGAGAGATTGCATTGAATGTAATTCTTTTTCAATCATTGTTCAAGTATAATAATATTCGTCTTTTATAATACTTTGTGGTACACTTTTTGTTGATATCTCCCTTCACTTCATAACTCCTTCTAATGAGTGATCATGATAGAGTCCTAGAGTATTTCAAGTGTTAGCATTTGTATCCTGTAAGCTGCAAGGATATCACAAGTACAAAGAATTTCATAATAATTTGAATTTCACTTGTCAATTTTATTTTGCTGGGGATGATGCCCACATAAGCTCTAGGCTTGGGAAGGATGATGATGAGAGATGATGGGACCTACAGCTTTAGGTGGATTCCGAACCACCGGGAAGCGAATTTGAGCTCATAAATTTATTGTATTAAGAGGAGCCGGTCACCGTTACAACAGGAGTGGTAGGCGCCGTCTCTTATCTAATCTCACCGATTAGACTCGCCTGCTGCTACCACTGGGTTAACCGTTTCTTCAAGTGGTTCAAAAATTTGAAACTGAGTTACTCTAGAATTCATAGGTAGCATTATAAAGTTAATAGTTTCAGTCAGAAATAATGTATTCACAAAACTTTTCTTTTATTATTCCAAATTGAGCAGAACTTAAAAAGTACCTAACATAAAAATAAGACTTTGTAATCACCTGTTGTTTAAAAAGTCTGAAGAGTAATTTATTCACCAATATATTCTTCAACTCACTAGTTCATTATCAATATCAGTTCACAAAAGAAGTACCTTGGAAAATAAAATGTTCTATGCTTGTTAGGTATCTTTCTCTTACGTTAGGTATATCTTGTTCTTGTTTTTTATCACTGAAAGCTCATAACACAGTATGAGAAGAAACTTTCTTCCTTCGAGTCCATTTTAACAGTGGAATTGAGTGAATCTGAAGTTTTTGTTGATTAAAATCGTGACTGGTTCATTTACAGTTGGCCTAATAACTTGTAGCCTACTCGTATTCATGAAATTTTCCATGAATATAATATTAGATACCGGTACTGCCCGAGTCTGAGCTCCGTGCCCCTGACGGCTGAAGAGGAGAGACGAGGAGTGCTATAAAATAGGTTTTCGATGACGTATTGCATTCCTCCCAGGGACACGGAGCTTAGATTCAGGCATCACATAGTATAGAATGTATCTTGATACTGATCTGCACTTGAATAACCTTCAATATTATTGAGGATTATCTTGTTGGTACCTGAGAACTATTATATTATGAATATCTTGATTAATCCTCAATATTAATGCAATTCATTATTGTTTCAACCACCACTAATACAGGTTGATGATTGATAATACTGATTCGATGATGGCTGAGTATTTTCACGTATCAACTGAATTGAACAGGTTGAATATTGAGTATGATGTTTGCATGATCTGTAAACAAACAAATACCATTTTCAAATTATCACCAAATCGAGAATAATCAGAGATTATTGTAAGAGTGAATTGATTCAAAGTCAAATATCATAAACTGACCTTCTGATTACATAGGGCAAGGAAAGTAAAAAAGATAGAATCACCTCACAAATAACATTTCATCAATAGATCATTAATTTTTAAGGGAGAGAGATTAATAGGCATACCAACCTGAATATACAGCTGAAGATTCAACGAAAATATGCCATTTCCTTTGAGTACAACATCATGAGACACTCTCAATTGAACAAATTGAACTAGTTTTCGATTTTTCTTGGAAGATGATAACCATGGTGTGCTGTAAATGGTAATGCCAACTCTTTTCGCCTGTGAAGCAAGGATATAAGATAGAATAAAACTGGGAAAAACTGAAATTGGAAAACAATATCAAAATTTTCCATACCACTTTTTCAATTGTTTTATTCTCTAGTATAACACAGTATGTATTATAGCAGATATTCTATTATGAAACCATGGTACGGTTCTGGATAAATCAAATAATAAAATGAGTTTGAAATAAATTTTACTCAATACAGGAAGATCTACGTAATTATTTTTATTAATTATTTTACTAATACTTAATTATTTATACCAACTTTGTTTGTAAAGTTACAAGTGGATGTAACTTCTTAGAAGTTACAAGTAGATACCCAGTACATGTTACAAATTACAAGTAGGCCTACTTCCTGATATTGTTGATACGAGTATTTTAGTACGTAAGATTTTCTTCTATTCTATTTTGTATTGTGGCAAAACGGATATAAATTTAATTTTGATTTGATTTAGAAGAAGTAAACTTCTAAAATTTTAAAAGGTTGATGAATAAAGTGATATTACCTCTTCAGTGATGAAAGTACCCAGAAAGCAGTAGATGAATACGTTAATAAGCTCTATCACCATCATAACATAAAATTTTGAAGTTTCCAAGGAGAATTCCACCTAGAACACAGAACATTAGGCTATTAAATTTAGTTAACAAAACGACTTAGTTTAGATGACGACTGTTTTTAGGCAGTCGGGACCGACGGTTTTTCGTCTCCTCCGAAAGACGGGAGTGGCCGTTTCTGTCAAAATCCGTTCCGGCAACTGTATTCGATCTTGGAAGTCGATATATATATATATATATATATATATATATATATATATATATATATATATATATATATATATATATATATATATTGTAATACAATAGTTACAAGAAAAAGAATTTATTTGATTATCTAATTACAGTTCTTGTCTTTTACATTGGTTCTTGTCAGAAGGGCAGGATTCAAATATTTTTTTCCCTAGGACTACGTGACTGTGTTTCTGTATATTATACACTAGGCTATATATATTTTTTAAATTATACTATATATTTTCTTTCAAATAATAATATATATATAGTCATTTAAATGACGATATTATAATTATCATTGAAATATGTTTCAACATGCTGAAATGAGTTTGAATAATGCTAGAAAAGCAATAATTTTGAAATCAATCGGGAGACCAATCTATATGAAAATAAAATCCGTAAAAACATTGCCAACTCACTTTTGTTATGACAATAGTTATAGCTGCTATGACCAACATGTTAGCACCAAGTAAGACACCAAATAATGTTGAATGCACGTCTTGAAACAACTCGACGAAACTGGAACATCCATTGAAGAATGAAATAAAGTTAATGAGAAAATAGTAAAACTTGTTACAGCACATACAGTGTATACATGAAATGATATAATATTTATATGATGATACAATATGATATGATATTTGTTACTATGCATATAAATTCCACTATTATAGTATATAATTATATACTATATATATATATAGTATATTTATAGTATATACTATAGATATTTCAATGAGCATTCTCACTCTCACTGATAGAATAATTGATTGCCTCTGGTACACGCGTTTATTGGATTTAGGAAAACCATTAATTGCAGAGAATACTCTCAATTTCCTGATAGGCCATTTGTTATATCCAAATATTATAAGAAGATGGAATTCTGTCAATATCATCATAAATGTTTTTTCTACAACTGCTCGTAAAGAACTTCTTCACGTACTGAAAACTCATCGTAAAACAGCTATGCTTGAAAAGGTACAATTGGACGGTCTCCGGGTAAAAGGGAATAAGTCAATTTTTCCATTTTTTATTTTATTGAAAATCAACTTCTTTGACAGCTTTATCTTTGGGTATAAGGCAATAAGTCCATACTCTACTATAACAGCTGTAATTACCCATGTGAATATTGTAATAAGTATTTAGTAGATAACTTTGTGTGGGTAAAAGGTAATAAGTCTATTTTTGACTTATTCCCTTTTACCCGGAGACCGTCCAATTATTTCAATATCTTACTAATATTTCAATTATTATCTGCAACTAAATAAGAGATAAATTTGCAGTTGCACTCACTCTAGAATAGCCTTGTGATGGAGAATATTCCTTCTCAAGCACTCGGAGTAGCATCGTTCGTAGAGACTATTCTCAACCAGATGCATGAGTTCTTGGCTACTGGTACTTGTGCCGGGCACTGAATCCTTGTGCACAGTGCCATACATGGCTGAAGTTCGCTCATCGATTGTCAAAAACGAATGATTGAGAATCCGAAAATGACTTATAATTTCAACCATCATGTGTATAATGAACGGAAAATAGGTGCCCAAATAGAAAACTGCGAACCCGATCATGTTGAGCTCGAAAAAGTAAGCAAGAGCGAATCCGAGAGACGTTTCCGTGTTGAATGGAAACCAGAAAGGGACTGGAAGGATTACTAAGATGCCATCACTTGTTTTTTCAACCCCCCTTGCAAGCTGCACTAGAGGCAGGACAGCCAGAATTATCCCGGTCAGCCCAAGACACGCGTAGATCCCTTTCCTAACGTACGGCATGTAGTAAGCGGTTTTCAAACGACTGTTCTCAATCTGGCTCCGATCGAAATCGGTTCCGTAATCGTAGATATCAATGTCCATCACTTGGAATATTTGACGGGACTTTTTCATTTTGAAAATGAAATGCTCCATGAATAGTATGTGAATTGCTAAAAGTATTGAGTAGTAGTGACTGATCTCAATGAACAGTATTAGGTCGTGTGAGGCCTTGAACAGTGTGATGAAGCCTGAGTAGAGCAGTATCCATTGGACGATTGTGGAGTAGACTAGCAGAATAAGGCCGGACGTGTGATAGTCTCTGCCTTTTGGAGCGATTAGGATGGCCACTTTGATGAATGAGTTGTATCCTGTTTTATTAATACCTCGATAGGTACTTGCCCAGTTCTCCTCAGTGTCATTATATAGCTCATCCCTGCAACAGAAATCAAATTGTAAAAATTGAAGAAATAAAATACTCTATTGTTTTGTTATAAAAAATTAGACAATAATTTCAGGAAAATTAGAATTGGAACTCGTAGATCCCTGGAATGGATATTAGTTATAAATATAATAGAATAAATTAATAAACTATTCTATAGTGCGATTCACGTCAAGAAGTCAGCATTGCTTAGATGGGAGTTTTCTATCCTTGTTCAGCACAAAGCAGTTGCTGATGTCTCTATTCCATTCGCACTGTGCATAATTGCCGCACTGTGCATTGTTGTCGCACACAGTCCCTACAAACACGTTTGGTGCAGTTTTCTCTTTCTCTCTCAATGAAACTTGGCATCGATGCTCCTCATATAAACAATGCTGACTTCTTGACGTGAATCGGACTATAGTGCTTTTTATAAAAATAATTTCACGAGAAGTAGAAAATAGAATAGATGAAATATTCTAGTGTTTGTGTTTCATTATAAAAAATAATAATAAAAGATAAAATTGGAAATAGAATATTTAATTCAAGTTATTGCCAGAAACAAAATACATGTGCAAAATGAAAATAAGTTAGATAACAATATTTCTAGAAATAGTAGAAATAAAATAAAACCATTTGTCATAACATTATATTCAATTAATTATTCAATTTTATTCACAAAAATACAGTGAATTTTCATACAATAACGTTTAAGTAAATTATAAACTACATTATTATAACTAAACTATCTAACATTATTTCATAAGTTTGATTAGATCTGTGTTGTATTGTTTGGGCGGTGTATTATAGGGCGTAGTGTGTAAAACAAATTGAAACCTATATTTTATTGATAAAAACATGATAATTATATTGAAATATTCTAGCAAAACTAATGAATTACAGCCACCGTGACGTTATAATTGGGTCAATTCAGACGCGATTCGCGTCAAAACAAAGGTTAGCGGTCTTTGATGTGCATGTTGTACGTGGCTCCATCTCTCGGCTGTTCGGAGGAACTATGTCGCTGCAGTAGGCACTGAGCTAACTATACGGAGTATTTTTGTTCGACTTTTAATAATAAGCTTATTTTATTTTTACAACAAAAATTGCTATACAAATGAGATTTCGTATTATATCAAGGGACAAGTAATGAAGCATACTAATCTTATTACTTACAATGCCTTTCGTCTATTCTAATCGTGAGCATAGCCTATTCTAATAATTCACTCAGCAATAATTAGGAATGTCGTTGAATAAATTATTAAAAAATAATTTTTCTTCAATCTTTTGAAGGATACAAGAATGATTCGAGTAGACTTTTATTGTGGAATAGTAGGCTATTCCATTTGTCAATAGGAAAGGTTTATTATTTGGTTTTGAACGCATGATTGAGTACTATGTAGGCCTAACTATTATTAACTTATCAATTACATGTAAATATAATCTATACTAATGTAATATTATTATTATCATTCCAGCTTTCCACAATGTAAAAAATGTATATGCGGATTTTATCCACTGTACAATATTATTATGACTGCAATATTGAAGATGAATTCTCTTACTTACTCTCTAATAAACTTTCAAAATAAATTGTAACAAATTTTAAAGAGGTGATTCATTGTCAATTGTCAGTCCAGGAGTGACTTAGAAAAGTGACCGAGCTATATTTTAATTGTAACCCATCCAAAGCGATATACCAGAAAAATGATTTATTATCTTTACACTGATTATAAAAAAAATTAAGGATGTCAACTCAGAGTCTGATTCTGATGATGTCCAACACCAGGATGAAACGATCGTCACAACAATGTAAACTTCTGATTATTTCCTACTTCAAACATTTCCAAAATCAGTGTAATCTCCCCAGTATAAAAAGGAATGGATATACAACACAATCATTCATTATATACTCACATTGTAATTTAGTATAAGCGGAAGATCAAGAGATATTGTTGATGTTAAAATTTGCAATCTTATTTGCTACTCAGAGTGCTAGCTAGACACTAAAAAATATTCCAACATCATAGAAAAGCAATTGGAATGAAACCTGAGAGGAAAACATGGCGAACTTTCGAAGCCGTTACTAGTTTGAAACTGGTAAACAAGCTAGACAAGAAACAAGGAACTCCTTCAATTATTTGTGAACAAGTTCCCTTGTTCAATTATTTGTATTTGCCAATCAATTGACATCTTTTGGAAACCTACCATAATTTGCTGAATGTCGTTGAATTTACCTTGAGATGTATGTCTTATTCAAAAACAGATTTATTATTGAAGGTAAGATCGCGTGAAGGTCTTTATTGCATCGAAGCTGATTATTTCATTAACACTCTCGATGAAGTCAAAGGTCTTACATTTGAATTGATTTGCAATCGGTATGCTCTCAATGCATTTGGCATATCACACTGAAGTAGAAAGGTTTTTCAATTCAATTTATTTACACACACACAAATACAAAAATGAACAACAAAGTACAAATATGAGATTAAACAAAATACAAACAAGTTATTTCTTATTTGCATGCATTTCTTTTCTTCACATGCATTAATGAAGTATTTTCTCATGTTTCTTGGAAAATCTTTGGATAAAAAATTGAATTTTGTGTCTAGATTTTCCAGATTTCATGAAACGTAACAATAAATGAGCGTTTCAAGAGTGCAGCCATCTGAGCGTTGAAGTACGACTCTTTACTTGATGTGCATTTGCTGTCTGTGACGGAGCAAGAGGTAGAAGAGGGGATGGCGAGAAGAGGAGAAGAGGCCTATGGAGAGGTAGTGGGGGAATGGGTAGAGGGGTAGTGGTGTAGAGGGGCAGAGGGGTAGAGGTTGAGGTAGTAGGCCTATGCGGGTACTATCCACTTATTCGTCTGAATGCGGCGAGTGCATCTTTGACTCGACACTTGACGAGTCAAGTGACTCGTGACACGTGACCAATCTGCAATCTTGAAATGATGTTCAGTGTGGAGTTCCGCTATGAATGTGTAATGGTGTAAGGAAGAATTTGAATCGACACAGCACATAAACTTATTGATTTACAATGAGAAAACGGAGACTATTTATGCCAAACTGAGATTTTTCGATTCTTCTAAACACGTATGGTATAGATGTATATCTTGAAGATAAATTAATATATTCTAAACAAATCACCATCAGGCGTATGGCTTTGGTTAGTGGGGAGACCCAAAGGTTGTTCACTTTGCAAAATGTTCACTAATTTTGAAAAAAGTTCTTTTTGATATATGAAATTCTAAAAGTTTATAAAACAGATAAGTTGTTATTATATTGTTATTGATGGGGAGAGTCATTAGTATGATTGATCAATTAGGTGCCGGTACTTTTAACTTACTATTTAAGTCCAGATTCATGCCTTCTTCAGGACAAAAAGAAACATTACTTGAATTGCAATATAGACAACCACTTTATGTAATTCCTCGAGTGCATGATTAGTTACTTTCAGACCTAGATAAAAGGCTTGAACTAACTGATGCCCGGTTTTTCAGTCGCTCAATAGCCAGTTTATGGATCCAATAGCACTATTGAATCAACAACCATGTGTTTTCAAATGCAAAAAAAAGTTATTGATTCCATAGTTTATTGAACGACTGAAAAACCGGGCATGAGTGTAAGGCTAGGCGTACACCGGTTAGTCAAGACAAGACAAGACGAGATTAGTCACGTTTAGTCACAGTACTTCACATAGTTGCTACTGAAGCAACACACACCGATTAGTCATTGCATCAGTGTGTGCTGCTTCATAAGCAACTATGTGAATTACTGTGACTAAACGTGACTAATCTCGTCTTGTCTTGTCTTGACTAACCGGTGTACGCCTAGCTTGATAATTAATCACTGAGCAGATTTGTCTCCTACTTTTTAACTAGAGTCTCCAAGACGACAAAAATCATTTTTTGAATTCAAATAGAGTCTACTCCATTTAATTCCTCGAGTGCATAATTTCTACGGTTGAAACGTTCCAGTATTTCTCTCACTCCGCAAAGAAACCTGGAACAGAAATAAAAAGCAGAAGTGTTGAAGGAAGCAATTGGTCTGCGACTGCCCGCAGGCACTTCAATATCATTCTGGTGCTTTGAAGGTGTGAAGTGCAGGAATTGAAAGACAGTTGAGTAGTAGGAAGAGGCGAGAATGAAGTTGGAAAGAGCGCGGTGGACCAGCAAGCTTACACAGCCTGAGGTGTCGACTGAATGCGATTTCAGACTCACCTATTTGCCACCATTTTTGCGGATCGTTGAAGAGAATGGTACGGGTTGGACATCAATCAACTGCAATAGAAATTTGCTGTATCACCTGTTTCAGGCATGGTGGTTCAAATGGAGAACTGGAAAAAATAGATGGAGGAAAGATTGATACAGAGGAAAAATTATTTGTGAATTTTGTGATACATTAATGAATATTTGTAGTGAAATAGGAGGTATTCACGGGGATCTCAGTTGGTTTATCATTTTCGCAGTTTAAAAGAATTTTTTTTTGTAATTTGTGGCATTTGCAAAAGTAATGAGATTAATACCGGGCCTTCTTAAAAAATGCTAACTGCTAACGGGAATATTGATCTTACAGGTAACTTACTTGACAAAAGATGAATGTGTTTACTGCAAAATTCTACTTACATTCTACTTACAGTGAATGCAGTTGTGTTAATGTGTTTACCCGTCAAGAATAACATGGAGCCTTTGCCACAATTATACTTCTCTCCATCTCCTTCCTAATATATTTCCCAATAATTTCTGAATTGGTCCAATTTATTACTTTATTGGATGAAATGAATTTCTCAATAAATTTAAACTATTTTCGCCTACCTTACATATATTCAGTTTTAGCATAGCATTTGGCTATACAATATTTTAAGGCCTAATCCATAAAAAAAGAATAATATCTTTGATTCATATAGTAGAGAAGAAATCAATTTTAGCTTTGTTTTGTGGAGCTCCGTTGCGAAGCACAGGTGGCTTCTATTTTAAAATATAATAGGAAAATAATTCTTAGAAACTCAATGATAATATTTTAAAAGGATAAATAATAATAGCAGCTATTATGATTAAAGATCCCCAGCTGACTAATTAGAACTTGATTAATTTCATTTCAATTAAAATTGGATTTTATGTGACCCATTAATGGATTCAAAACTCCTCGTAAAAACGAAATTCGAATTTTTAACTAGCTATAGTACAAAAACAATATTTCTTTCCATCGCAAAAACAACTTTGAACTCTTGAAGAGAACCGAATAAAACTTTGCTAAAAGTTGAAGAATAGTAGTGATTACTCGCAAAGGGCGGACCGCCACTAAGTCGAAATTATTGCAATATTTATTTATCATTCATAACGACGCCATAATGAATGAGGAAGTTGGGACAAGACAAGCCTTCAATGACCGGAATTTGTTGCGACTGAAATCCGCTCAGACGAATTTATTCTGTTTGAATGAAGCAATAACAGTTTTCCCTTCCTACAAATGTTTTCTTCAAGTTTCCAAACGTTATTAGCGTCTTCTCTTTCAGCACGGACTTTTCAACTCGTCGTCGCGAGCCGGGCTTAGCAAGCTTCATTATAAAATAGAATAGAACAGAAGAAAAAAAACTGAAGGAATACTCATGAATTGCGAAATTAAATTTCATTCGAATGCACAAAGACATAGCGCGCGCGCGCGCAAGTGTGCGTGCGTGTTTGAAGTCGTTCTTGAAATGAAGAATAACATTTTGTTTGTCTGTCCGCCATTTCTTCTCCATGGAATCACTCAAGGGAATTCAATAAAATGATGGAGACCACTGAAACCGTGACCTCCATGATGGAACAATGTAGATTTTAATAAAAACCACGTTATTCTACTATACTTGAATATTCCAGTATACTGAATAATCAATATACTTATTGATTGTTCAGCAATTACTTGAAGCATTGAATTATGTCATATTAATTATTAGGCAGCTCGCCCACCAGAGCAATAAGCA